>OU696486.1:19200000-19498735 GCA_916048165.1 Spilarctia lutea
TGTATACACATCACCTTTACTATCATTACAGGTTTCCCTAATGCGATAGAGAGGCTACTTTACATTTATATTATTACATACACAGACATACACAAAAAAAACACATACATTAACGAAATATAAACTCAATAAGTATTCTCCTTGACATTTTAAGCACTTTTTCATGCATGCAAACCATTTGTGAAAACACGAGGACCGTGAGGATTGGTCTGAAGGTATGCGTTTTACGTGGTCGTTAAAAGCAATGACTGCCTCTTCTGGCTGCGTAAATATAACACCTTTCGTCCCACTTTTGTTAATACCAATACAAACTTCTTTAAATACAGTCTTCGTACTTTCCCGATGGTTCTTAGAGGACTTTTTTATCCCCACGCCCATAGGTTGAACTACTATAAAAAAATCTCTAATTTATGTTCACATAAGTTCCACAAAGGTGGAAAATTCTGGTACACAAGATCTTGAAACTCTCTGACGGACGGACAGACGGACATGATGACAAGAATTCCTTTTTAAACCCACGGTACCCTAAAGACAACTAAATAAACGTATCAAGTTTTGATATTTATTTGAATAGAGATGGAAGTCATGTTTGGTTTTATTGGAAGTTCTTTTATAATACGGGAAGTAGTTCTTATACCATATATATATTTTGTATCAGTTTGTTTTTATGATTGTACTATGTGTAGATATTCTCGAAGTTTGTTATGATAGTAACTTACGTGTAACAACCAAAGTTACTATCATAACATCGAATGCTTTTATGATGAAAATATTTTATCATGACTAGCCATCTATGACTTTGAAAAACTAATTAAAGTTACGAAACAGTGCTCGAATCGAGCTCGAATGTCATCTACTGTAAAATTTGCAGAACCTTGTTTGAATATCGATTTCCTGATGATAGGAATCGGTTACGTTCTTAGATGATCTACGTTCTACTTTTATTATTTATTTATATCAACTGCTCTTACAGTTCCCCAATACGTGTAGCAAGCCATTACAACATTGCTGTTACAAATATACCAAATAATAATAATATTTAATAATATCTTTGAACATTCATAGTCGTCCGATCACAAACCGCAAAGCCCGCACCACAGTAGTCAGTAGTTGGTTACCATTTAGTACTAAGTACTTGTCAAGATGCATCAAAGGATTCCAATCTCAATGGTGTTACGTCGTTCCATTACAGAGTTCTATGACCACCTTCCGGTTCCATCATCAGACTCTGGATACTTTAAAACATAAAGTATTCGTCTAGACGAATTAAACGACTCCAAACTTGATGGATTCCGTCGTTTTATTACTAAGGTCCTATGACCAACTTCCGGCTCTACCATCAGATGAGCATGGAGCTCACATCATCATAATATTGTATTGTCACGCTATATACATATGCCTACAAAATTGCAGCACAATCGGTTAAAGATATCTGCTTCAAAATTGAGTTGCTAGATTCCATCTTAATAAATATAGTTACATACATAATACAGTGTTTGTAATAATTTACTTTGCATTTGCCTATGTCTATCTGAAATAGTTTAGAATATTCGGAGGATACTGAATTTTTGAGAGCGCATAAAGCCGTATTTATTGTAATTTACAGGCGACAATTTTTTCGTACTAAAATGTATGGTCTGTTGCAACCGGGCTCTGTGGTGTTCCTTGGGAGAGGCCTATGTACAGCAGTGGACTGCAACTGGTGATGATGTGATGAAAATGTATGGCACTTTTTCTTCTAAAAGTGCTATACATTTTTCTCGCGATTAAAAAAATAAAATTAAATAAAGTAAGGAAATGGCAGAGATATCGAAAGGTCGATTTCAATGATTTTGATCAATGTTGAAAATTTCATTCATACTTAACTTATTCTAAGTTCTTTAAATATAATTATGATTTAGCAAGTGCCCAGTATGACTTATGTATATACATTTTACAGTAAGACGAAATGGTCTGAGTGCGGCAACCACCCGACGTAATTATTGACAAAGTTGTGTAATGAGCCGCGAACGGGCGCTCTAGCACTCGCCAATCTGCGTTGATTCATTGACTTGAAAAGTTCGAAGTAACAACTGAAAGGTCATAGAATACTGATACTTATAAATTTCTTATACACATATATCTGACACACATAAGTCATAAATAAATTACACCCAGAGTCTACAAGAACATGATGATGCTCATCACTCATACATTTGTTCTGGATGGAAATCGGATCGATGATCTCTGGCACAGCTGTCAGAATCACTAATAGACCTCATCACTAGGTCAACAGGCCTGTCGTACGTGAATATAATGACTATGTAAAAGGACATTTTTATTATTCCTAGCTAATGTGGCACACAATACTAAGACATCCCTGTAATAAATTAATTTTATTCAGTTTTCTCAAAAATCTAACACTTAACAAGGTTTTTGTAATCCTTTTGAATGGTGAATATAGTAGTTGTAGTCTGGATACTAATTCAAACCTTTATATTGTATTTCCTAGTCCTAAAAACGTAGTTTAATTCATAACCATCACTCTGTCGGCAATGTGTGTCGTTAACTTGAAATATAACACAAATTATTTATGTAAACTGCGGGGCTCAGCCGTCGGTCACGGTTAATATAATACCTATACGTTGTTAAATAGTTCGCTTCATCGTTCATTTATACGTTACGAACAAAACAAATAACTCCATAAATAACAAAAACAGTAACTAGTGTTTTTTGTGTGCACAGATTATGTTGGTTCAATGTGCTTGTTGAATAGTGACACTTGATGAAAATGTATCAGGACCCCTATCCGGAGGTGTTGGTCGTGGAAACTACGCAGACAACAGCATAGAATAGAGAAAGAAAATTTGTTACAAGCTTTATACTAACCCATCTGACCATCGTCGTACAGCAGGCCATAACTCACTCTCTATATAGAGTGTTATGTCTAGCAGTGTGGTACCAAATGGCAGTTGATAATTACACATTTTATTGTTGTGTTAATTTTAAGTAGTACACTACTAATTCACCTACAAATAGGCGACAATGGCGTATTTTATTGGTTTAATAACAACTACTTACACACTGATACTACCTACTACGTATGCTTATATTTTTCTAACATACCCATGTTAGAAAAACATTGAAAAAATTTTAATTTATAAGTTTTACTTGGTTTGATATAGACAATATTCGTGTTAATGAGGTTTATTAGTTAACGTACAGCGCACAGCAAACTTGTTTGAAACTTAAATGGTTTTAGTTCTCGTGCGATTTGACATGACATGCTTTGAATTTGAAATTGAGAAACTTATGTAACTGTTTGAGATGCTGCGTTCGGGAGATCTAGGAACGAATCGGAGATGTTATACGTGTATTAGAAACATAATGAAAAGGAACAAGTAGAACCCAGTGCAATTTTAAGGATAAATTCGAAAAAATTGGTGGTGGTTATATAAGTTTTGATTATTAATTCATTGGTTTTTATTACTTTTTTATTAATCATTACTCAGGTATCATAGATAACTATTAGTGTGTAAATATTCAGACTCCCAAAAGATTGGATACAACATTAAAATACGGAAGGCTTACATATTTATGCGAATGGTTTTCCAGGCAATAGCAGAAGATATAAAAAAGCTTCCTGAACAAGCAAACGCAAACAATAGTAACCGACACCAGTGTATTAATGGCTTTCTGGAAACAATTGGTTCTCACATTAAATTCATGTCAAGGAAACCTCAACTCAATATGCCACGTACTAATACTCAAATTCAGTTGTCGTGTCAGGCTGGAATAAGGAAATCGCTATGTTATGCACAACTTAATTCTCTTGGATATGTTTCATTCTTTTTTAATATTATTATTATTTATGCATACGTTTTATAACCATGGTTACAATATTCACATTAGTAGGATTTTAAATATCGTTCACGTACATTACAAGCTACCTACGTCTAAAGTACACACGCAGTTAATTCAATTCGTTTTAATCGTGCGTTAGGAAGCAAGATATAAAAGTAGAGTGTCGCCGAGGGAAATAAAACCGCTATTGTTTTTGGTTTCATTATAGTTTTGTAGGTCACCGTACGCAACTAGAGCGTGGCATGTTGTTAGGCGTGGGCTCCAAACGTACATATAATGTGTTTCTGAAATACTTGTTAGATAAAACGACCTCTCAGTTTTTGCTGTCGCTATTGGGGTGTAAAGTGAATTCTAGCCTGGAAGCACTTTGCATAGAATATTCCAGCGCTCGTGTTAGACTTGATTGTATTACAATGGGACTCGTTCGAGCTGAGTGACTTATTAAACGGCATAAAACATTTGAAGGCAGCTATCTAGTTTTAATATAATATACAAGGCATTGTAACATCCTGCAGATAGAAGGAACAGCTGGAACATATTTCACCGATACGACTATTAGAAGAATATTTGACAGATAAAGAGTGAGTTTGATTATATAATGATTTCAGAAATGACACTGTGGCGTTCATTTCCGAACGTCACTGACGGATGTCAAAAGAGAGAGGATTTACCGCGGAAATAGATTGCCATGCAAAATCATAACTGAGCGCTCACCACCTTTCTTGGCTTTCCTTCTGGTGCATGTATCTGTGCTTATTGTTAAGAGGATTATATGAATACACCAACAACAAGGACTTTGATTTCGGGTAACGAAGTGAAGTGAGTGGGAATCTTCATTTATCCTTACCTAGGCGGGGTAACCCACAACACTATCGGTTGTGTATATAATTACGACAATTAAAATGCAACGCAGACTGTAGTATAAAACGCTGCATCACGGCTTACAATACTGCAGCTTTGTTATCGCAGCTATGTCATCCAACGCTCAACACCACAATAAGTCAAACACGTCGTGCGTGATACATTGCTTGTTTTTTAACGTGGATGATAGCCAACACTACATTTTAGAACGACGTTGTAATCCTAAAAAAAGTATTTGTACGTAGGTACTCATAACGAGTTGGGTGCAGTGGTTGGTGTTGACTCGTATCGTAACATAACTCGTTAACAATAACAAGGCTGTTCGTTTTTAATGTACAAATCATAAGTTTTTTTAAATGAAACCGTCGTAACACTTAAATTCCGTCCCTCCGCATCCTTGAAGATATGGTTAGAAGACTTTCAACTACCCAAAATGAAGACCTCTTGTTCGTCAAAGATCACCAAACAAACTATGACAAAAATAAATTTAAAAAAGCTGCAGTTTTTATATTCACAAATATTATTTTTTAAATTTATTGACATGTAAGATATTTTTACCGAGATCTTTTAAAACGCTTGTCAATCAATCGCCGTCGCTCCATTTATAAAAACAAAATAATCCTAGAAGCATATTAAATAACTTTCTTTAGTGGCTTCAATCATAATTAAATATAACGTCGAGTTTAAATTCCTAATGTACAATCTCGAGTGATGGATCACAAAACTTAAACAAAATGATGAGATCAGTAATGAACTGGGGCCGGAGACAAGCGGCAGGTACGTGACCCACCAGAGATATAAATGAACACGACTTTCTCTTCTAGAGATATCTTCATTTATTTGATGTTGATGTTTAACGTCTAGACTAGGTTAGGGACAACTATTTACTATTAAGACGTCTCAATTTTGATCTACGTTTTATTTCACATTTCTCTACTTTCCGTCTCCCTAGCCTCCCAAGATTATTTAGGGTCGGCTTAACTTGTTTATAAGCTCTGAATGCTTTATTTTAAAAAGCTTGTGGATTATGCTGTTTGTTTTAAACAATACTTTTTTTTTACTTTTGCTTTGGTAAATGTGCATAAAGGCGGTCTATTGGTAACCTTTAGGAGACACAACTTTTGAAATACCGCCGTGATATAATAAACCGTGGGAGAGCCATGCTTCGGCATGAATGGGCTGGCTCGACCGGAGTGATACCACGGCCTCACAGAAAACCGGTGTGAAATAGCGCTTGCGCTGTGTTTCACCGAGTGAGTAAGGATACCGAAGGCTCATACCCCATCCCCTCCTCCATACCCCTCCCCTATCCCCCATCACCCTTCCCATCCCCCAAAGGCCGGCAACGCACTTGTGACGCCACTGGTGTTGCGAGTGTTTATGGGCGGCGGTAATCGCTTACTATCAGGCGATACGTCTGCTCTTTTGCCCCCAATTCAATAAAAAATAACAGCGAATGTCGTTTGCGTTCAACAAACATTTTTAAAATGTTCTAGAAAATGTCTGTGGTTAAATACCAAATACTGTACTGATGAATTGTTCATACAAATTTAATAAAAAAAAGCCTGTTGGATTTCCTACTGGTCAAAAATTTATAGGAGTTTAGAATATTTTACTTATTGCCCGTATTTAGGACAATATTTCAACTGATATGAGTTATATAATTACAATTTGCACAAATTTAGTGTTTACATAAGGTAGGGAATTTATCACCTAGTCTTAGTCTTCGCTTCTTACGTAAATAATTCCTGAAAAAAGTCCAACATATACTACGCCTACGCCGAAGAAGGAAACAAAGCAAAGTAATTATGCTGAGTTAAAGCTGCGCTGTGGCGTGCTTGAGTCCTGTCGTTTACTTGAGTTCCAGCCGCACATTATAAAGTCTGTACGTAATGGCATATGGTGCACGGGGGCGGTGAATGAAGCGGTGAGAGGGGGAGGGGTTGTTGCAGGGAGGTTCTCATCAAAGACTGACAAGCGTATGGTAATGAGGCTGTTTATAACGTCAGCTGCTGGTAGATAACGACCGGCACTCGCTACATTACCTGATTATTCGAACGGTTCTGCACTCATCGCCTAGTAACGTTTCTAGATCTGGTTATTTAAAGTCTTTAAGTAGTAGGCAGAAAATGTTTGTAATAGTATTATAACTGCATATTAGACCTGCTTCATCTTATACACATCTAATTATAAGTGTCATCAGTATCTTTCATACTTTTCATTATTATTAGTATTTACTCTAAAAAAACAAGCTTATAAACTGTTTATATTAGAAACCAACTGCAGTGTATTTTCAGATCACCAATAAGCTAAAACACTAGACAACGCGGTTGCAAAAAGAGACAGAGCAGCAGAGTCATAGATTCACAACCCTTATGTTACTCACAGCAGATCAAGGAACAGTGTTAATATTTGTTTTTGTAAATAAACTAGCTAACGAGTGGCAATGTTATAATTTTTGTATACTCAGCGTCACTCTCACAATTTAAAAGCAAATCTAACGACACTACACCTCAAACGCTGAAACCTATCAACCGGTTTGAAGTGCAAAGAAATACGCAAACACACATTGTACAACCCAACTACCACTAATATTTGTCCTCTTTAAGTTGTTCATAGAAACTTATACACAAATAATTGTCTGAACATGTAAATAGTTCTAAATCGCAAAGTCAAACGTAATTGCTCGAAACTTAATAGACAATAGACCAAATAAAAGATTGTGATCAGACGAGTCGCTGCTACATTGGATGACCTGGCGGACACCTGCCGCTGCGATCCATGACGGGCTCATTAATAGTTTTTCTTAAACAAACTAAAAGAAACTTAATATATTTTCTGTAAATACTCGTAGTAACGAGGTACGTTTAAGAATCTTTTTATGTCACTTATAGCTGCTCTAACAAGGCCTTCGTTAAATAAATAGAACGTAATATCAGTCCCCGCCATATGCTGTTACTGTATATTTAAATTGTTTTCATTTGAAAACATGCAAATTCATACTATACAATTTTACCAACTCGTAAAAAGATATTTAACGACTAAATAATAATGTACCGCGATGCAGATATAGGAGACCTGGCATTCAGAAAACTGTTCTCGGTAAAAAAATATTTATTTGCATTAATTTACCAACATTAGCACGAGCGAAGTCATGGGAAAAGCTATGCATGTTACTATAAACTTCAATCACATACACCATGCCTGTAATAGAAATGGCTGCACGAAATACAAACTATGCTCTTGGGTAAATTTTGCCTCAAAGAAGGTTTTTACGAGTAATAAAACCGTTTCTCACATTAGCCATGAAAACTTTTCATTCACTACCTCCATATAACTGTTTGCCTACAACTTATGCTCCCCTATTTGCCAACTCACAATATATACAAACTATAACTAATATTGTCACGGTTCAATTTATTCCTCGTTCATGAAACTTTCTACAGTAGAAACACTATTTCCTGTACAAGTAAAGTACCTGAAAAATTTGTCTGTTCCAGCTGAGAATGAAATGCTGCTTACATGAAGTAGACTATTTATTTATTGTTAGAATAAAAAACATTTCTAAATAAACTCATTTTAAAGAAAAATGCTCTCTCAAAGTGTTGAGACAATGAACACACTAATTGGAATTTATTTAAGTAAATATTTGTATTTTTATTAATTAAGAAGTTTAATTAATATAAATAAGTAATTATTATATTAATTAAATTGCCAAAACGAACAAGACTAGTTGAAAACGTAAATCTCTTCAATCATATTACTCAATATTCGATTTTTAAATGACCTGACTCTGTAATTATTTTTGTGACCTGTTGAATAATATTTTGTAACTAGCTGACCCACGCAACCTCGTTTACGCCCTTTATTGCCCGTAGCGTCAAAATTTTCCCCCGTTTTTGAAACATTCCACTTCTCTAATAGAAGTGGAATGTGTATTAGCGTGATAATATATAGCCTATAGCCTTCCTCGCTAAATGGACTATCCAACACTGAAAAAAAATTTCATATCGCACCTGCTGTTCCTGAGATTAGCGCGTTCAAACAAACAAACTCTTCAGCTTTATAATATTAGCATAGATTTATAATATTTTATTTCTTTGTATACATTTCCATCAAGGACCCATAATGTCCCACAGCTGAGCGCGGGTCTCCTCTCAGGAGAGAGTTAAGGCCATACGTCCCCACACTGGCCGAGTGCAGGTTAGGGGCTGATGGCAAGACAACGTTGTTGCCACATAATCTTGACGTTGTATGTTTTAAAGCCACCCAAGGGCCTCCAACTAAGCTTCACGAATGTTATCATGTGAGTATCATGCCACCATTGGTCACCCATCCAGGTACTGACCGCGCCGTCTTTACTTACTCTCGTTGATTCTTTCGAATCACCGAGTGCAACTGGGTTATGAGCGCCTATGATGATGATGAATACATTTAATTTAATTTGAATTATATTATTATTTTTATATGAAAATAAAAAATGTACGCCAATAACTGGCAGATCATAGAGTAATCTTGTACACCTGTGATCACAATTTGAGATTGATTTTATTTGAAGATAAACTTTATTCAATTGTATAATGCAGAAACACATATTTCATAGAAAATAGAGTGTTCGGGTCCACATTGCGACCGAAATTAATGAGCGAGGGTTAAAATAAAAACATACATTAATTATGTCAAATTTTATTTGAAAATTACTGTTATGCTCGTAGTAGTGACCAGTGCATATCTACTAGTGAACCAGGAATGGCGGGTACGGTTCTCCAAGGGGATGGGGAAGGGGATGGGGATGGAGAAGGGGATGGGGAAGGGGAAGGGGATGGGGGAGGGGGTGGTGAATCTCTAAAATAATACCTCAATACCAATACTTTATTATTATCAAAATATTCAACTTGTTCGTAATTATAATGTTACAGATATTTCAGCTATTGAACAAATAATTCAACATTGTCACAACCAATCACGTAATAACAACATAAATCTATAATTACGATGCCACAATTTTATATAAAAGAAATATAAGAATAATTCAAAAGCAATATTGGGACATTTGAATACAGATGAAGTCCCTTTCAAAGACAACAAAGTTGTAAGTCGAAGATTGTCAAAACTCGGGCGTGAAGTTTCAAAGTGGATTTATATATACAGTAAAAATGAAATAATAGCTGCCAACGTCTAAAGAAATCGTCACTTGAATGACGCAACGCCTCTATTCACTGGTGTTATGTATCTAATATACTTTGATAAGTTCCAGTAAATACTTCGAGGATGAAAAATAACATCGACCGCGACGTTATAAAATGCCCATTGCGTAAAATCTCGGCGCTCTATAACTGTCATAATATATTTACGATCATAGGAAGAGTACTTCATACTTTTCATATATTTTCATTTTCTCGTTCTAGTCCCGGATAATAACGATAGGTTTGTATTTCGACTATTGTTTTGCAGAGATGTAAATAACATTTAAAGTGTGAAGTGGAATAGTTTAGTTTGGACAATGTTCTATGTATGCTGTTTCCTCGGTTTGTATGTATTTCTATATAAATTGCTTGTCACTCTACGCTTCTCATTGCTTCTTCAGAGTCCGCGCTCATCGTTTATGTATAAAAGTTAGTTCAAGCGGCGCGCCGTACAATCTGTGTCCAGAGATAAAGTTTTGAAAGTTCTTGTTTTGGTATAATGCCGCTTTACTCCGGACAGTTTTGAAGGTTTGAATTCAAAGCGGAATTAAGTTTGATTGGAATTAATGTAGTTTAAATTCCGGAGAAGTGTGGGGTCGCTAATTTAAACACTTTTGGGAATAAGCATCAGTGCGAAGGGCGATAACGAAGTCATTTCAAAAACGATTGTAGTGTTTGCTGGCTAATGATATCTACAAGATATCATTAGCCAGCAAACACTACAATCGTTTTTCACGTCACGGTTCCATTTTGAACAAAAACAGTAAAAAAGTCGAGTGCTAAGTGAACTTGCGCATCGAGGGCTCCTTACAAACCTGTAGTGTTTTACACGACGTAACAATTTTTTTTTCTTTTCGCAATTTTTATTTGAGTATTTAACATAAATTTCAGCTTGATACCTTAACGCGTTCCTGGGAAAAGGGGTCTGGACAGACAGGCGGACAACAAAGTAAGGACGGATAAGGGTTCTGTTATTTTTTTTTTGTTGATAGACAAAAATCAGAAATTGGTTTGTTCATCACGTGTCACCGTGTCCTTATAACTACCCAATGAACTGACATTACAAAGTCATGCAAGTAATAGTCTGTCAGTGGCAAATGTCAACGAAAATTCTCGTATTTCCTGCCTTTTGAGCGTGTCATATTTACACGTCAGTTGCGTTCGTTTGATGTGACAGGACGTACATGTTACGTGATACGAGTATGCTGGACCGTCTCTTGTTTCACTATTCAGCGACAAATCTTTATGAGTCAAATAGTATTCACTTGAAAAAAAGTAGACCTAAGTAGTTACTTGCAATCGAAATACAAAAACATACAAACACTATTTAAATTAATCTTAAACAATATTATGTATATTTATATAATATGTATAATAATGTATATGTATACTTAGTCTGGCCATAACTAAACAAAAATATAAACTTAAACATAAAATAAAAATAAACTTTTGAATTTGGAATCTGTCATTTTTATATGATTGTTCATTGTGTTTTCTTTCGCGCCAATATATTGTAAAATATTTTGTGATATTAAAATGGAATGGGGTGATAAAGAGAACTGAATCGCTGTGATTGCGTTACATAAAGTTTTAATTTTTAGCCTACTATGGCAAAGCTAAAAGAGGGTGTTGATTTTGACAGGCTATGTATGTATGTATTTTCCTGGTGCCGCTTTGAGCCCTAGTCTGAGTAACGTAAGAAATCGGCTACCGGACAAGGTGTTTTGCTAAAATGATCAGCAACCCTCACGAGAGAGTTCCGTTCCGCCCCTCCGCCCTGTCCTGTGAAATTCGTCTCCAGACTCGTAATTCCCCCACTGGCATTAAACGCCTCACACGGATCAAAGGGAAAGTTATGGACAATTAAACACATTATAATTGGTTTGTTCTAAACACGCTTTCTTACATTGCACTGTGCACTCAAGATTTAGGTGAATTAACGCTCTTTTAGTCTAGGCGATCAATCTATACTGCAGATCAATTGCTATAACGAATCGTGACTTGACGGTAGGTGCATAATGCACCTATGCTATCCGGTACCCGATATAGAAATATCTAAGGCGGCATTGTAACTTAAATTAACTTAATTTGTTTACAAACCCGGTTTAGAAATGGAATCCAAATTCTCCTATCGACACCAAAACGAAATAACGCCTAATTCATCTACAGGAGCCTTGTGTATCGAAACATTAAAACTCCTAGCACTCAGGTGCACAGCCTACACACAAGCACGCCAACTCCAACACATATATACATCACGATCTAAAACATACACATTCATCACAATCACTGGTACCGATGAAACCAATTCCAATGCTCAGCAAGAATAACTGTAAGATTACATCTAATTATCTAACAATAACTACGATACTCAGACCGGGATCTGGTCTGATATAACGCTCTCTACCAGTCATAAAGTACTGTGTTTAATAATAAATTTGAGATAAATATGCTGTGTTTGGTATCATTGGAAAGGGCGTTATTTGTACATTTTAAATATATGTTTATTATTAGCATTTACTCGTGACTGTCCGTATTTATTTGATGATTGTGATATTTTACGGTATTTAAAATATACTCTGATAAATATAAAACACGACAAAAAACGACGCTTAAAATGTATGAACAAAGATGATATAGGTATGACTAGTTTTTATATAAGTAGGTATGAAGCCAAGTAAAATTTTTAAAAATCGTTCATACGCTTGGTATTAGTCATATGTTTGAGTACCGGGCTATTCACAGATACAATGAAACCTCCTGTTTGTGATAGAAAAGGATCTGACCATCCATGTAGTGTTCGTACGAAAAGAGCAATCTGCTTCGATTGTGAGGGCTAGAATTTAAAGAAATCCTGTCCGAAAGCAAAAGATATCACGTATTTTAAAAGATGACTTAGGACTTGCAGCCTTTAAGAGATGCACTAGTCATTTCTTAATTGATATTCAACAAAGAATAGGGTGGTAAAATCAAAACAACTACTTAAGCGGTACGCAAAGGGAGGTCATAGAAAAAAAATGTTTACGGATGAGATTTTTTTTTAATTGGGCAATATTTTAACAAACAAAATTGACCTTATTTATTGCTTAAAGCTCTAAAGAAGCTTCTCAATTAGTCAACAGAGTACAACGTGGGCATTATCTGACTGCAATGATGGGATCGTGGACACAATTTGGTAATATAAAAAAGTGACTGTATCTGCACAAGTGTTTCAAGATATCATTATTGAGAAGGTTGTTAAGACTGACCGTCGTCTAGGCCTGATCTTAACCTACTGGATTATGATTTATGGTCAGTTTTGAGATGTCAGAGTAAGCCTTACTCTCTAAGGCTTGTTCTAAACATCATGGTAATTTGAAGTCCCTAAAACAGTCCATACGATTGGCAGTGAAAATTTTTCCTATCGAAAGAGTGCGCGCTGCCATTGACAATAGGCCTCAACGTTTAAAGGGGACTGTATTGCAACCAATGGAGACCACTTTGAATAAGCTTTACATATTCTTAATGATATAAAACATATTATTGTATTAAACTGACACACTGTTATAGTAGTAAATATTACGTACAATTAAAAAAAGTTGTTTTTCTTTGAACAATATTTATGGCAAGACTATGTATAGTATATGAAAATAAATCACCAAAATGTATATGAGCGCATAATTTCTGGATAACTAAATTGGATAAATATTTATTTGTTGTATTTAATATTGTCAGGATAAGATTTGTTTTTTTATTTATAGGCCTGTGAGACTCTACTGTGCCTAGTGGAAAGCATAAGCAGAATCTAGAGTGGTGGTCACCGTGCTCATTGGGAATAATGCAGATAATCCAGCAATGCAGCAGAGTGACCCACACCATGGCGGCCTAGTGATGTTTCTACATAATTGGACCTCCGGTCTCGCACTCACCAACGAAACACGACAGCACGAACGCTGTCATTTTACGTTGATCTTTTGTGCGAGGGTAGTACCGCCCCGGTCGAGCCGGCCCTACCGTGCTGAAATCAACTTGGCTCTACTACCTTTTATTTATTTTTTTTCTTATAGTTTTCTTGTGAAGAAGAAAAAAAAAATACTGAGATCAGAAGAAATTAGAAGTTTTTATTCAGTTTTCCAATTGTTTTTACTGTCATTTTAATAGGTCTTTACCTATGAAATTGCGTTTCTTCAGTACTGGTCATTTCAAATAAAAAAAAGTTTGTAATGGCTCTGTATTCTAAATTCAAATTAATTTTGTTTTAAAACCATGACATTCTATTTACAAACTCAGTCTTTTGTTTTTTGATTAGCGTTGTATTTTCATTACATTTGAACATTTTTCGTCATAATGGATACTTTAAAAATTCGTGTAATTATGGAATATGAGTTCCGTCGTGGCACCAACGCGACACAAACGGCACGTAACATCAAAAACGTTTACGGAGAGAACTGTACAAACGAACGCACAACCCTTTATTGGTTTTTCCGGTTCCGTTCTGGAAATTTTGACTTGAAAAATGAAGCTCGTGGTCGTCCGGAGACTTTGGTTAACAATAATGAATTAAACGCGATTGTGGAAGCTGACGAAACTCAATCTACAGCTGAGCTAGCAGCAGCTTTTAATGTAAGCATCAAAACAATATTAATCCATTTGCGACAAATTGGCAAGGTAAAAAAGCTTGATAGATGGGTGCCCCACGACCTTAACGATCGCCAGCGCAAAGTACGCTTCGAGACCTGCCTTTCGCTGCTCAACGGGCAAAGAAATGAAGGAATTTTGAAACGAATAGTTACGTGCGACGAAAAATGGATTCTGTTCGACAATCGAAAGCGCTCAGCAAGTTGGTTAGACCCTGGTTCAGCACCAAAGCAATGCCCTAAACCAAAAATGACCCCTAAAAAGGTAATGGTCACTGTTTGGTGGTCTAGTGCGGGTGTGATTCACCACAGCTTTTTGATGAGCTGAGCTGAGCTTTAATGCAGATGTGTACTGTGAAGAACTGGAGAGAATGATGGAGAAGCTTTGGTCAATCGGTCGTCCCCACTGCTCCTTCACGACAACGCGCGACCCCATACTGCGCAACAGACAGTCTCCAAGCTGCAAGAGCTGGGGTTGGAAGCTCTCCCTCATCCGCCATACTCACCAGACCTTGCACCTACCGACTATTACTTTTTCCAAAATTTAGACAACTTTTTAGTGGGTAAAAAAATCAATTCCCGAGAGGCAGTACAAAATGCCTTTGAAGAGTTTGTTGCCTCCCGTCCAGCTGATTTTTACAAGAAGGGCATCAATAAACTGCCAATGCGTTGGCAAAGATGCGTCGATTGCATGGGTGATTACTTCGAATAACAGAAATAAAAAAGTTTGAAAAAATAAGTACTTTCACTTATTGCATACAAAACGGCAATTTCATAGGTAAAGACCTAATATTTTTTATTATTAGAACATGTTCTGGCTATAAAAAATATTTATTTAGGTACTGCAGGAAAAGTTACGATTCTGGACCCTTTCAGAGCAGAAGACTTATCAATCACAGACCACCCTTTAATCCGAATCGTAACCATGACCGACACCACAAATGAAAAGAGCTTTGCTTTCTTGAGCATTCGAGGAAAGGTCGCTTGATTTATATTTAAAGCTTCATTATTGACAGGGATTTTTATTGTTAGTTCATGCTGTAATTTTTTTAAACTACCTTTTATAAAAACGGCTGTATAAATTGAAATGATACTGTGTGTTATAAAAAATAATAATAAATATTTCATACATTCACTAATGTTTCGATTTACTGGGCCATTAGCACGAAGTCACAAAAACAATGAAAGAGTAGGTGCATTAACGAACGATCACTAACAGAAGTGTATTAAAAACTGTGAACCATTTTACGTTAGTGCAGCTATAGGAGGGCTCTTCACTGAGTCAGTGTGAAACTCATAAAACTTACATTGCATTATATTGTTGTTACATTACATCGATGATATAAATTGCACGTGTTTTTTCAGTATAATTGGCAATGTACAGTTGATGTGATTCACATTTGTTACGAACGTTCCAATCAATGTACGACACATACGGTATGCTTTCCACGCTCTGAATCGTTTTCAATAAATAATATTTTCATGATATATTTTATTGGAGTTGGCATGTTGGGTATCGTTTTTGATCGTATTAGAAATTCTTTAGGCATTTCGTAGTTTTAATAATATGTTATATTTAAATACTACTAGCTTTCGTCCGCGGCTTCGCTCGCATTTAATTAAAGTGTTCTATATTGCTTATAATACCTCCAAGACAAAGTTTCATGATGATCGGTTAAATGTTTTTCGCCTGAAAGTGGAACAAAGTGCTATTATTTTATGAAAATAGAAATTATTTGAACCACTCAGTGTAGTTAAAAAATTTTAATCATACAAATATTTTAACGTCACGTAGTCTATAAACAGTTCTGTTTGTTAATGACGATTATGTTCATTTGGAGAAGAGGACTCTACTCATCTTGGGTAACTTGGATAATTTTGCATAACAAAAAAAAGCTCTCGTGGTCTCAAATATAACAACAGTTTTAGTATTAAATAAATAGGTTTTTTTATATTATTATATAGGGGCAAACGAGCAGACGTATCGCCTGATGGTAAGCGATTACCGCCGCCCATGGACACCCGCAACACCAGAAGCGTTACAAGTGCGTTGCCGGCCTTTCTTCCTCCTTATTTCTACTTTTATTTTATGTCTACTAAGGTAATAGACAAATATGTATTCAAATTTTTTCAAGCTCATAAAATGTGCAACTCTGTACAGAAATTGGTAAAAACGAATAACCATAGTGCTGCAAGTAAAAAATATTTAAATAGCAGTTGTATTTGTTTCGCTTACTTTTCTGTCTTCCTCTAGCTCTCTGAGACTATACGGTACTCGGGCAACAATAATGTCAGCAGTATTTTATGAAATTCCAGATAAATATAACTCAAACACCTTACCACAATATAACGACAACACAGTATTCTAAAAGAATGCTGGTTGTTGTATACCTGTATACAATTCTCCAAAAATAATTATTAAAAGCAGTAAGTGCTTAGTGCAGAAAGAATAACATTTAATTACAGGCTATAGAAACATATTTGGTAGAATCTCTTTATCATAATTTTGTTCAGATTGAAGAGGAATTCTAATTGAGTGATCACAACCTAACACTTAAAAGTAACATTTGCGGTACGTATAAGTGTACATATGTAAATCTTATATATCAACCTACTTAGATAAATAATATCTATGTACATCATCGTCATCATCTTAGCCATAAGACGCCCACTTCTTTACACAGCCAACCCTCCCCCCCCCCCAAGTTTTTCCACAAAAACTGGTCCTGTGCTGCCTGGATGCAAATGTTTCCTGCGAAATATAGGAACATATATTGTTTAGAATATTATCTAGACAACAAAAATGTCTCTGTGCACTTGAAGTGAAGCTAGCCCATGCGTACTACGTACGGTTTCAGAACGAACAGGCCGGCTCAACCGATACTATAGACGCAGAGTGCAGGGTAGATTATTTACAACGTTATAATATAACATTGAAAACAAATGTGAAAATAGTAGATTTTTAACACGAATAAAACAGTACATTATTCTATAAGAACAACTTAATACAGAATCAAGCCACTCGTTTTCTTCTATTTCTAAGTCGAGAGCAACTTAAGATTAATGTTGAGAGAAAATATTAAGCTCAAGCACTTGACTAAATTAAAACGGAAAAATTATTCTAAGAAGACAGCTGACGATCTGAGAAGTGGCGGTGTTACTAGAACCCTTGATCTTAATTTAATGTATCAACAGAACAGAAAATAATATACCTGTAAAGATCTCAGGAGAATGCATACATGTGTGTAAAAGATCCAAAAATAACATACGAGTATCATAACCAAAATTATACACAAATAGACTCACTTTTCAAGTACCATACAGCTTCAGTAATCAGTTACATGATTTCATTGGTATCCTGCTTAATTTATGCAAACATAAAGAAATGTATAGTAGTAATAGAGGTGAGGTATGAGGCCGTCAGAGTTACATCAAAAATATAATATAGGAACAAAACAAATTAACTAAAATTTAACTAAAATTGGATAAAAACTTTACTGATACTAAATTAGTATGTGTATTATAAGTATGTGTATGTGTTAGACACAGAGATATTGTCGTATTGAGATTATTGTATGTGTATATGTGCGTGTGTGTGTGTTTGTGTATGTGTGTGGGTGCGTGTGAGTGTACGTGTGGGAGTGCGTGTGCGTGTATATATTAATGTGACGCTGAAACAATATATTGGAGGAAATCTGCAAGAACGAGTAAAGAAGTTCTACTTGTAAGGGGATAAACATTGAGTATTCTATTCAATCTGTAGGGCCTATAAAATAATATTGGTGCTTAGGAACCTCTAATCGAGCTAATTTAATATCGCACACTCAGTCTGACCTCCGCACGTTGCCGTGGGAGAGCTATGCTTCGGCATGAATGGGTCGGCTCGACCGGAGTGATACCACGGCCTCACAGAAAACCGGTGTGAAACAGCGTTTGCGCTGTTTCACCGAGTGAGTGAGGATACCGGAGGCCCATACCCCAACCCCTCCCCCATCCCCTTTCCCATCCCCCAAAGGTCGGCAACGCACTTGTGTTGCGGGTGTCCATGGGCGGCGGTAATCGCTTACCATCAGGTGATGCGTCTGCTCGTTTGCCCACTATTCAATAAAAAAAAAACCGGGCAACAGATACCGCGTCAATTGGCAATTCCGAACGCAATATAGTGTTCAGTAAATATATGTGTCTCACTGTGGGTACCTTACATAAGGCATATAGCTGTACAGTTGGAAAACGAATAGGTTTACGTGACATAACCTTCAGTTATATAAATATTAATTTTCGAACTCACGGTACTAATGAACTAATTTGCTCCCTCCAGGACGTACTATCCACGAACACCCCAAGGTATTTTATAAAATCAGTGCGCTTAAGGCTAATACAACCACCGTTTTGATCCCGGTTGCACCGATGGGCAATAAGGGCAAAAGAAGGAGGCGGCTGTGATGAAGTTCTTGGAGAGAAAGTAATAAATTTTGATTGTCTAAATTTAGTGTGAACAGGTTATTGGTTAATGTTGGTTAATTCACAGTAGTTTGAAGTGCAGATACCGCAAAAGAACGAGCCTCCTCCCAACTTACACCCCGAATCATTAACACTGTATCGTCTGCATAGGAAATGATTTTAACATTAGGTAGGGAAATTTTGAAAATAACTGGTTTATTACATAAAAAAATGTTTTGTTTTAATTTTTGTCTGTCTGTTTATTCGACATGATGACAAAAAGTTTTTTCCCATGTGGGATCTGAACCCTCAACATTTGGCGTTGTAGAACACGGCAATTTATTATTACAATGAACATTAAGTATAAATTATAGTCTACAAAACTAAGGAGCATGTTTTGTAACTAGTTAATTGTTTTCTAGTTTTAACTTCGGCTGGTTACAAAAGCGTTTTTTTTAGGTTTTTAAACCCTAATTTTATTTTATTTTAGTAATTTCAAGGAATTTAGATTTTTAATAGGGGACAAACGACAAAACTTATTGTCTGATGGTAAGCAAGTACCGCCGCCCATGGACACTTTCAATACCTGAGGCGCCACAAGTGCATTGACGGCCTTGCAAGAAGGAGTAAGATCTTTTCTTGAAGGTGGTATTGGTCTGGAAATACCGCAGGCGACAGTTCATTCCACATTTTTTAGATATAGAAAGTTTATAACTATCTTCTTAATACTCATTACAAACACTTACCAACGTTAAAGATAACAAATTTTGTATATTATAATATTGCGCGATTATTATAAAGCTCGCTCGCTTTTAGATAAAATCCTTATTCATCGGTGAATAAGAATCTATGATAGGCAATACAAGTAGGTTACTTTTTTATTTGTTATAAACAAACAGGCATTTTATGTTTATTTTCATTGTTATAGTTATTGGAGATATTAAAGATTACTGGCTTTGACAACGACGAACGAAAATATCATGATAATACTAAGATTTGTGTGTTCAGTTTTGGAATATTGGCTTACCCCTCTCACACTAAATGGAAATCATAACAAACAACGAGACGGTTCATAAACAGGACTGTTAAGGAAAAGGCACGAGAATAGATTAGAGATAGCCGAGACATGATCCATGACGTTGTACACTGAGGATGTCACCTTGTTTTGGGTGAAATCCAAACTCCATCGACGTTTTACTTACCTAATTGAATATAATTAGTATTTAAAACTAACAAGGATGGAGGTACATGTCAGTTTATGTTCGTTAGTAGAATATGTTCAACCCTTTCAAACCTGACCACTGTATTTTGTTAGTTATAGTGGAAGCGTACTGGACACGGGGGCTAGGCATAAGTTGACATATGGACCGCGCTACGCGTCTTGAAGAAACTTAATTGAATACTGACTTAGTTGGACGTTGAACAGACCAAGGCCCAATAAGAACTAAAACTACTGCACAGAGTCCAGCCTAGAGTACCTGCAACCTTCCGCGCTCAGCATCTTCGTCCCACGAGGTATCAGCAAGTTTCACCCTTAGTTTTTATCACAATGTATTTTCTTCGCATCCAAAACGACAGTCCCGCGTGGAAGACAAAGCGCCAATGTGGTCAACAATCTTAACTAGTGTCGCAGCCCTAGTAGGCCCACAATCGACTACAAACGGAGTTATCTTTATTGTGTCGAGAACGCGTCTCAGGCGTTGCACCCACTTTAGTTTTTTATTAACAACAGCTTTTGTACACTTTAGTCTTAGAATATACAAAGAGATTTTTAAACACATTCATTTGAATATCAAACTTTTTAGCTTGCTGGTTGTAAAAAATAGATCTAAGTGGTATGCAATGGGAGAAGCCTACGTGGACTGCAACAGGTTGATGGTGATGATGATCTGCTAATTGTAAGCGTAAAGTAGTCCACGTCATAGATATGATTAATTGTTGTTATTTCTTTATATCACAGTGTGAAGTTTTTCCTCTATTATTTTTAGTAAACTCAGTGTCAAAATGTCATGCATCTATTTCTATAAAACAACTTTACGTTTAAAATACAAAAATTGTAACTTTACCAGACTGTTTTATAGCTGGTAAAACGCACATAAGACTTACGAGGTCAAACCACAAATATAAACATATTATGAATGCTAGTTGCCATGTATTTCACCCAACAACACAATATAATTCAGATTTTTATTTAATGTTCAGTGGTTTAGCGCGCCCAACGCGCCCGGCGCGCCCGGGCCGCACTGCCATAAAACAGTTTACACTTTTTAATGGCATTCTCGTTGCGCATCGCTTGCAATACGAATGCGTTCATTTTTGTCGGTGCTTCTAAATAACAGCCAATATTGCTTGTTTTGGACAAATTAACATTGCCTGTTTCCCAAATAAACGAAAGTATCTCACGGAAGTTTGTTTGTAACATTGTCTAACATAAAGAAAATTACGACTATATTACTTTTTCTGTCATATCTGTTTAAACTTTAATATTTATCATCAATATACTGGCAAATTACAAAAATTATGAACTTTACATAAAATAAAAGTGATAAATATAACACACGAGGTTGAATTGTTAAAGCTATCCCAGAACCTCAATTTGTCAAGTGCAATATGACACGCAACATGATTATATAGCGACAGTGTAATTATGGATGATAATATGATAAATTGTTATACGCTGAGATGAGCTTCATTAGCCGCATGTAATTAACGGGCTGAGTCAGATGGATGAAACAGTAAAGTTCATAAGAAAAACTAGCAAAGGTAACCGTACAATACTTCTAATGTCTCATTTAAATAGCAGAAGAACTTGCTTGTACAATCCATACTAATATTATAAACTGCAAAGTAACTCCGTGTTTGTGTCCCTGACGGTTAAACCGCTGCACCGATTTCATTGACATTTATTACGGGGATACTTTGATTCTTGGGGAAGGACATAGGCTACTGTTTATTGAAGTGAAACTTCTTTAGGCGCATCAGGGTAACATTTTTACGGATGAAACGCGTCACGAAGATGCACAGCGTTTTTGTCGAAGAAGAGGGAGAGAGCGATTGAGACCGATTTAGAGAGAGTGAGAAAGGGCGAATTTTAATTCGTAATTGCGTCATTGTAAACATCGTGTCTTGCTGACGCAATTCCAAATCCATCAATATTTTTAATTATTTCCATTTTAAAGTTAGTGCACTACCGGTCATTGAACGCACCATGTGTTCTTAACTATCGTATCATTAACAATTAATCATATTTTATATCATATCAGATCATTTTTGTGATAAAATATTTTGGATTATTAAAGTCTCGTATTATTTGAGCATTATATCATAGCATCGAAAGTTGTGTGGTAACATATCACAAATCTTTTGATCCTTCGAGCCGTAAGGCATCAAACGATTTAATTTTAACAAAAAATTAATTTGATACGAGGTCTGTAAACTCTTAAATACTGGCTACTATATAAAATATATAAAAAACTATATGTTACAAAATCTTAGCCATTCCCAAAAATAAATTAGGCAGATGTAACAGTAGATTGTACAATTAATGCAAATGATAGTTGAGAAATGTAATTTGTCTTTTGAAGTTTAAACGCAATCTCTAAATTTTTCTTGTCTGCGATATTTTTTTATATTTTAATAGAATTACGAAATTATATTCTTAACTAAGTAAAATATTCTATACGTAACATCCATTCGAAGAATCTATTAAAATCTTGTATCTACAGCAGGAAGTGAAGTCACTTTTGTCAAAACTACTCTTGTCAGTTTGTTAAAGTGTCATGGCACGTGGTTTTGATTTGTTTTTAAACTATGTTTGAGACTACTTGTGGCGCATAGACGCATTCTCAACACAATAAAGATAACTCCGTTTGTTGTCGATTTGTGGGCCTATTAGGGCTGCGACACTAGGTAAGATTGTTGACCACATTGGCGCTTTGTCTTCCACATGGAACTGCCGTTTTGGATGCGAAGGAAATACATTGTGAAAATAAACTTTTGTGATAAAAACTAAGGGTGAAACTTGCTGACACTTCGTGGGACGAAGTAGCTGAGCGCGGAAGGTTGCAGGTACTCTAGGCTGGACTCTGTGCAGTAGTTTTAGTTCTTATTGGGTCTTGTAACTTAACCTTGATTAATTTTCAGCTGTATCTGCCAATTAAGTCAGTATTCAATTAAGTTTATTCAAACAGATCATCATCACCATTAACCTGTTGCAGTCCACGTAGGCTTCTCCCATTGCATACCACTTAGATCAATTTTTGGCTTCCCAACAACCAGCAAGCTAGACAGTTTGATATCCAAATGAATGTGTTTAAAAATCTGTTTGCATATTCTAAGACTAAATGCTGTATAAAAGCTGGTGTTACTAAACGACTAAAGTAGAAGCACCTACCGCCGAGTCGACGCTCCTACCTCGCTACGTGTATAATTGCTAAAATTAATAGCAAACGCTGCGGCGTTTTCGACTCTGCATTGCTAATGTCTGCAACTGAATCTATTAACAACGGCATTAATGCACCGTGTGTTATTTCTTAAGTGTTATTTCTTAATTTTTGGGGAAACAAGGCATATATTTTTAAACTATTCAGTACTTGATTGTTACTTCTATAATGTATCAAGAATAATTGTGAACCTAGTTTTTAGCCTATTGCCCTCCACCGCTGATAGAAGGCCTCCCTCAAAGACCGTCAAACATCCTGGTCTCGGATAGTCCGCATGTTTCTCAAGTCGTCGGTCTGTCGTGCCGCAGGGCACCCTACACTGTTTTTTTTTTTTTATTGAATAGACGGCAAACGAGCAGACGTATCACCTGATGGTAAGCGATTACCGCCGCCCATGGAAACCCGCAACACCAAAGGCGTCACAAGTGCGTTGCCGACCTTTGGGGGATAGGAAAGGGGATGGGGGGAGGGGTTGGGTTATGGGCCTCCGGTATCCTCACTCACTCGGTGAAACACAGCGCAAACGCTATTTCACACCGGTTTTCTGTGAGGCCGTGGTATCACTCCGATCGTGCCGAAGCATAGCTCTCCCACGGTAAAACTCCACCAATAATAAGTCCGCCTGGAGAAATGACTGTCCCACTTCCACTTCAGCCGTGCTACTTCCCCATGCGATATCGTTCCAAACCTTATTGTCTAGAGAAACATCAATGGTGTGTGTCTACGTCTTGGCTCCCAATTCATTACAAAACTAGTTTACTACAAATAAATTAATTTGAGCAACACAAAGCGGTATCATCGCATAAATCTACTTAGTTCCAAGGAAAATACATTTAACTAGCTCTAACAGGCTACGGTATTAAAATTGTTATAAGAAGTTTAAGAATCACAATGCACCAAGACCAAGGTTACCAACTGCACGGCTACTTATAACCCTTTAGGATAAAGAAAACTTAAATCCAATAATTTTATCGGATTGTGAGTTAAAATGAATCTGAGACTAGTAATAAAACACTACCCTCACAAACTCGGTTGTTTGTAAATGCAAACATTTGATGGTATTAATTATGAACAACGATATCTCTTTCTCATTGTGGTGTAGATCTCTTTGTTATTCGGAAATAAACTCAAAAGTAACAACCGTTTTATTTACATAAATGTAAATGTTTGTTCCAGTCATTTAAAGTTAGAGAATTAAGTTGTTCCGAACATCGAAAGTTATGATTAATATCTAATTAAATGTAACTAATTTTGTTTTTTATATTTTTACATACCTACTGCCTCGTTGGTCTAGTGGTTAGCGTAAGCGACTGCAAATCAAAAGGTCTCGGGTTCAATTGCCGGGTCGGACTGCTGTTGGGTTTTTCCTACAAGAAATTCCTAATAGCAGCCCGGAGTATGGAAGATGGCGGTGTTTCCTGCCCGTGCTTCGAAGAGCACGTTAAGCCGTCGGTCCCGGTTGTCATGAACATCTATGGCAATCGTTATTGGGAAGTCAGTGCCCTCAAATATACTGACAACTAGTTCAACCTTCGAATTCAGTTCGCCCTCAGGGTTGCGGAGGTCAGATGCCAGTCGCTCTGTGTAAAAACTGATATTCAGGTAAAACCGGTTGAACTAGTAGCCGACCCCAAATATTGGGAATAATAAAGGCTAGGAAGATGATTATATTTTTACATAATTTTTACAAAGCTCAGATTCATGCTAGTCAATATTTTTAACATATGACCGCAATGAAAATGACAAAAAAGGATTAACTAAATCGTACCCAAAGTACATGGTCAATAGTAAATGGTAATGTTAAACTCAGACGAATATATACAGATTTGTATACAAGTACTGAATATATTCATTACATTCAAACACTGTGCATACTTGGACACAGTCATGAAGGAGATGGCTACGGCTGTCATGATTAATATCCAGTAAACAGCGGCCGCTACTGGCTCGGAGAGCTGCGAGATTTCATTTTAGTCCATTATTAAACGAACTATGTTTGTTAAGCTTCTAATCCGATTGTTGTTTAAGTAGGTAGCTTTTGTACATTGGTTTTATGAAGTTTAGCAGCTTTTGAAGAATTGAGCTTTCATTAACTAATTTAATGTAAATGAGGGATTGAAGACATAGGTTATTTAATCTATTTGTATGGTGTACCCAATTATCTTTGAAGGTTCTCCTACAAAAGTAAATGTAGATTTTTTTAAACAAATAAAACAAAGTGTGTAGGTAATAATGGGTGTCCACAGGGCAAGTTTGGCAAGCGTAAAGTCACACGAAACTGTTGTGACATTATATAATTTTAAAAAAATCGGTACAATACTTGTAAAATAATTTTAAAAATCTTACAACTTATGTCAAATTTTCCTTTAAATTTATCTGTTTGTAACTACCAGTTCAGTTTATTTTACATTTCTTAGTTGTTCAAAGTAACGTAATACTTGTGGCAATTTAAACTGATTTTGAACACAAATATTTAACATCCCTCCAGAGAAGTGGAGTTTGCCACTTGCATAACGCTTTCTATTTGGCGAAGGTAAACGATATTTCAAAGGAGCAGCTCTCTCCGCGACGTCGGTGCGCGAAGAGAGCGGAACGCTCCTCTCAATGGGAACTAAAATTGATTCGCACCAAATCCGCAGATGGAATTTTCTTTTTAACCGACTTCAAAAAAGAAGGAGGAATTATTTTTAAATATATATTTATATATTTATTTTTAAACATAAATAATGTAATATAATAAATAATTAATATAATATTTTACAGCACAATCAGTCCCATTGAAATGCAAAGATTTTTAGCCTTCAGCTAAGAACTCCTTTTTATTTATTTACCTTCTCTGTATTCAAATAACGAGGGTGAAAATGCGAGTTACGGAGTTAAGTGAATACTTACAACTTCTTTTAATGAGATTTACTCATTACTTTCATTATGTCTAGTCAAAGCCGTTGAAATCAGATATATTAAGTTCGTTACCAGTTGCGTTTCGCGTTAGTTTATTGGCCATGTACGAGTATAAACTTAAAACATAAATAACAATTAACGTGCTATATATTTTATAAATTTAATAATTTAACTGTAAACTATTGTACCTTTTATAACTAAATAAATGAATTTTGAATTTGAATTGAATTTTAATTTTGAATTATCTTCAAAATCTACAAAATTAAATGTTAGTCATATATAGTGTGTACGCTGTGCTTCAGGTCTCGAGTTCGATTCCCGGGTCAGACCAAATGCTTGTACGATTTGCAAATATTTGTTTCGGAGTTTGGGTTTTTTCTGTTTAATATGTATTTATTTACAAAAAAAAGTATTTTTATGTATTTATTTTCAAAGTCAAAGTCAAAGTCAAATCATTTATTTCCATACGCCCCAAAAGGCACTTGAACACGTCAAAAATACAAACATCATACATTATTAATACAAATATAAAATAAAACTCAAGTACTGAATTGATCAGTGATAAAAGGATGTAACTCAAGTAATCAATGATTTGAATTACCGGAGCTTAGATTGATTTCGATTCAACTCAAAGGTTTAAATTGAAATCAATCTAAGTACCAGCTCCGATGGGTATTGCATTCATGAGAAGAGCTGGTGAGAAACTCATGTGCACCATCTTTTCAAATAATTTATACAAAGTTTGTTTGTTTTTGACAACAATACTTATATGTGCAAGTTAAGGCAACCAAAACACAAAGGCTAGAAAACGGTCTAAAGAAATATTAAAGTTAGGGAAATCTATTTTTTGTCTAATAAAATAATAAAAATTAGTCCATAGCATATAAGGTTGCAATCACTTACACATCAAGGAGTAAAAGCAATGTGTGCATATATACTATATTTATTTGTTTAGTACCGGCGACAGCGCTAACTAGCAGCTACAATTACGGCAGACTTAGCTAAGGCGAGGCTAGTGTTTCAGGACACCAGGTCTGGCTTTCTTTGCGAAGAGTAAGTAAACATACAAATAATTTCAATAAAATATCGTATTTTAGATAATATATACTATTTGATCATGTTAATCTATAGTGTCCAAAATACCGTTGACTTTTTAATTTTCTATATAAAATGACACAATCAAAAAATTTTAGGTAGTGTACACGTAATTCCTCATTGCTGACTTATGAGAAGTAATTAAATAACAAACGAAAATAACAAATTTAATCGAATAACGCATAGTCTCAATAATAATGCAGCTTTTTTGTATTATACATGGTCATATTAATTATAAAACTGGATTCCGAGCAATCACACACGACATAGCTTTCTAACACTCCCTTTTTTGGCCACGATGCGATTTGTTGTCCCACACCACCTACTTTGCACCCAGCGACCTCTATTAGCTTGAGACTAGATGGTGTTGTGTGTTAGATGTCCCAAACATTTATTCATTTTATTTATAAATAATATGAAAATGTTATTGAAACAATTTCAAACATTGTGTTTAATTAACAGTTAATTACTGCACTTTAATAGTGGTTTAATCATTCAATCATTTTATTATTATTTTAATTTGTTTTTTTTATTGTAGGTATTGTGTAATTGTTAATTTACATCGCTTCTATTATCAGTACTTGTACAAATTTAATTAGTTCTGAATTGACATACCCATGTGTTAATTGTATTTGCTCAATGCTGAGACTTTATATTATTTACCTTGTAATATCTTAATGCCATTCAATCGCAGTAACTGCTGGTCTTCGACGGGCATTGTTTATCTATTCAGTAGAAATCCTGTTAGTAGGTTTGATAATGCAATAAATAGGTAAACATCCATAAAACAACAAGTATTATTTAGATGTAAAAAAACAGTCAAATTAACGGATACTAGACCACCAAATAACATAGACCCCATAACATAATTTTAGTTTTGGTATAATATTGTGTTCGTAACATTTGTCACCGAATGTCTGCGGGGCGGCGCGGCGCGGCGAAGCGCGGCGGCGGTGCGGTATCTAAACAGAGTGATGCGGAATCTGTCGACATAAATCCAGCACTGGACAAATTTATTGTGCCTGTGTGTCCTACTTTAATTTAGCAGCAAACCATTTTAATGGGGCAATAATATAATTTTCAGTACACATCCATTTTAAATTCAAGTAAACAACATACCAATGATGTACCTAGACATTATTACAAAGTACCCGTGAATTTAATGAACATTGATTGAAACAATTTCTCTCAAACTCATTAGTAATATACATCATGCGTCGAGGAGTGTGTGTTCTTTGTATCCATTTCAGCAAAATAAATGAAATGGATACAAAGAACACCCAGACTCTGTGGACGGCACAAAGTATTGTCCCCTGTTTTTTATGGCATAGGTAAGCGGGCGTCATTTGCATGCAAGTGGAATTTGAACCCACAACACTTGGCGCAGTAGAAAGCAACAGCGGCAACCGCTTAAGCCACTAGGCAAACCATGCAGTCAAAAATGAATGAAATCAAAAATGACAGTGACTGGTCTATTACCAGTCACTGTTAATAGACCAAAGGTACCCTAATTAGCAAAGGTATGAGAAAAGTTGGTGGTATGTTTAATGATATAGATGTATATGCTATGAGATGGAGATCTAAGTTTGCATACAAACACACGGCCCGCGTTGATATAAACTGTTAGTTGACTCTAGAAAATAACTATTATTCTTATAAACATAATTAAACTAGTCTATTTTTAAGTGTATAAAAATAATAATTCTTTATTGTAATAAAAAAGGATTACATAACTCTGTATAGCCCTGACTCCCAAAATAGCGTTAGCTGTGTGTTGGGAGTCAGTTACGTTCAAAAAAGAGAAATACAATTGTTACAATGCAACGGTGGACACAATAAGGTTGTTTAGGTTGATATGCTTGTGTGTGTGTGTGAGGTGTGTGTTTGCTATGTATTTAAAGCTTTCAGTTAGAATGTATATGTGGTGAAGGTGTGTGTGACACTATTCAAGCCTCCATTATTTTCCTATTTCTGGAAGGCTTTCAACATCATCAAATTCCAGTTCCTTAAGCCACAATTTAATAATACGTTTTATTTTAAAAGTTTTTAGTTTTATAAGTTAAATTTAGTTTGTTGTAATGTCTTGGTGCAAGATTACTCAAGAGCTGTTAATTTCTCACTACTTTTAGAATTGGACATTTGTCTATCGTGTTTCCTGATGGTATTAAAAGTGGCACATTAATTTAGTGGCATCTACGCATAGTTTGGTAGACAAATAGTTTTCGCACATTCAGAACATCAGCTTTCTAATATACTCCATGTGAGGGGTGGCGAAATGGTAAACATAGAAGAGCTTTAAGGACGACACGTTGTGCCCTTTCAACTTCACTTAAATGTGTCTTAGCCGCTGAGCCCCATGAGCATATACAAGACGTAACCACACATTCAGCCAACGCTTTATAAGTTTGAATCAAATGTATAGGATACTGTAGCATTCTCAATTCTCTAAACATACATATAAGTTTCCTTAGTCTACCACTAACCATAGTAATATGCTTCCTCAAATTTAACATGTCATCAATGTTTACGCCTAAATACTCGTATCTAATATCAGTATTCTTTGATAAAGTGGGACAGCAGCAATGTGAAAGTAAAGTGTACACGAATCTGAAAATGGATAGGCGCAGAAGCCTTTGTTTTGCTAAAGCAGAGAAACTTGGTTTTGGTAGTATTTAATGACAGTAAACTATCTTCAAGCCATGCTGTGATACGAGTACATTGTTTAAAAACACGACAGTGTCGTCTGCAGACATTTGTATATCTGCCCCCCGATGTGCTGCTTGCATGAATCGTTAATATAGTCGTATCGTATCGTATGTATGGTTTGATAAGTCTTCATTTTAGAATCTAAAAAAAGTATACATACAGTGGAACATAGAACCTCTTCTTTTTTGAAATCGGTTAAAAAATGTATTTTAGAGTAACAGTAGTCTATTACTTAGTTCCTTACTTAAGTTAGGAAGAGCAATTGCAATTTAATGAAATAAAGATATAAAGCTTTAATATTTCAAGAGTGAAACACTTCGCTAGTTTGTGACAATATTTTAGGAAATACTAGCTGAGCCCCGCGGTGTTACCCGCGGTTATTGTCGTACCGTAAAAAGCCTAAGATACTCCATATATCATCGGCTACCTATCAGTGAAAGTCTCGTCAAAATGTGTTCAACCGTTTCAGAGATTAGCCGGAACAAACCGACAGACAGACGAACAGACAAACAAAAATAGTAAAAAAATATATTTTGGTATACATATGCATTTAGTAAAAAGCGGTTGTTTTAATATTACAAACAGACACTCCAATTTTATCTACGAGTATTATCTATTATATTTGTATAGATTTATAGATAACTGATGTTCATCTGAAAAAAAACAACAAGTATCAATTATAGCAAGTACAACCTCTACTGGACATTTCCTAAGAAGTGATTTTTGTTTAAAGTAGCCAGTGTTACATGGACAATACAGAGTGACAGACATGGATACGTTTCTTTGAAGTGGTGAAGACAGAATATTAATAATAATAATCTTTATTATTAACATTCCAGTATTTACATATTTGTGCCTCGCTATTAGCCGCACTAGGCTTAGCCTGTATTGCGGCTAGCTATTGTGAGATTTACAATCGGACTTTAGCTGTAGGGACCTATACTCGTACTAATAATAATAGTAGAAACAACGTTTGATACAATTGGTAAAGTTTTAGGTAGGTTAGGTTTAGGTTTAAAGGGTAGAAGGTTATTATGTTTGTAGTTATTGTGTTGTGTGTGATGTTGTGTGCTGAGTGTGTATGTGGTGTGTGAAGTGTGAAGGATCAATTCAATTACACAACTAGTTTCACAAATTGTTCCAGTTCATGGTAACTCAAGCCTATTATAAACTGGGTAACGCTGAGCCGTGTTTCACGGGCGGTTTTGTGTCTAATATCTAGTTTGTTTGAGATTAAATTATAAAGGTATGGAAACATACATTTTTGTGATCTTCTTGCAAATAAATAAATAAATAAATATTTCGGACATCTAACACACAACGCCATCTAGTCCCAAGCTAAGCAGTGCTTGTGTTATGGGTACTAGACAACTGATATAAATACTTATATATACTTTTTTTTTTGTAAATACATACATATTATACATAGAAAACACCCAAACTCCGAAACAAATATTTGTAGATTCCACAAACATTTGGTCCGACCCAGGATTTGAACCCGAGACCTCAAGCATAGCAGTCGCATACGCGTACCACTACGCCACCGAGGCAGTCAAATGATGTTTTGATTCTAATAGTATTGACTTTAAATACTCGTTGTCTTAACTTATCTCTGTATTCTGCTGAATATATTTATCTACAGCTTTTACTGACCTGGTTCAATACTACATATCTAAGTTGTCCAATTTTGTTTAAAAATAGTGCCTTCTATTTGATTTAATAGTTACTATTTAAGTCAAAAAGGTAAAATACACTGCAAGCCATATGGTTAAATCTAAAAATACCTATATGTATTAGGTTTCGGTAAAAAATTGAAAATCCTATTTCATTCATGTAAAAAGCAGGTCGCCCGTTTTCGGTTGTTTAACCCTTTGAAAGGCATAAATCGTATTTACCGTTATCCTGTATACGCACCTACGCAAAATTAGGGTTCGATGAAGTCGTTCAAATAAATGTATTGTAATGTATTCTGCGTGGAGAGGTCTCGGCGAAGGAGGAGTGCTCCAATATGGTTCCGACAATAACGTTAAAACATCGACTGAGCGACGAGAGTAAACGATACTCAGTCCGACGTACGACCGTATCGGTCTTAACTTATACGGTATTTATTGTTTTGATTTTCCACTTGCAGACAGGTCTGGTGGAAATATAGTAGTACTTACATAAATCTAATGCTTATATATTACTAGCTGACCCATGCAACCTCGTTTGCGTTTTCTATTGCCCGTAGTGTTAAAATTTTCCCCCGTTTTTAAAACATTCTTCGTTGGTGCTCCGTTCCTATTAATATTAGCGTGATGATATAGAGCCTATAGCTTTCCTCGATAAGTGGACTATCCAACGCTGAAATAGTTTTTCAAATCGGACTAGCGGTTCCTGAGATTAGCCCGTTCAAACAAACAAACAAACTTTTCAGCTTAAATATTAGTATAAATTAAATATGTGAACCATACCACATTGAAGACATCTCAATAAATACCACTTTGTACTTGATACAAAGTTGCTCCTAGAATCCTGATTTGTTGGTAAGATACCAGAGCTTAACGTTTTAGTACCATTAGAGGCACTTGCCTTCTTGGATATAAAATAAAAGTAAGCCAACAGCAGAAATCAAGTGGTGTTTTCTTTTTACGGTATGAGTATTACGAAAATAATGTTATATATTTATGCAATCAGCATACGCGTACAAACCACAGCTCTGTACGCGAATACTTGGCGCCGGTAAATATTTGCGTCCCCTCTCCCCGCTGCCCCGCGCCGATATGTCACACAACCCTTTGTACATGCCCTCTTTGTCACCTACTTTGCGGAGTCCTTACATTTTACAAGCTATTAAAAACCTTATTTAGTACCAAATAAAGGAGAATTACAATTTGGAACGGTGTCGGATGTTAATTAATGTTAAATGTATGTGTTTAGCTGTTAACACATAACCTCGGCATAGCCTACGACGAGAAACAAATGAGGTTTACAATAAAATGTTCGTGCAATCATGTTTCACAAGGGGCAATTAAGTGTTGTGCCAACTATTAGAAATCAAAATAATATTGGTGTGACATAACATTAAGCTGATCATTTCGAAATAATATAATAATAAAGTAAGTTAAAATAATTATGCTAATGTATGTATTTATACTAATATTTTGAACAAAGAGAAGCCAGGGCCTACAAACTCGTGACGACTCCAATGAAACGGTTAAGTCCTGTTTCATTAATTTGAAATTCTAAGAGGGCCTTTAGTTGTACCTTATGTCAATAGTACCCTAAGAACGTATCACAAACTTCACTAAGCCGTTAAAATGATTCGCTAACCCAATATATGTTGTGAATAATTAAGTGAAAGACTTAAAGCTAACGTGACCATGAGTCATGTTTTGAAGAAGACTGCCCCGTATTTTGGTTCTCGATGACCACGAGACAAGCTTCGGGTACAATTATCTAGATAATTATTGTAAATTGGCGGATCAGAATTTCTCGGCTATTTAATATTTTCCCTAACGAGTAAGTTGTGGTGGCTGAAGAAACCCAGCTCCAGGTTTCTGTTCTTAGGCGACATTTGTAACAAAAATATAAAATAAATAACGAACATGTAAATATAAAGATGTGACTATAATTTTATCCATACTTATATTATAAGTGCGAAAGTAACTCTGCCTATCTGTCCTGCTTTCGTGGCCAAACCGCTGCACCGATTTCAATGAAATTTGGCGTGGTAATACTTTGATTCTTGAGGAAGGACATATGCTAAACACGCGGGTGCAGACGTGCACAAAAACTTGTTCTTAATAAAAGTGAAATAAAATGTGTTTGTGCAAATAAACTGACAACGTCCCGGTTTCGGTTCAAAGCAAATGGTCACCGTGAGTCATAGCGCGAGTGTTACTGAGTCTTAGGGCTTGAATAAAGCACCTTTTCAACTTAAGTTGAAAAGGACGACCTTCGAAACTTTATTCTTTGAGACTGACTCGTAAGTCTTCTTAAAAAAGGGATTCCTTTTATTCAAGCATTTTATTAGATCTTAGACTTATAATTTACTTTACAGTACTTAAATAAATATATTTTTTATTTAAATTTTGTACCAAATTAAGATTAACAAAGAATAATAAATAGTTGCAGACGCTCTGATATATACCCCAGTGGCTATGCCAATAACTCCTAGAATTACTGACTTGCCATCATCCTTTGGATACTTGTGATATCATAGCGTCTCCCTACAGGCTTGACTCCAACAAATGAAAGCAAAGCCGCAGGGGGACGGACTAGAGGCCATTTTGTTATTTGCCGCATTATGTTGCTAATCCGATTTGGAAACTTGTTATTTATGGCATACCAACAACGGTTGATTTAACCAAACTAAAACTAAATTATGTGCTGGTACGAGCAATATTAATTTGTGTCAAATATACGTTATGAAATTTGTTTGAAACTTTAATTAATAGTTGACGTGGGAAGTTGTAATTTGATAAACTGTATTTGTATAGTATCGATATTATGAAATTGTTAATACTGAAACAGGCTCACTAAGCAACATAAACTATTTAGTACAAATTCAGGGTTAGGTGAAATCAACTTGAAGTATTTAATTAAATTGGTATTCATAATGAAACCCATAAATGAGAATTAGTGGACTGCTTCGTTGGTCTGGCGGCTAGCGTATGCGACTGCTAGACAAAAGGTCGAACTAGTAGCCGACCCCAAATAATCTTGCGATAAGCTTAAGCCTAGGAAGAAAATACTAAAAATAAATGAGAATTAGTGATAAAGTTTTACATCCTGCTAATATTATAAATGCGAAAGTTCGTAAGTATGGATGGATGGATATTTGTTACTCTTTCACGCAAAAACTACTGAATGGATTTTGAAGAAACTTTACAACTTTACAATAAATATACATCAGAATAATACATAGGCTACAAATTATAAAGATATAGCTTCGCTTCGCGGCATTGCTCACGGTTATTGTCGTACCGCGGGTAGCACCGCGGGGTTCAGCTAGTCACTATTAAATTTACCTTGTAACTAGTAACCAAAGTAGCGCTAAACTTTGGACTCTAGTTTCAAGGTAAACTTGGGACTGATGAAATATTAAGCCAAGTGAAGTGATGATCTGCGCCAGGCACTGCGACTGGCATGTGGCCAAGTGGCGTACAGCTGGAGAAGCTTATGTCCAGCAGTGAACTGCGATTGGCTGATGATAATGATTGTTTAATCACATAATTATGTTTCATTGTTCACAACGTAGCCAGGTCATGATGGACTTGAGAACATACTTAAGTAACATTGTTTGCATTGTAAAGTTTCGTACAGTTGACCGTTGAAAAACTCTTCTTCTGAAATTAACGTACAGGGACATTTTGATCAGTGTCCTACCAAATTAATTATGCCTTTTTTTATGTATGGCTCTGCCAAAATGATTCTACCCTGCCTCGAAACGCGGATGGAACTAATTCTAAAGGAAAACAAAGAAGTCAAAGAGTGGTGGTCACCACACTCGTTGCGAAAGCAGACAATGCAACAACGCTGCATGGTGATCCACACCATGGTGGCCTAGTGATGCTTTTGCGTCATTGGGCCTCCGGTCTCGAACTACCAATGAAACATGCGTCATTGTCAATGTCATTTTACTTTGATTTTCTGTGTGAGGGTAGTACCGCCCCGGTTGAGCCGGCCCGTTAGTACTGAAATCAGCGTGGCTGTACCACCTGTAGGTCAGAAATCCAGTTTTGATGACCTGATGGTCTGTCGATTAGTGTTTTATTTAGTTGAACTTTATTTTGTAATGATATTATTTATCATATTGTCTGTTCACTGGAGCAAGAAATTAATGTTCATATTTCATATATATGTGTGGCGTTTTGAACAGAACAAAAAAAAATCGTCGCGTGCTCGCGGTCCAATTCCACGAATGGAAAAACACAGTTCGAAAATCCGCTCTGCATTCTTATAATGTAGACCACGGAAATTTTAATGAGAGGTGTACTGTGAGAGTAATGAATAGTGGTTCTATCATGGGCAATAACCTTCACAGACTGCGGTATTGGGGCTCACAGGATTATATATTTAACGAGTGTTTACGGGTCAAGCGTTGTCGGTTAATATAAATAATATATGAGATGGAGAAGTTATTCAATTTTGCTAAACTTGCCCATAGTGTAAGGGATCATGAATCTTGTTGTGACTCATATTCATTGCTCTGCAATGAATTTTTGCGTAATAGGCAAAACTGTTTAACTTATGTAGTTGGTATTTAATACAATATTTTTATCAAAAACGGAGAAAGGAATTACACTATTTATGGAAATAGATTCGAGAATTCTGAAATATCAGTAATGTAATAATTTTTAATATAACAAAGGATATGAAAGCTCTTTTGTATGGTTAATGAGTATTGTAGCAGACAGCAACGTGCGTAATGAACTCGAATACTTTCTCCCTCGCACAACGACTATCTGTCTCAATCGACGCGCATCACATCGTGGAGGGGGTCGCACAAGGCCTATATAAAGAGCCGCGCAGCCTCCATTCAAACAATCGACAGCTAGACGACTCAGAGTGCGATAGCCCCGCAGTCCACTCTGATGTCCAGTAGGCATAGCTGACCTGATCGATAGCCCCGCAGTCATCAGGTTCTGCTAAGTATTGAGGTCTTCTAGAGCGATAGCCCCGCAGTCCTCTTAAGACACTCACGTAGCGTAGGAAGGGTAGTGTTGAGCGATAGCCCCGCAGTCCTCATCACTCCCAACATAGGGTTATATGTATAAGTACAAGTTTGTGAATATATGTATGAACTACACAGAAACCAGAATAAACGATCAAAAGTACCAAAGACGTCTATAATTTCTGCACTGGTAACCCTATCGCCCTACATTTGGCGCCCAACGTTTATGAAGTTAGCTACCGATGTCAAGAAAATAAATTGACTTATTGTAAACTACCCACAATTTTTGAGAAAAACTACCCGCATTTGAAAAGCATTATAATGTCTGAATCTAAAGATTTGCCATCAGACGCAATACATCAGTTAAGCGATATATTGAGTAAATTACAATTCAAAGCAATGGCTACTAAGAGTTTTGCTCAGTGTCACGCCAAATACAATGGTGAACGTTGTTTTAATAAAGTGGAGGAATTTCTCACGAAAATAACAGTTTTTAAGAAGGTTGAGAAAATTTCTGACGAAGATGCCTTGGAAGGACTGTCCTTGGTACTCATAGAAAAGGCTGCAACATGGTGGATAGGTGTAAAACCTACTATTAAAAAATGGAATGCTGCACTAGGAGCGATCCGGTCAGCTTTCGCACCTCAAAAACGCCCGCACGATATTTATTTAGAAATATTTGCAAAGAAGCAAACAAGTGAACCAATAGACGAATTTGTTTGTGAAAAAAGAGCTTTATTGGCGCAGTTACCTGCAAAACGTCACAAAGAGGATGAACAATTAGATATGGTCTACGGCCTATTGAAATTGCAATATAAAAAGGACATATCACGAGAAGATATACAGTCATTCGACGACCTTTTACGACGTGGCCGACATATTGAAAATTTACTGAAAGAAGGAGAAGAAGAAAGTTATCAATGTAAAAAGCCCGTAAGGTGTACGTTTTGTGGCAAAAAGGGTCACGCTGTTGAAATTTGTCGTAAAAGGCTTGCCGAAATGCAAAAGGAAGTCAACATAACTAAAACTAAGGCTCTAATTAAATGTTACGGTTGTGGTGCTCCTGGAGTGTATAGAAGCAGATGTGATATATGTAAAAACAAAGAAACGCCGCCTAAACCGGTAGCATTTTATACAATGGAGACAACCATGAAAAATCATGTGAAAATACCAACTATAGAAGTCGTCATCAACGGTGAAAATGGGTACGCTCACATTGACACAGCTGCCAGAACTAGCATTGCTGGTACCCAATTATATAAAAGACTGATACGAAAGGGCACCCAGTTTAAGGAATGCACAGCTCAAATTATTTTAGCTGATGGCTTTAAAAAGACATCCACACTACTGACGACCGAAGTAACTATAACCATTGGACAACGAACATTGCCAATATCATTTACCGTGTTGCCCGAGGCTAATGATAACAAAACTCTTTTGGGCATCGATTTTCTTGAATCATCGGGCATAGTACTTAACTTGCCTCAAAGGTGTTGGCATTTCATAGAGGAACCAGAAAGGGTACATAAGATGTTGCAGTTGTGCTATGCCAAAATTCCGCTAAAAGCCGCAAGGTCTATAACTTTTGAGGCCAGACCAGAAGAATCTTTACAAGATTTTATGAAATGGGCTAGGGAGCTCACATTGATTTCACCAATGGCAGATACGCCATCACCACAAAAAGATCAAGACACCCGCCAGATATAAAAAGACCGCGATGGAGTTTACACAAGCTCGACACGCCACCGCGACCTGTACGTCCGCGAGAGCCTGCTGATGAATCCTCTTCGGTTGATCCACGAATTAATTATATCCCAATAAATCCTTCTACTTTGTATTCTGTTGATATTCATTTAAATCCTCATGAAGGTACCTTGCTTAATAAACATGAGCAACAAATTTTCAATAACATGCTAACAGATAATAGTATTATTTTTGAAAAAAACACAAAACCTACTTCATTTACTGTACATAGAATAGACACAGGTAGTCATCCTCCTATTAGTGTCAGACCATATAGACTTTCACCTACCAGGCAACAACAACTTCGTGAGAAAATAGATGAAATGCTCAAAGATGACATTATTGAAGAAACGGACTCCTCATGGTCAGCACCCGTTATTCTTGTACCTAAAGGCGAGAATGATGTAAGAGTTTGTATAGATTATAGAAAACTAAATGAGATTACCAAACCTGATAGATATCCGTTACCACGTATCGATGACTTACTACATCAAGCTAAAGCTATGCCATATATGTCTACAATCGATTTACAATCGAGTTACCATCAAATTATGGTACATCCAGATGACCAAGATAAAACCACGTTTGTTTCACCGTTTGGAACGTATCGGTTTAAACGAATGCCTTTTGGATTACGAAATGCACCTGCTACTTTTCAGAGATTGATGGATAAGTTCACAAGAAGCCTGAAGGCGAGTTGTGTTATTTCCTACTTAGATGATTTAATCCTTAGGTCTGCTTCTTTTATTCAACATATAGAAGATTTAAGGGAAGTATTTGAGAAACTACGAGAGTATAATTTGCATGCAAATAGAAAGAAGTGCAAATTTGGTTGTACTGAAGTGAAATATTTAGGACATCTGATAATACCTGAAGGAATTAAAGCAGATCCTTTGAAAGTATCTGCTATTGCTAATCTACAAGAGCCTAGAAATCTTAAACAATTGATATCATTTCTACAAACAGCATCTTGGTACCGAAGATTTATATACAATTTCGCAGAAATTGCTAGGCCATTAACTAATTTAACACGAAAGAAAGTAACTTGGAAATGGAATTGGGAAGAACAAAAAGCCTTTAACAAGTTAAAAATTGCATTGACTACAGCACCAGTACTGAAACAAGCTAATGAAAATTTGACATTTACAATCAAAACAGATGCAAGTCAATATGCCATCGGTGCAGTTTTAGTGCAGGGGGAGGGCGAGCATGAACATCCTGTAGAATACGCGAGTAGATTGCTGAGTCCAGCCGAATGTAATTACACAGTAACAGAAAAAGAAGCCTTAGCAATTGTATGGGCTATATCACAATTTCGTGGTTACATAGAAGGTACACGTTTCATAACAATAACAGATCACCAACCTCTAAAGTGGTTAATGAATCTGAAAACACCAACCGGACGTCTTGCGAGATGGGCACTCCAATTACAACCATATGAATTTAAGATATTATATACGCCAGGACGTACTAATGTTGTAGCCGACACATTATCACGACCACCATGTTCAAATCACAACGAAACCTGTGCAATTTGTAGAATAGAGATGGAGCTTCCAAAACTTAATGAAAAACAAATTCGAGAAGAACAGTTAAAGGACAATGATTTGAAATTAGTAATAGAAACTTTAGAAAAGGAAGAAGAATCCGAAAAATATACAGAATTCATTAAGAAAGGATTTCTGTTACACAAAGGAGTGTTATATTGTTATACGCCAGAACAAGACGATGATAATGCAAAACTGCTGATCCCAAAACACGAAATACCTAATATACTAAAAGCTTATCATGATGCACCCACTGCTGGACATATGGGCATTGAACGCACATTACAACGTATAAGTAAGAAATTTTATTGGAAGGGAATGCGAACATATATAACAAGTCATATTAAAACTTGTGTTGAATGCCAAAAATACAAACCTTCAAACCAAAAACCAGCTGGATTATTTCAAGCTACTCCGAACTGTTGTAGATTTGAAATCCTATCCATTGATTTATTTGGTCCATTACCAAAAGGAAATTCTGGAGAGAAATGGATATTTATTGTGGAAGATACCGCCTCCAGATGGATTGAAATTTTTGCCTTAAAAGAAGCTACTGCTGAAAATTGTGCACAGACACTAATAAATGAAGTATTTCTGCGTTACGGTTTACCAAGGAAACTTGTGAGTGATAACGGAGTTCAGTTCATATCAGCAGTAATGCAAAAACTTACATTTTGTTTAGATATAGAACAAGTTTATACACCCGCTTATCATCCTGAACCGAACACCGTAGAAAGGAAGAATAGAGATATGAAATCACAAATAGCAATGATGGTTAAAGACAAGCATCACAATTGGCCGGCTACATTACCTGCAATTAGGTTTGCTATGAACACGTCATTTTGTCAAACAACAGGCTATTCACCATCATACTTAACATTTGGTTGTGAATTAAGAACCACGTATGACTTAACACATGACTTAAGTTGTACCATAGAATCTGAGAACTTTATAAAAGGAATAACTCCAACTTTAAAACAATTAGTTCAAGATTTTGGCACTTGCGAAAGAAAATATTGAAGATAATCTGGAATCAAACCGACATAAGGCAAACACTAGGAGAAGACCTGATCCAGGATATAAAATTGGAGACTTAGTCTTAGTTGAGACACATCCAATCAGTAATATTGAAAAACAATTTTCCGCAAAATTTGCTCCACGTCGAGATGGTCCTTACATTATACTCAAGAAACATGGAGTTTCCACATATGAGGTGGCACATCCAGATTCACCTGAAAGAGCAATTGGCAGATACCATACGTCTGCTTTGACCAAGTTTGAGAGAAGAGATGATGTTCTGCCAAACGCTGTTAATCCAATTCGTCGAAGAGGAAGACCTCGCAAGGATGCTGGTGCTCTCACGGGACGTTAAAAAGAGCACCAGAGGGGGAGAATGTAGCAGACAGCAACGTGCGTAATGAACCCGAATACTTTCTCCCTCGCACAACGACTATCTGTCTCAATCGACGCGTATCACATCGTGGAGGGGGTCGCACAAGGCCTATATAAAGAGCCGCGCAGCCTCCATTCAAACAGTCGACAGCTAGACGACTCAGAGTGCGATAGCCCCGCAGTCCACTCTGATGTCCAGTAGGCATAGCTGACCTGATCGATAGCCCCGCAGTCATCAGGTTCTGCTAAGTATTGAGGTCTTCTAGAGCGATAGCCCCGCAGTCCTCTTAAGACACTCACGTAGCGTAGGAAGGGTAGTGTTGAGCGATAGCCCCGCAGTCCTCATCACTCCCAACATAGGGTTATATGTATAAGTACAAGTTTGTGAATATATGTATGAACTACACAGAAACCAGAATAAACGATCAAAAGTACCAAAGACGTCTATAATTTCTGCACTGGTAACCCTATCGCCCTACAGTATTATAATATAACTTCTTTTCATCGCTTTTACTTTATTAATTAATACTCCATGATAGGTATACTTGAAAAAGAAAACTCAAATGTAAAATAAAAATATTGGTAGTAGGTTAAAATCGTATTCTAGTTAATATCAGCTAGAATATTTAACTTATATAGCTAAGTACAATATCATTACATATATGGTGCTGGACCAACGGTCTGCTCTGGCTGTCCTTGAATACCTCTAAGTGCAGTCACTAGAGTTACTTGAAGGCTTAAATTTGATAACTCAAAATTGTGTACTATATTAAATTATTTTTATTTTAAGTCGTTAATAATTTTGGCAGACTCTCAATTAGACTTTAAACCAGAATAATTCATAAATGAGTAACGCGAGACGCTTTCTACCGAGAGTTTGAATTTTAAAATGATTTTGAATTTAAACTCTGTTTGTGTTTATCCATGCGTTTATATTTGACTAAACAAGAAAGTCATCAGAAGAGTTAAGGTCTTCAGATGGGTTAGTTAAGTTTAATAACTTTTGTAAACATATTGCATGGCCAACTACATCCCGATGATAACCCTCAACACCCTATACCGTCGTAAGTCAGGACAGAAGATAACTATAAAACATTTACACGTGACCCATACATACATAATTTGTTTCCTACTATTTTGCTTGTATCATTTATATTCTCCTCTTATGCGCCAATGTTGAATGAGTGTTTGTAAGCGATTCACGTAATCTACAAACTTGAGTAACATTATCAGTATTGAACTTGGTGTTGACATGGGAGTAGATGTATGAAGGGCCTAGCAACGGTACCTACACTTGGAGCCCTAAACAGACAAAGACACTCACAGACTAACGTTTTGATAGTAGTCATGTATTTGGACTGTGCGAGTTTTGAGCTCTTTACCCCTGGCAATTGTATGCACTACCACTGTCGTGTATACCTTCTTACGAGTATTATATATGAGATACTAAAGCTAGTACCGAACAAAATTATGGTGAATGATGAATGGTATATAATTTAGTATCTGTAGAAAATAAATAGAAAGACGAATAGGTAATGCTTGGAGAAGGTACTGGAGTCTAAAAGAAGTGATGAAACAGCGAAACAAGCATGACCATCAAAAGGAAACTTTTCAACACCTGCATCCTCCTTGTCCTTGCACACCGATTGTCAAACATGGGCCCTTACAAAGGCACTCGCTCGATAATTAGAAGTCTGCCAAAACGCAATAGATAGGAGCATGATGGGGAAAAGATTATCAGACAAAATAAGAACATCAGCAATCAAAAAACAAACACAAACAAAGGATGTTTCAGTTACAATAAGGAAACTTAAATGGAAGTGGATGGGGCATACTATGAGAGGACGAGAGAAATTGTGTAAAACTATGATGTACTGGTATCCGAGAGACAGAAAAAGAAACCGAGGTAGACCATTTAGGAGATGGGTGGACGACATTAAAGCAGTTGCTGGCAGCACATGGACTAGAACAGCTAAAAACAGGAGCCTATGGAGTCAGTTGGAGGAGGCCTATATCTATTATAGACAAACAGACAAAAATGATAAAAAATAATATATATAATAATATAATAAAAAATATATTGTAATTAAATTAATATTAATACTATTGTTTTAAACATATTGAATAATAATTAATGAAATGAAATGATAATTGTGCATGTAAAAATTTAAGTATTTTGTCTGAATAAAGGTTTATTTTATTTTATTATCTATACTGAACCAACCGTGGGAGAGCTATGCTTCGGCATGAATGGGTCGGCTCGACCGGAGTGATACCACGGCCTCACAGAAAACCGGTGTGAAATAGCGTTTGCTGTGTTTCACCGAGTGAGTGAGGATACCGGAGGACCATACCCCAACCCCAACCCCTCCCCCCATCCCCTTTCCCATCCCCCAAAGGTCGGCAACGCACTTGTGACGCCTTTGGTATTGCGGGTGTCCATGGGCGGCGGTAATCGCTTACCATCAGGTGATACGTCTGCTCGTTTGCCGACTATTCAATAAAAAAATAAAAAAAAAACAAAACTAAGAAAATATAGTGAACAAATACCTATTAGTGTACATATAATTTACATTAATATCGGAAAGCTTCAGTGGATAAAATCCCATTAGTCCGTAACGTGCGCTGTCCACTTTTATTACTATTGTAACAAATTAAAGTGACCCTCGTTCCGAGTGAAATAAAATAAACTTTCTGGTTCCGTAGTGATCGCCTCCAAATACTTAAAGCCCGTTACACTTTACGATTATGGTCTAATTCTCTCCTAGATACAGCTTAGAGACGTACAACTGATTCTTTTCTACTCATTTATTTAAAGAGCTCATTCACTCTCTGGTGCATTGTAAAGTAGAATCATTGTTTTGTTTTGATGTTGCTTAAACACTAGATGGTAGACTCCATGATCAAAATTTTGAACATTAAAGTTAATAGGAATATTTTCTGAAATCAATCAACGCATTACCAATAAATGTGAAAGAACAAAAATGTTTGTTGAAACGAGAGGAATAATTAAATCTCAGGAATTCAATTTATTGTTATCATGAAGCACCGACTATTAGCGACGAACCTCTAAATCTCATCTAAGCTGAAACGCCCGCGGACATTGCACGACCTAAATAGGTTCTGCATCATCCACTTAAGTATTTAAATAGTGAATTCGAGTCCGCATCTTATATGTGTCAAGCAGTACACTGTACGTACATAAAAGTCGTGTTCACACACATGTTTGCGAGTCTCTCGGACAAAGTCCCGGGCCCCGTGTTGACCGAGGTCCGCTCTCAGACCGCAGCTTTGCCTTTGTTGTACGATTGCGCTGTTGACGTGCCTCGGTCTCTGAACTACGTCAGTGTTCAGCCCGCATTTTCTGGTCTCAAGTAAACATGCTGCTACAGTGAAAAAGAGGTCAAATTTTATTACAACATTTTATGATGAACTTTAGGTATGATACGGCCACTTGACTCCTGACTAAGCAAAGCCGGGCCCTTAGACTTGTGGTAAATATACTTCTATTTACATAAGTATATATTACAGATCAATTACACCTAGTGTGATTTTCATGCAATTAAAGCTTACAAATATTGTTTGCATTGTTAAATTGCCACAATAGTTTTGTACCGCAATGACACACGTGCAGATGGCGAAATGGTTTATTTTTAATAAAAAATTGCGCAACACTAATAAATAATTCGAACACTTATTGTGCGCTTAATACGAAGGGCCGCTGGTCCGTTCACATCTGGAGGACTACCTGCTCCTTCGACGGGGTTGAGGAGAAATACGGAGCGTGGTCAGGACAGTCGGTTTAGAACCGTTGTCACTCCCGCGGTGTGGGGGGGCCTAGAGTCAAAGAGCGTTAATCCACCTAGATCTTGAGTGCACAATATAAGGAAGCGTAATCAGAATAAACTAATTGTAATGTGTAATGTGTTTTATTGTCTTTCCCTTTGATCCGCGTGAGGCATTTAATGTCAGTGGGGGAATTACGAGTCAGCAGACGAATTCCACAGGGTTACTCGGCAGAGGGGCGTGGCCTCAGCAATCCCGTGAGGGTTGCTGATGGCTTTAATGAAAACGCTTTATCCGATAGCTGATTTCTCACGTTACTCAGACTAGGGCTCAAAGAATTTGTTCCGAGTTAAAATCGAACTCTCGACATATAGATCAACCAATATCATTCACAACCAGGATTAGCACCAGCACTGTCAATAGGGCAGAAATAATTGCAACCTTAATGTCATTTATGTGTCCCTGTCCGTGATTAAACTACGAGCATATATCAATAACTCAAATTATGTTTACAAAAAAAACGTTTATTTATGAGAACACAATATTATTCAGAGTATATTTTAGTGGAGAGGAGTTGTTATCACAAACAGAACGATTCTAAAAGAATTCTTTGTGATGTAATTATTATTGAATTTCTTTGTTTTTAATGGGTCTATTAGTCTGAGAACGACGACTTAAACTGTATATTTTCGCTTCACTTTTGTTGTAAGTGTTCATTATTTTCGCAAGCTTTTGTTTAACTTGCTCTTTGAAATGTTACTTGATTGCTAAATCATTTGGAAAATGTAATAATGTCTTTAAGGCGGCCGGGCGGCCCCTAGCCACTACAATAACATTGTACAATATATTTTATTGTAAAGTAAGATTGAAAAATGCTTAAACTAAAAACGATCAATTATATCGCACAATCGTGCAATATTTTGTTCTTCACATCGTTTATGTTTGTCTTGTTGAATCATCTCTATCACTATCACTTCACAGATTCCAAGAAAACAATAAGAAAACGGTTACACAAATAAAATTGTAACAACATAAAATTACTTTACATTTTAACTAAAGTGATTTGACATAAAATTATTTAATATATATATTTTTTCAAATGTAATTATTCGTCATAAAAATTACTAAGTAATTAATATTATGTTAAATCAATTTAGTAACACGTTAAACTTTTGATATGCCGATATGAGATTGTTGAAGTAATTAAAACAAATGTTTTGGTAAGCAATAGAGGTCACATATAAATAATATTGATATTTGACCGTTTATACAACGATATGTTTCTAACTGATCTTCTTATGTCCTAAGGTCTAACATAATCACCTGTTAATGAAACATAAAATAGTCTTTTCTAAAATAATAATGCTAAATTCATAATTTTTTAGTCTTAATACTAACTGAAATAATAAACTGATCTCATAGCCGTTGGGGGTTGTATCTGTAAACAACCAAAAATCACAGCGTGTAATGATACACCTTGAGTTTTAACACAATTGTATTGTTGCTTAGATGAAGTTTTGTTACAAGTTCAGTTATACATGACTAACACCGAAACTTAGCAACAGTGTTATTTGTAGAAAAAATTAACTAAACATTTTCCTAGACATAAAATAAAATAGTATAAACAAATTAACAAAACTCCTCAATCATCATGATTTATTTTAACTGAAGCGGTTTTCTTTTGCTATACTTATATAGAGATCTGAGCAAAGTAAGATGAATTTGAATAACTTGAATTACTTGACGTATCCAGAGAACCTTCCGACACTATCTAATGACTTGTTCAATGCATTACATAATAAAATTTGAAAATAAATGTATTTTAAAATAGGGCTGATTTTTTTTTGTGTCAAATATCAAAATTTTACACACTTATACAATTACTATGTTAATGAAGGAGCTTGTCTATAAATAACAATAAATTTTAGCACGCTCGCATTTTGCGATTTTCAGGTATATTTATGTGACATAGTTACATTACTCACGAGTGTAGTTATGACGTGCGAGGGACGGTATATTATGGACCTCATTATGGTAGAGGACGTGGCCAACGAGAGTTTTTAACCGCCAATTACGTGGAAAACAATATGATACCCACTGAATGGGTAGCAGTGTTGGCGTTTAAATGAAAATTGTGTATATGTGTGTGAGTATCAACGTATTAACGAATGGGAATTGTAAATAAATATATAAATATATGCTCTACATCGAGGCGGTAATGAAATATAAACAACTAGATTGATTTATTTACAGTTGACATTACCGTCACCAGAGGTACAATGGTACAAACCATTTTTCACATAATTTCAGCTCAAGTTTCTTTCATCTGAAATGTCATCATCCTTGACAATAATTTGTTTTTATTTGTGTACGTGCGTGTAATATGTTTGTTGGTCGTTGTCATATTGTTTGTTTACATACGAGTCGGTTTTTGGCAAGCGGTTATCAGAACTTGTGGAAATTTAACGAACAACATTTATTTACTCTTAAACGTAATGATCACTTAAGTAAAACCATTCAGAATTGTCCTGAAAAATAAACATAATTTTGTTGCGAAGTAATGTCCCTTCTTCAATAATATAATAAATATCACCAGGCCCATCAACTTAATAGGGCGGAATAATTTGTATCCTTATAAAATATAGATGGTATCGTAATGTGACGAAATATACTTTAATGTCAGGCTAGCTGAAGTTTTTAAATTAACAAGAAGAGGTAAATAGCGTTTTCTTACGTAACTGATTATTTATCTACTTTTTTTCTTAAATTGTTGTTAAATAAAGTTCCCCGAGAAATCATAATTGCCAATGAAAGTGTTTGTAAACATTGAAAAGGAAGAACGTGACGCGCCGAACAAAGAGGCTTTCTTGGCCTTCGTCTGAGACTTCGCCCAATATTCTAAAGAATATTATATAGAACGGAGGGAGGCGGAAGATCACGCTGCTAAGAAATGTAATTTATAAAACGTAAGAGGCAGCGCCGAGAGGCTACCTGTCGCCTGCTACGTAATATATTCACGTCCATATAAAGTCACTTGAGTGGTGTTATCCCTAAATTATCTTTAGCACCTCATTACTTACTGGGTTTGATAACACTGTTTACATATAACGTAGGTTTCTTGATTCATGTTCTGAACTCGAAGCGTTAAGGGTTTAAAAGTACTGTGGGATCATCTTGTCACGCATTTGCAAAAATATTACGTCAGAATTCATAAAAACAATAAACGTTACGAAACAAACTAGAGTTCTTGAAGTTGAATAACACAAATTATGTGCTTTTGTTTTCTTTGGAATAGTTATGGAGTACTAATAATATATAATATATCAGACGCATTTAACATCCCTTTGCAATATTTTTAACAAAAAAGAATCGTAGATACAACGATAAAAACGATATTCCAATTTTAATTTATTTTCCTTTTACTGAAACCAAACTTCAAGTTGTTTATTTGTTATTTTTATAAAATAATGCGCCGTTTATCTGATGAATGTTTGCACAACTTTTGCGTTTAGTATTTATTGAGAAATGCGAAAAATTTATGATAAACAAAAATGATAAAAGGAAAAGTGGCCAACTCGATATTTATATATATTCAAGGCTAACTTTGTTATGTTTAGCCATTCTTCATTTAATGTTTTTTGCGGAGTATAGATTAGTACTAATGCAACTTTTGTACACCCTAGAAAGTAGCGCTAATGGTCTTCTTTTATTTAACTCGTTTACGTTCACAGTCATAACTTTATTAGTACAGTAATTTAGAACCTTAAGTAAAACAGTTAGCAACACGAATTTAAAAACAAAAAAAAGCACACAGTTTCACTCACGCCCCAAAACCTTGCGTAGTTACAATCTCGGTTCTCGATCGTTCCTCCGTTTTCCTACTGACAAACTTGTCTTCACCGCTCACAAAATACTCTTCCGTACCATCATACACGTAATAGTCACCTTACAGAGCGCAGAACACAAGTTGGTAAGCGCATAAAAACACTTTTTTAGGTGATACAACAACAATTTAACGGCTTTTGGATATGGTCCGTTATTTGTGAAAGAAACCTTGTTTCTTGCCAAATTTTATATTTCTAGGTCAATGGGGTACGAGTAGCGTTAGATCGTATGAAATGTTAAAACTTGAAGCTCAAATTATATTTTGAATGTTTGATATAATTCAATTTCAAGGAATACGTCATTTACTTGATTTCTCTTGAATTTGACATCTGAGCGCGGTGCCGACAAAAAGGGGCTTGAGAAAGAAAGATGTACAGTAAAGTGGTTGTATTCAAAGTCGTTTTTTCAGAGATGATTAATCTCAGCTGATACTGAGTGTTATTGTCAGCAGAATTCAGAATACGATTGTATTTACGTTGATTTAACGATGTCATACACATAAGGCCGTGTGTTCGTAAAACATTATCATACGTTGTACATACGCGAGTGGCCGTTACCGTTAAAGCTTATTATTAAAATACCACTGTACAGCTTTGGCGCTGCGCTCATTACTATAAACATACATATTCATAAACGAGCAAGCGAACTGGTGCTGGTGGTGGTGTTGAGAGTCTACACTGTTAACATTGCCTATTCATAAACTAATTATTGTGGAATATGGTCTCTACACTCTTTAGAGTGGAACAGGAGGATAATACCTTATTTCTCTTTGACCAAAGTTGATTTGCCTTTAATTGAGGAACTGGTTTTAGGTAAAATCTTGAGTTTTGCAAAATATGATAGTTCGATGTTGAAATATTTACATTTCGGCTTCTATTTTATATATAATTTGAAAAGGTTAAGTCGAAAGCATAAAGCTAAACTCTAAACTTTCCTGCTTAATAAATTGACAGTTTACTATGAAGTACAAATAAAAAGTAAAGTGTGCTTATTTACTCTGTAATGGTTAAACTTTCGCCTTTCATGATATACAATAATGTAGGTCTGTACATGGGCGGGAAGTAACGCAATCACGTAGCAGGTACTGACTAACACCAGTTAACCCGTGACCGCGGTCTTTGCACCCTGGCCGAAACACCATTTTTTTGAGTGGTTTTGAGGTACGGAACCCTAAAAACTCAGGTTTTTTTTTTACTTTACTTCTATCAAAGATTTCTTAATTGAAACAAATAATATCGTGCGTAAGAAGAAAATTGTGTTTATAATGAAGGTCTATCTAGTGGGTGGATAAGTAAGTGGTAGTTTAAATTCATGGAGGGCGGGGGTTGGGGCATGTTATGATCCATTCGCTGCATAAACAATCCACTAACCTTACTTGTTTACCTTCATAACAAATTCAATATTCATAAAAGTACAATAAATAGCGGTTTTATTATATCAGTTTCCTATATATTCAATGCATCAAGAGAAGATGATACGCAATAAAAATAAATATATTTAGACATTGTACTTCCTCGTCATTGACTGCCTCGATGGTCCAGTGAATAGCGTATACGACTGCCGATCAAGAGGTCTCGCGTTCGATTCCCGTGTCGGACTGCTGTTGGATTTTACTTACAAGAAATTTTTAATAGCAACCTGGAGAATTATAGATGGCGGTGTTTCCCGCCCGTACCTCGTAGAGCACGACAATTCGTCGGTCCCGGTTGTCCTGAACACCTATGACAATCGTTATTGGGAAGTCAGTGCCCTCGATAGGAATAAATATAGGACAGTAAGATGATATTTAGACATTGTATTAATATTTCTAGAAGCACGTGTGGGGGAACGGGTATCATGTTCCACCAACACAAAGGGAGGGTCCTCCGACCAGGCGAGATGATCATGCCTGGCCGGCTACTGCCCAACAGTTGATGTTGGGATGTTGCATATATGATAATCGGCGCGAGAACTTCTATTGCACGATTCAGGATTGGTAGTTACTCCGTGTAGTGCGTTACTTCGTAGTTCAGTGTTTTTTCGGTAGATGGCGATGTAGTAGGTATATTATGTTGTATGTGGAAGTCGCCACACACGTATAACCAAATAATGGCTATATTTTTTTTATGAACGATGTCATTGCTCATAGTTAGTTTAGGTAATTAAAGTTTTTTTAGGAATAACTATTAAATTTATAGGGTTCTTTCCATATATCTTATGCTTTAATTAGACACTAATTTACTAATGGACTAAAAATAATGTTAACAACAAACAGAATTGTTCACTTAGCCCCCAACATACATATATATGTGCAGTGGTGGGGTGTTGTCATTTCTAGTATCAAGAAAAATCGCAAAGATTAATTAACTTTTCAAGAGCAAAACTTCATTAGGCGTTGATACTTTCTAATTTCTCCTTCGTTACACTTTGTAAAACAAATGTAAGTAAATTAAGACAACACATTTATGAAATCAGTTAATGTCATTTCGTTGATTGCTTTTAGGGTGGAATCGGATACATCCAATTTCGGTGAAAAACTACTGTAAACAATAATTGGTTTATAGTGACCTCTAAGGAGTTATTATAAACGTCTATTTTCACAAATTGCTTTTATCTATTTATAGTTTACAAAATAATCTGAATTATGGAAATGGGTCCGACATCAATTACACCAACAGTGGTTCTGAGAATAGTACACGTTGTGACAAATAGTTTGTACTATTACACCTCCACCCTGTAGCCCTTTCCACAAGCTCATCTTTGTAGTTCGATGTTTAATTAATAACCAAGTTCATATTTGATCAGTAAATATTACTGCCCTTTTATGGTAGGAAACAAATGAGTAGATGTGGGATACTTAGCGAATAGGGTTTTAAGTAATTAGTTGGTGTTAAGTAATTCTGTTCAAATCAAATTATTGTTTTAATGAAATTTATTTTAAATTATTTCTCAAAAATGAATGGTTGGACTTAAAATAAAGTTGTAGTAGCTACGAAAGATATTCGAAGAGACAGAGATAAGTTAAAATAAGCAAACATAAAGTAGAACTCGAGTCGCTTTGTAATAATTTCTATTTAGAACTAGGAATATCTACTTGATCAGGCGGGTATTTTGCTAAGCTTTTATTTTATTTGTGCTAAACAAAGTTAAATACCTAAGTTATCTACATTTCAAGTAATAGTAATTCTGTTTTTGTACTCTTTGATAAATTCTCAAATAAGAATAAAATCTTAGTACTTTAAAGTCGTTTGTTTTATTTGAAAAGTTGGAATATTCTTAAATGAAAAAAAATAATAACTGCAACTACCAACTACGTGTATATTTCATAAATTGACAGATAACCAAACTGTATAGTTTTATTTTATTTAGCCAACTGACTAAACCACATTGCGGTCGTGGGTCTTTCCCTAGTTTGTTCTAAGTTCACAAATACAACAGTAACAAAATAACAAAGAAATAATAAATATAAAAAGACTATCCGAATCTATTATAGTTCAATATATTTCAAATGTTAACCGTCCTCAAGTAAAATAAATGTCTTTGCTGCAAATTCTCGACCTCGCGAGCAATAATGTCTCAATTGTATATCCTTTTCAATGTGTCGTTAATTGACGAAAAATCTGATATGCTTATTTAACAATAAGGAATTAAACATACTAAAAGGCTATTTTATCACATATATGATAAAGAGTAGGCAAGTCACTTCATGGTTAGTGGCCACCACAGGAAATGGAAGCGTGTGACATAAGGCAGAACGGTGTTTGAGCGGAGAACGCCCCTCCCAAAAATGAGAGACATCCTTAGAGTTTTTTTTTTAATTATTCAATGCTATTTTATTAGGTAGGCAAATTATACAGAAACATGGGACAGACTGTAAACACATAACCTTGTACCTTGTAGGCACACTCAGTGGACTTTAACGGCATGCGTCCCTTTTGTTAGGACAAAGTTCATAAATTGTCTGTTTAATTGCATGCTATAAGCCGGAATGGAGTTAATACAGGGGTCGGTGAACGGAACGGCAACTATGCGACGATGCGAGTGTATTTAAGCGTTCATTTGCGGAGACTTTGTTGAAACATCAAAAACATTGTATGAAGTTCATGATGGCGTGTATAGCGCAAATGGTAAGTCATTTAATACGAAATTGAAAAAGAGCGAATCTTAGCTATACAACTTTATACGAGTATTAAGCATGTTTTCTACTTACTTTCTAGCAAACGCAATATATGTCTGCACTTACTTTTCAACTGTTGTAATACCTGATAAATAATTACGTAAACACACTAAAATTACAGTAATCACGGGATTCATACACTTTTGAACTGTCTGATAGTTAGTTCATACTGCAGTGCTCTTAGTCACACATCTAGATTTACGGCAATTTAGATATACACAGACTGTAATGCACGTGACCAGTCTGGCCGTCTGGCTGTCTGCAGCTGGCTGGTTATTGTCTTCTAGTAATTTGTACAGATTGGTACACGCGATTAAAACAGTACAATAACTCAACAAAAATTCAAGGGTGTGTGTAAATTTAAGGAAATGAAAAAAACAAAGCAAAATATCATTGTAACTCTGTTTAAACTCTATCAAACGTCATAAGCTGGTTACGTTGTATAAGCAGTACTTAGTAGGGAAGAATGTTGTTAAGCTTTGGTCCACTATTAACAGGTCGAGTGTAAATTGTAAAGTGTTCTTGTGAAAATTCAAAGGTCACTCTCAATTAATGAACTACAGACACAGTAGTTGTGTCAACCACGCAATCAATATTTATCTTTGGATAATGAATATCTAGAAATTGTATTGTCTTAATGAAGATATTGAGCGTAATCCTACCTTCCAACGATCTTAAACTTATTGCCAATCGTGTGGGCGGTTCTGTCATTCTAACTATTAAAGATGCTATTTAAATTATCTGACAGAGAGACCAAAAACCATGACGGTGATGAATGAAGAATACGAGATCATTTTAACGTATTAGTATAATCGAATTGCTTTTAGTAGACGATCGAATAAAGTACACTTTAGTGTACACTAATTACAATAATACAGTTGAATATCACAAGAAAATATGAATGGACAATGGTCAGTCTTATTTCTAAAGCAATTTCTTCAAGGCAGCCTTTGGATGCACAAATCGACAGTAGTAGTAGTAGTAGTAGAATAGTATAGGGTAGTATAGGTTATGCCTATATTTAGATCTCAGCTTTCAAACAAATATAGACTGATATCAAATCGTATATAGATGATTCAATTTCACGCACTACTGTGAAGGCGTCACAAAATATATCCGGACAATTTTCCGTCGCGCCGCGCACGGCTCGGTGTAAACTTCGCTCTCCAATTGTTGATTCACTCTCCATTGCTCATATTGAATCTTTTACAGAAGACAGGATATTGTTAAAACTGAGCTGATTTAATATAGTTTTTGTATTTGTTCATGTTTAATATAAAATGTAGATATAGTGAAGGTTTTTTTATTGTATAGGGGCAAACGAGTAGACTGTTCACTTGGTTGTAGTTAGTAATCTCCATCGTCCACGGACACCTGAACCTGAAAAGACAAATGCATTGGCATCTCCTAATTAAATTTAAAAAAAATATGAATTATACCCTCCACAATATATATAGAATTATTTTAGTATTAATAAATAAATAAATATTTCGACTATCTAACACAACACCATCTAAACCCAAACTTAGCAGAGCTTGTATTATGGGTACTAGATAACTGATATAAATACATATATACTTTTTTGTAAAAACATACATATTATACTCGTACATAGAAAACACTTTGTTGGGTGTTTTCTGGGTGGTGATAACAATCTTCAAAAGTTTTCACATCTTCAAAAATAGATAAATTATCGTACAGTTGATACTTACTAGAAGAATTAATTAACGATTATTTATGGAGACTGTCGACCTGTAAGATTATAAATGTTCACACACAGAGCGTCTCGAGAGACCTCAGAGGAATCCTAAAAGGTAATTTGTTTCTACTCGAATAGAATACGAAGCAGTCGGTAACGTAAGAGCTAGTTAATGTCCTTCGTGACGTGAGTGTTACACACGCTCTACTCACGGTTTTGTATTACGTATTCAAATGATGATATTTGATAAAAAAAACCATAACAAATAAGTTTTATGTAATGTAAACCACAGTTTCTTTTTCACTGGCTTTAGGATGTTATCAAGTACGATATTGGTTGTAATACAATGTAATGTTCCGATAAGTTCACCTAGCAAATTTCATCGTTACCGTCATACTCGTAGATATTGCAATTTGTGGAAAATAATGAATGGTTGTCGACTCACTGGTTTGTTTAAAGGCCCATCGCCTGTATGACGTCAAACATTCTATAAAAGCAATCGTTTTCTGACAGAATATACAAAATGAAGTACATTGAAGAAAGGAAACTTATTGGGTAACAGATGCTACATGTGTCGAGTGAAATATGTGGGTGAGATTGCAGTAAGTAGCTTGAAGCTAGGGTTGTGTGCCCTATATTTATCCTCGTTTGTAAAGGACACTGGGAGAGAGATTTCTACAATGTTTAATGTTGTTGTTGTGCAATAAGCAATTGACATTATGTCAACCTATCGAGTAAACTTTTAGCGAGTACGTGTAACAAACAGGTTAGATTCTTCAAGATCCATCATATTCGAAGCACCGCGCACTGTATCGTAACGTTACACACATGTACGAGAATGTCTTGAATCGAAGGTTACGTACCGCCCGTTACTGAGATAAGGTAAATTGAGACGTGTATTGCCGTAACGATTTATACCGAACGTCGTTTCAAGTGAAATAAAAATAAACTTGTACTTGAGGTACCGATTCGCGTAATAAGATCAGGGTGCGAGATAATGCGCAGTAAAACGAACACCGAAATCGGTCTGATTCATGACACGTGTAATATAATCTACTTACGTGGAAGATGTATATATAGATACGTATTTTAACACACTACACATACATAATCTTGTTATAAAGAGGAGTCATGTCACTCTTATGCAAGTGAAGTAAGAATACTACAGATTTTTATAGTATTTTTATGGAGTCTAAGATAACTTCAGCTAAATAGGTTAATACTATTTCAAAATATTGTTTAAATAATTTGACTATACCAGCGTTCACATTTGTCTGAACATTTGTGTAATGGCCTATTGCACGGAACTATGGGTAAGACAAATAGAGACGAGTTGCCGAAATGGTTGTCGGCATGCGATACGATGCACATTGGATCACTTGCGAATATTTATGTGTAGTAATTACAAGTGACTTTGAACCAATGTATTGTAGTTGTGTAGACTAAGAATGCAAAATAACTACGAAAGACTATAATATATACTAAATATTTAATTAGCGGCTAGTAATAACAAAGGATTTAGTACGAACGGAGTAAAATACAAGTAACAAAGCAAAACAGCGCAACTGGTTTTAAAACTTTCACAACTTGTGTAATAAATATTGGCTATGTAATCTAAAGTAACAAATAATCTATTTATCCCTAAATATGATTTAAATAAGTAAACTTAAAACTATCTCTTTAGATAACTGGCATCATTACATTTTTGTAACGACTTATCTAATATCTTACACATATAATTAAATTCACAAAATATATCACACCTCTGAGGTTCATTTGGGCATTACTTCCCAGAGTGAGTCTTAAGATATGCCGGCCTCTTCAAGCTGTAAAGTAGATATCTGCAAAGATTTACTTACAAAATAAATATAATTTATCATTTACAGAAATGACTACGAATCTAAGAGGTCCTACAGTCCAAATTCTGCTGGTTTATAAACTGCATAATATTGATTCTTTTATAATTAGTGTATCCTGGCCAAAAAGGCTAGACCTTAGTTTTTTAAGCAGACACAGTGTTGCTTAAATTTGCGTAATTACGTAAGTAATAGTTGTGTAATTTGGCACTCACGAGTTTTTTAATGTTTTATTTCTAGTCTATTTGCTTACAATTTCTTAAATTAGTCTAAAACTGGAAGTGAAAACTTGTGATGAGCTCTCTGATGACTAATCTGCTTTATTTTATTAGCATTTCTAGCTGTAACATTGTCATGCATAAATAAAATATCATTTATAGTGTCTTTTGAGTGTGAAGTGTATACCATACATACGAGTACTTAGCTGAAACAACTGGAAACTCAACTTTTATCTTAAATTTTGAAAAATATATTATTGTCCTATCACCATTTAATCCTGCAATCTTGTATATTGGGTGGTGTGTCATTTGCTTGCTACACTTGAAAGTCAACAATGATATAAATGTCAAAATAAAAAGATTTCGTATTGTAACACTTCGTGGATCTATACTACTAGCAAACACATACTTTACGTCTTGCTGGGAGCAAAGTGAAGTCCTTCCGATGATCATTTTGAAGATCATACGTATTTTATCAGGGCACCTCCCCCCCACTGTGAAACTGAAAAAGCAGTAATAAAGGCACAAAAGGGATACGAATACGTGTTACAATGTTGTTTTTCTGCATTTATACGAGTCGCAGGAAGATATTCATTTATTTCATATACTTAAGGGGCCGGTGAAGGCTGAATTATCTATACAAATTTAATACCAAAATAATTTGTAGTTTGAACATACTTCTACCGTATTATGTCGATATCTAGATTTAAACAGTATTTATACTTATTTTTTAAACATAACTAAGCGTAAAAAAGTCTTTCTCAGTATTTGAGAGACTCCAATCGTCGGTCTCAAGAAAATCAACAAGAACATGATTTACGATTAGCTACAAGGTAAGAGAATTATGCAGTATCTTTGTTTTTAGAAATAGTTACGAAAAGAGAAGAAAGATTAGCTGCTGATCGAGTATCTTTATAAATTGTAGCCTATGTGTTATTCTAATGTATAAGCGATATTATTGTAAAGTTTCATCAAAATCCATTCAGTAGTTTTTGCGTGAAAGAGCAACAGACATCCTCACATACATACTCATAAACTTTCGCATTTATATTATTAGTAGGATACGTAGCTATGATATAAAATGACATCAGTAAGAAATAACAGTAGGTACTTACTGCTGAGAAAAATATTGCCAGAGAACAGAGAATGTCGTAATACGATGCGAGGCCCAGGCCCAGGTACAAACTGTTCCAAAAATAATAAATTAAAGGACAAAGTAATTTTGTAAATAACGAACCCTAATCCGGCTCTGTTTTCAAACATTTAATTAAACTCTTTCATCTCATCTGAAGCGAGGTTTGTTACACACAGGTATTTGCTCATTTCTGACTCGACGTGAAACACAAAATGTTTTACTCGTGTTTACATTTCATTCCGATTCATATTTCGGATGAGGTAAACAATTGTAATGTTGTGAATTCATAAAGGAGTTTGAATGGAACATACGGTAACGACTGCAGAGGCCATTTCACGTTGGGTAGAAACTTCTGTTATAGTCCGGAGTTTTGTTGGCAGAACTTCCGAATGACTCTTGCGTAACATGCATTAGGTGATAAACTGGCTCTTAAGAATGGAGTTCATTGTCCATTAAAAAATATTAAAAGTTAATCACGATAGTAATATCGAGAGGAAAAAACATATTGTTGTCTTATATTGGACGAATAAAAATATTTAAGATACAAATATCCATATCTATTAAAATATTTTTTTTAAAGTCGTTTTCTCATTATGTATATACATCCTGTATCGTAGGAATCTTTATAAACATACATAAAACGGACACAAAGAACACCCTGACTCGGAATAACAATACCTATGTGAATCACAAAAAATGTTGTCACCTGTGAGATTTGAACCCAAAACACTTGGTACAGTAGAAATTACGTGGCGATCGCTTAAACCACTAGACTAACTGTGCAGTATCTATTGATTTGTCATAAGGATTAATTTTTATTTATAAAAACATATTGAAATATGAGGCTAGTTACAATTCTCGTAAGGTACAATTATCGTCTATGGCAAATATTTAAATGAAAATGGAAACCGCGCACTTACAACCGTTCAAAAATTGCAGCACCAATAAAGCAATTTAACTTTTATTAAAACAATTGTCCCTATGCCTAAACCTAATTACTACGTGACAAACTACGTTCTGACCAGTTAGTTTACGTCGTGTTTCATATAATGGTATACATATGTATATACACACGTATTTATTATGTTTGTCTATTTATAGGTCTAGGTATAAATTGTATAGTAATGAATGATAAAAACTTGTTATAAGTTGAAGAAACTCGAGACGCAAAATCCATTGTCCGCTCAAACCAGGGTTTTACTTAATAAAATAAAATACAAATAGCCTTTATTTTCAAGTTTTTGCATAAATACATATAGGTTTTAATATTATAAATTTATTTTAATGTTTATATGCATTCTTAAATTAAACTTTATTTGTCTTCGTTCCATTTTTCTTTGTCAAGTCTCTTGGTTACCATTCTGTTAAACGTTTTGTCCATCTATTGTTACATATTCTGTATGTGTGTCCTGCCCATTTCTGTGATCTCGTTATTTTTCTTACATCTATTATCCCTGTTTTCTTTCTTGTGTCATCGTTGCTTACCTTATCTGCAAGTTTTAAGCCAAGCATACTTCTTTGCATTTTGGTAAGGTGTTGTGGTAAGAATATAATAATATCCTCCGGTATCCCCACTCAAATCGCAAGCGCTATTTCACACCGGTTTTCTGTGAGGACGTGGTATCTCCCCGCTCGAGCCGGCCCATTCATGCCGAAGCGTGGCTCTCTCACGGTAAGTTGTTGATTGTGTCTAGACATAATCAGTAACAAAATGGAGTTTTACGTAAGACTACGTTTAATTTTGAAACTTTAAAGGATTTATCGATCTAAAAATTTTGCATGGGATCCATTTTTGTACAGATTCGCTGTGGAGGAAATTTAACTAATATTTTTATACGAAAAAAAATATGCGTCACTCTATTTTTTCTAAATGTAAAAAAGAATGGAAAGACAGCATGTTTTACTTATTCCAAATTCGAATTCCATTTGTAAGCCATTGTGTTCACAATTGAAAGTGGATCGTTCAGTAAAGTGGCCATTACATTGTTCATCTTCATAATTATTAATTAGGGCCTGATAAGTGCCAACTTACTGAGACTCGTAAAATGTAGTCGTAACATTCACTCCATTAGAGATCGACGGACGCCGTTGGTCGGAAAGCTTCCCTTTCCGTAGAGTGTCTCTTATGTTTCACTGTACATTTGTATTGTGTTGACGCCTATTTTAACTTTGTAAACAAATCTTAGAAGTCAATTTTTATTTACTTCTGTGAAATCGAAATAAATGGTAAAGCACGTAAAAATAATTTACAGCTGCAATTATATGAACGCCATTACAAGGATCACTTTTCAAATTCAAATTTAGTGAAAGGCTGAAAGAAGCGCTCTGATTTTATGGAATACAAAGAAATACAGTCTATAGAGGAGAGAAATATCTTTGTATATACATAAAAGATTTACTTACAGCCGAAAATAGTACCATCTTTCTTAAAATTTTGTAAAACTCGTTATATTGTGATAGCTGTGTGTTTCCTTAAAGTTTAAATTAAATTTTGTTATTCTTTAAATAGCATTCAGTTTTGTCAAATTAAATGACAAATTGTCTGAAATTTCCAAAATAAACACCATTGTTAACATTAAATATTAAGCAGTTAGCACTCTGTCGCAGATATTTATTTAAAGTTTGCAACAATGATGTCGAAACTGTCTAAAGTAAAAGATATGGACCTCGATTTACAAGTTCTCAAGTTTCTCTAGTACTTAATTATTACGCTATATTCCAGTTACACTTTACTAAACGAAGTATCTTTAGAAATAACTTTACAAGTGTGTTGAAGCGGCTCATGGGTGAACTAGTGTTTCAGTGAAAATCGTGTTAAAAATAAAGGTTTTTTTATGAAAACTTAAAAATTACAATAAAATAGTGCATAACACCTAATTTCAACGTACAGGGGGCGATGGTTAGTGGTTCAAGCGATCACCTCGCCGCTTTCTACTAAGCTGGTTCAAACCTTACATGGCATGAGACTGGTCCACAAATGATTGTTCTAAATCTGGATGTTCTTTGTTTCCATTTTGTGTAATTTTTTTTTTAAGTCTCCTACACCACATGTATAATCCTTGTGCGGGAATGGTCTGTATAAATAAAAAAAGGCACGTAATATGACGCGAAACGTAGCCGTAGAGACCACCTCCCTCGCCTTCGGCTATTTTCGCGTGTAGTAAGCTGTCTCACTCGCAAATGTTAAGTAACGCAACGGGATAACCACCCCGAATCTAATCCTGTTTTTACATACAATTTTGTTACACTTTCATGTATTTTGATGTCAGGTATTTTAGAGCAAAGCAAGCCAAGTATAGCTACTTGTATTAGTGTTAAATGTTCTTGAGATATCTATATAGAGTAGAAAATATTTCAGATGTTGAACAGGCGCTGAGTTCATAAAGTTAGAGACGAGATAGCACCAACAATACGGTGAACGACAAAAGCTGCTGCTTCAGATTAAATCGACAATAAACTAGAGCCGCTACAGACGAACTCGACGTTCCGTGAACATAACCTATATACAATATATACAGGCCGTTGAAGAAAAGCGTATATATCACTTGAGAAGCGTGTTGTAAAGATTTTTGAAAAATTAATGAAAGTGGATTAAAAAACTTTTTTTCAACTATTCAATAAAGTAAAACTGATGTATTTTTTTACATTATATATTACTAGCTGACCGACGTAACCTCGTTTGCGTCTTTTATTGCCCGTGGCGAAAAATTTTCCCCCGTATAGGGTTGATTTTTTACACCTTGTGTCTGAAAAACCCCAATATCTTACGGAACCCTATTCTTTTCCAAAATAAAATATAGCCTATGTTACTCGTGGAAAATGTAGCCTTCGAATGCCGAAAGAATTTTTAAAATCGGTCCAGTAGTTTTAGAGCCTATTCATTACAAACAAACATACAAACAAAGTTTTCCTCTTTATAATATAACTAGCTGACCCACGCAACCTCGTTTTCGTCTTCTATTGCCCGTATTTGAAAATTTTTCCCCCGTTTTTGAAACATTCTTCATTGGTGCACCGCTCGTATTAGTATTAGCGTTGATGATATATAGCCTTCCTCGATAAATGGACTATCCAACACTGAAATAATTATTCAAATCGGACCAGCGGTTCCTGAGATCAGCACGTTCAAATAAACAAAAAAACTCTTCAGCTTTATAATATTAGTACAGATGATTAATTGGCCACAATAGGAGATGAAGTGCCGTCTTCGTAAGTCCTTATTTGTGAAACAAACATTTATTAATGGGCCGTACAGCTGAAATCGTAATATTTTAATTTTGCCATAACTTTAAAACCAAACGTCCAATTTTTATCATTCACAGACCAAATATTATCTACATAAACTGTAGTTAGTGATGAAATAATTTATTTTGATAAGGATTGATAGCATGAGTAAAATAAACGCGTTTAAATGTAGTCCAAAAAAATTCAAGATTTTTAAATAAAAAAATGGTTGTTGTGCCTCACTCGACATAGATAGGTATAGTCTGTCGCGGACTTTTTTGTAGATATTTATAAAATCTACGATTAATTAGAACATTTTATGGTTCTATCTTTTTTAGCTTAGGCAGTGTACGCAAAATAAGTAACTTTTCTGGTTGATTTTTTACACCTTATGTCCAAAAAACCCAAATATCTTACGGAACCCTATTTTTTCCCAAAATAAAATATAGCCTATGTTACTTGTGGATAATGTAGCTTTCGAATGGTGAAAGAATTTTAAAAATCGGTTCAGTAGTTTTTGAGCCTATTCATTACAAACAAACATACAAACAAAGTTTTCCTCTTTATAATATTAGTGTAGATTATTAGTATAGATTATATATTATATAAGTATTTTGTATTAGGAAAGTGAATCAAAAACTCCCTTTATTCAGTTGAATTTCTTGATCTAAATTACCTTATATTTATTTTTATAATTATTTATTTGAAGTCGATTGTTTCTCTTGTAAGATATCAGATTCATGAGTCTTCATTTAGAAATCAACATTGGTCATTTTCTTTTTATAAATAATGTCATGACGTTAATGTTTACAAATATTTCTTTAAGTGTCAGCGCTGTACCTACCTAGGTTTATCAAAATATCGTATATGCTTAGCATTGAATCATCTTTTATTGATTAAGCTAGATAGATGAACTTTGTACTTTTTTGTACTTTACATATATTATGTACAATTCAATAGAGATTTGTTCAGTTTGTTTAACCTTTCGGTAAAGAATAGTGCTCCAAATAATTGTTACTTAACTACACCTTGACTCACAAATATTTTCAATCTAAATCCGGTCTTGAACTGACATAACATGACGGGGCGACTAAACTGCCCTGAGTGTTGTTCATACTTGTTTATTCATTTGTACTTGGACAACTATATTCTCCTAAAGAAACACCCTTCTACAACATCCTGTATTTATTTTCACTTCTATGTCTTTCGACTTTTATCCCAGAGACATGCAGTCGAAGTTATTGAATTTAAAGTGAATATAACAAACACAAAGTGTGACGTCACTTTATTAGTCTTTTAAGTGTAAGAATGAGAGAGCTGCATACATATATATTGATATGATCAAAGTTCCAAGTGAGCGGTTGCAAAGAATTCAACAAAAGCAGTCAGCAGATTGGATTTCATTGCACGTAAGCCCTCTTTATTGAACGACATTTTTATTCAACAGTAGAGCTACTGCACTAGAGAACGAAAAATCCGATGAAGTAAAAATTTAAAGTTACATGACAAATGAAATTACGTGACAAAACTGCACTCCTTTTTTTCCATGTAGTAGGTTAAACAGAATCCACGCATACAAATCTTTGGGTAGTGGCGGAACACCGAGTATGTTATGTGTACAAGGTGCACTCGCTTCGAGTTGTGATTGGGTGGGAGTGCAATTTATTAATGACACGTGAGTATATACAATCAGTATGAAGAATGCAAGCATGGGCCGGCTCGGTCGGAGTGCATACAGGGCCTCACAGAATACAGGTGTAAAACAGAGCCTACGCTGCGTTTCACTGAGGGAGTGAGGATACCGGAGGCCCATAACCCAACCCCTCCCCCCATCCCTTTCCGCCTCCCTCAAAGGCCGGCAACGCACTTGTGACGCCTCTGGTATTGCATGTGTCCATGAGCGGCGGTAATCGCTTACTATCAGGCGATACGTCTGCTCGTTTGCCCCCATTTCAAAACAATAAATGTTGACTTCAGCTATTGTGTTAGCTAGGTGATGACCACTAGTAGTTTAACTTATTAAAAATTCCAAGAGTACAAAACTATGGACAGGTTTGCAGAACCAGTAAATTCCACTAAAATAAATATATTTAACGTCAAGCTTTTTAATTTATTTTAGTACTAAGTTTTCACATATTTAGTAAGTTATGTCGCATCTTTTATCAAAAATCTTAACTCCTTTCAACTTTGAAGCTTTAAACAGTTTGATTCATTAGAAATTTTGGATAGGTTTGACGCTGTCCCCACTTAATATTCAGTATCAAAGTTTTAAAATCTCCCCCAGAAAGATTAAAAACTTTTGTAACTCCATAACAAAGAAAATAGATTGCTGTTCTATTCAATGGTGAAAGGTTACCGCCACAGTAAGCCTTTATCGAGCGATCAACTTTCTTCAGCTTAAGATATAAATACGAACGACTTTAATCTCCGAAACTAAAGCGATTGCCGATTGTTGACAGTAATGTTTTAGAATATTTTTGATGTTTCGTTATAAAATGCTATTTTAAACTAAGCCCCTTGGTATGTTGTTTTTTTGATTATGAGATGAAAGTATAGGTATTGATAATAAATAAGAAATATAAATTAAAACAACATACAACATAATTACAGTAATAAGTGCATTGTTGTGTTGCTTGAATTCGAAATGAGTATGGATAGTCTATTCTTGAATTGTGCTCACGCTTTTCATCAAGTAGAGTAGATTTACTTTGGCATTCATTTACCTACGTATATAGAGACAATAAAAAAACTTGAGAGGTGTCAAGGGACACCCGGATGGAACGAAGTTCGAAATAGAAAGACGAAACGAAAATATCTGGCTTGCTCTCTATAAGAGAGATAGAGAGACAGAGAGAGAAACATGCGCACGCCGCACGGCTTACAATAGCTTACTGTAGCAAAAAGTGTCGTTACCAGCCTATCGCAGTTCACTGCTAAACTTATTTATTGATATATTTTGTATTTATATTTGATATACATAATTTTAAAAATCATTAATTTACAGCGACATCTATATTATTAATATTAAACTACTGGCAACGACAACTATAACACGTAAATGTAAGTTCAGTTTCTATTCAAAAGATGGCGCTATATATAAAATTGAAAAATGTTTTTCACCAATTCTTTAAAAAATAATAACAAAACAATATTTTCTTAATAAAAAAATATAAAGACTTCGTTCCCATAATAAAAATAGTGAATCAAGCAATGAAAAATAAACTAATAACAAATATAATTTAAAATAGCAAAAAGTGTCGTGACAACAAAACGTGTCGTGACAACTTTTTCGTATGATTTTTTTCCGTCTAGCCCCCTTTCACAACGCACGATAAGGAATTTCGTTCCAAAACAAATCACTCATAAGACGTAACATAACTTATCTTTTAAAAGTTGGGAATTGACTTTACAAAATATTCAAGGTGTAGTGCCCGATAAGAACTCACTATACGTTCTACTCACAAGTATGTGCACATATGAACCTCAGAGTTATAAAACATATAAAATAAAACTATTATGGTATATATATAGGGTATCGTGACCTCAATCTGGTGTTGAAATTAATAGGAGCTAATAAATCAAAGCAATCTAATGTAATGCGGCAAAAATTATTGAATACAAACATAGTTTTTTTTTTTTTTTAAAAGACAACTCCCACATTAGGAATAACATCCTGTGTCGTGGGGGACTTTACAAACATACATGAAACGGACACAAGGAACATCCAGACTCGGGACAACAATTCGTGGATCACACAAAGTGTTGTAGGTACCGCGTGGGATTTGAACCCACGACACTTGGCGCAGTAGCAAGCGGCATGGCGACCGCTGACACCACTCGGCCAACCGTGCAGTCAAAGTTGTGTTACCAATATGTCAGCGCTCACGCGGCCTGTCTTCGAATAATACCTGTCGAATCTCACCTGTCAAGTCTTTCTTATACGATTTCCATTCATTAAAAAGTTTTTATCGTCATTAAACGTTCAGATTAGTATATTATATTTCAATGTGTTATGAATCTATAATAGTCCTTTTTTATTATTCAAACTTTATACACATTTATTGTAGGGAAGTGTAGAAATCCAGTAAGGAAGGTGGTGCGCAGAGGTTACACAATCAATAAAAATATACAATACACACAAAAATAAACATTTACACACATATACACGTCCACAATACACATGTAACAAATACATATATATGTCGGAGATTGAAGCGGATTATCATCCATATGGCCGTCGGCCATCTTGTATTTGTTTTAAGTCAGTGCGCACGTCCGGCGCAGGCGCGGTTTCGATTGCAAGTGACTTCACAATACGAACGTTCCACGCACTACTGACAGATACAACATCTGACATTTGACATTGACAGTTGAAAGTCTTTAACATAGACTATTGAACTCGATATTTGCGTAGTGTTGTCATACTTAAATAATACCAGAATAGCGTTTACTTTGAAATCTCTGACACGGCCATTCTGCTCCTCAACGCGCTCTCGCGTTGACTCTCAACGTTAAGTCCTACCTATACGGCATAGCGTATAGTACACAAGTAAAACCTTCACAAACAGCTTTTCAACTTCAAAGAATGCAAAGCGTAAAGGCTTTCAGCACGTTACAGCAGTAGTGTATAGCAAAGCGTTAAGGCTTTCAGCACATTACAGCACTAGTGTATAGCAAACAAGTAAAGCGTCCACAAACAGCTTTTCAACTTCAAAGAATGCAAAGCGTAAAGGCTTTCAACACGTTACAGCACTAGTGCATAGCAAACGAGTAAAGCGTCCTCAAACAGCTTTTCAACTCAAAGAATGCAAAGCGTAAAGGCTTTCAGCACGTTACAGCACTAGTGTATAGCAAAGCGTTACGGCTTTCAGCATTGCTCAGAGATAGCACTTGAAGCACATTACAAAGCGTTGCAGCGCTCAGCATCAACCTTGGGTCACACCAGATTTAAGCCCAACCTCATTGCAAAGCGTGTTGGCTTGCAGCAAAATATTAGGACAAAGCGATAAGACTTTCAATCCCTCCTTCAATAAAGCGTAGGAGCTTTCAGTTTTAAATAAAACATTTTATCGATCCCAAAATCATCCCACGTGCTCACAGTAACGCCCGCTACAGCAAGAACATTCTCGTCCGGAAGCCGACGACCAAGCAAACAGCACTGCGGGCCCATCGACTTCAAGGAACGAAGGACATGGCGCGCCTACACCCGAAACATGGGCTGTGATTCTCCAGAACATGATGGCGGGCCTCCAAAATTCCAATCAAAGTGACAACGAGAACAATCTGTCACTTTACATAAATGATTAATAACAATCAAACAATACATGAAAACTTCGTTATGAAATACTCCTGTATTATATATTACCACTTTGACGGATGTAAAGCAAGTGTGTCCACAGCGCACGCGCTACGTCTTTTATAACCGCACAAAGTCAGTTAATAAGATGGCGCCACTGTAGATGTCACTCTGAACGCGGGCAACGCCTACTTCCGTATTTCTTATTACAATAATACGGCCTCTCCTGACTGCAGGTCGTCCCTGACCATGCTCCAGTTTCAGCTTCGTGTTGCTTGTAGGATGTTGAGTAGTCCCATGACTCGTCTCTCCACCTATACCACAGTCAGTTGTGTGCTCGATGTCGTTTGAGAATCATCTGAGTTTAGATCATTGTCAATCAATTTCATACGATGTAGATATTCATCGTCATAATATTCTTAACCTTATAAATCACATTTATACTCTCACAGGGATCCCATATCAAACATGTATTAAGCATCACCCACGTGGGCTGCAAAGCATCACCTATTCGGGCCGCGACTGCCACACCCATACGGGCTGCAAGCATCACCCACTAGGCTGCAACGGCAGCACCCATACGGGATATAGTCTCAACAAAACATCACCCAACCGGGCTGCAAAGCATCACCTATTCGGGCTTGGACTGCAACACCCACACGGGCTGCAAGCATCACCGACTAGGCTGCAACGGCATCATACTTCATAGAAACATTATTCAATTATTATTTTTTTACAGAAATTAACATTACGAGTATTTTCTTTACTTGATTCCGAACGCTACCAGGCAAAACAATTATCGGCTTTATGGCCGTTCCTTTTACAAAATGTACAGCACAACGTTAGTCTGCTATTCGAACATTGATTAGAAATCGATATATGAGTTATCTCATCATAACGAAGTCTTTTTAAACACTTTGCTTACTTACGACCGATTTTGCCGCATATTAATCAATTAATTTCTACTTTAGAATGCGGTCGGTTTGAAATATCAGCGAGATTCTATAAAATCCCAAACAAATAGTACTGATCAAATTAAACAAAGAAAATAGAAATAAAGTGGACTATAAACCACATTGTACATACAAAATAAAACATAAAACACTGTTGGCATAGGCACCAAGTTCGCATACCATCCAGTGACTCGTCGGCATAGGCACAAAGTTCGTATACCGCCCAAGTTTTCACACTGTAGGCATAGGCACCGAAGACCCGAGGAGGATGCGCGTCTTCATTCGTTCCAACATCCCGCTAGGCTTGGTTTTGCAACAACCGTTCGGCCGTCCTCTATCGGACCATTACCCGCCGCTTCTCGCTAAAGTGGCGTAGACTCATCTGAAACATTTCTTTTAAGAACACGGATAGCTGAAGTGGCACTTTTATGATTCACCAAAAGATTCAGAGCAGACGTTTGTGTCGTCTTCTGTTTAGTCACATTCTAAATGAGCTGTAGTCGCCCAAGTTGGTCAGCCCACTCGCTTTTTCTGTGGTTCACCTCTATCCGGAAAATGTTGAGCACTGTTCGGATATAACGCTCTACCTGGCCTGGCATGGTGTATCTCCGAAGAAACGTGATGGGTCTGCACCCCTAGTAATTGCATCCATGAAATAAGCCCGATGCTTCAAACATACGGCCCCTATCGCATACTATTAGATTATAGCTTTAGTATGCCAAACTGCGATTTCAATTTTTAAAACACGTTTTAATTCATCTAAGTCCTGACAGTAAAATGGTATAGGTAAACAAGATTTATCATAAGCATGAACAACGGACATTAATCTGACCGTGCTGTTGTGAACGCTGTTTCGCGAAATATTTGCCAACATCATGACCCGGCTTTTTACAATACACACAAGTCAAAGTACCCCGAAGTTTATTAGATTGTTCTGGTTTGAACTTCAGCGAGGTATCGGTAGATTTGTCTTTACCCACAAATCGCAATTTATTCATCTCAAAAGAAATTTACATTTCACTTACATGAGAACATGTTTTGATTCTTGATACTTTGTACATACCATACCTTACAGCACTCAATAACAATTCAACAGGACAAAAACTCGCATTTGTAGGGATTCGTTCCCCGTTTAGGACTGTCGGTAGATTCCATATTTTTTTTAATGAGGGTAGACGTGAGTTGTCGGGCGAGGACAATGATAGTAATGGTTTTCCTCACAATCGCTTTGTTATAATCACTTTATGATAATACATAATGAAATACAGTCACGATAATCAATTATGGTATACAGGTTACAATTTAGGTACGACACTCCACCGAACATGTGATGCTACTGCGAGATGCTAAACGATAATGCTCGCCCTCCGGCTGCGTTTCGTTTTATAACCACTTTTATAACTACCCACAGTTCTTTAGGGATGGGATCAAAGTCACTGTTACCTGCAACTAATCACATAAAATAATCGACTACCATCAATTATTCTAACGCGTGATTACTATTTTTAAAGTGGCAATGATTGCCATCCCTATTGTCATCGGTCGCAAGCTCCAATGCTCGGTGTTGCGTCAGTGTCTAACTACCGACACTTGTGTTACTAAATAAAATAAGTGATGCGCCGTCACATTTTTAACATTAAATTGTCTAACATCAACACTTTGATACCAATATAACAAAGTTAATTTATGTGGGTACTCAACTTTTCTACAAGTGAAGACGAGAATACGAATATACCCTCGCATATTTGCTAGGAATGAGGACTCGTGTTCACAGCATAGTTAAGATTTCGGTTTATTAGAACAACTCGCCTGGCCATGTCCTATTTTACCGCACAGAAAACACTTGCTAGGAACACCCGATTGTCTAAAACCCGGCGTTTTCAGTTCATCGTGACGAAATTAGTGTTCCGCTGCGCACAAGCAACCGTTAGTAAATCCTTAGTAGGTTTCACAAAAGTAGATAAAACAAAACCACAACATAATAATTGCTGTTACGAGCTCGTCGCCGAGGTCCCTTACAATTCGTAAACACAGTAATGATCTACACGCATGTTCAGAGTAGGTAGGTATGGAAACTGTCAGAATCGAAAGACATAACTTCATATAAAATGTAAGCTGCATCAACTTTCTTAGCACATAAAGGCCTAAAGTAACTTTTTAAATTTAGTCCATCAGCGGTCACTTGAGACCCACGACAGTTTCGTTATCGTCTCAGTTATGTAAGCTACGTGCTCGATCCACTTCACACTAAACGTCGATATTATGAACACTTGGATCGAAAAGCGAGATATAATAATGGATAGATCTTACTTTAATGAGGGCGCTGGTTAGTGCCTCAAAAATCCTTAAAGTTGCATCTTCACTGCATGTAGTACTCTCGTTACACGATGAACCACATGTCTGGTTCAGTTGTATGTCCGGTCTACACGAAAATCCCTTAATAGCCAGGGCACACGAGCCAGACGCTTGGTTGCATGGAGTTGACGGTTCCGTATTTGTACGTGGCGCACTGACACAGTTTTCTAACGCGCTTATCCTATTGAGGGTAGCCGTTAGCATCTCTTTATTTGGATCTACCTTACGTTTACAAGTATTAGGCATTATTTATTTTAATCAAAATCTGAACACTAATTATAAGATTATCAATGTCGGTCAAGATAGCTAGAAGCGGAGAAGGCTTATGGAAGCGATCCCACTTCTGATGTCGGAGATTGAAGCGGATTATCATCCATATGGCCGTCGGCCATCTTGTATTTGTTTTAAGTCAGTGCGCACGTCCGGCGCAGGCGCGGTTTCGATTGCAAGTGACTTCACAATACGAACGTTCCACGCACTACTGACAGATACAACATCTGACATTGACAGTTGAAAGTCTTTAACATAGACTATTGAACTCGATATTTGCGTAGTGTTGTCATACTTAAATAATACCAGAATAGCGTTTACTTTGAAATCTCTGACATATATATATAACTACATTTATTTATACACATTGCATTCGTACACTATTATAACCCGAATGTAAGGTGTACCAACTATCGAAAAATCTACCTACCAAAAATTATCAAAAAAATAAAATCAATACATTTATTTCCAAAATTAGCAAAAATTAGGATATCTAGAAACCGTTTTACGTTCAAAAAGAAGGTACATCATCTCTTTCTCGGCGAAACGGCAACTTTATGTTATCATGCCGCTATACCGACCACAGCAATAATCTGCCAAAAGAGGTCCCAATCTGCCCCATCCTCCGGCGTCCGGCGGTCCCATCGACGGTTCTTATCGCCGACGTTTTCTTCGCTCGGGATCGGCTCTCTTCCGATTCCGAACTGCGGTCTCTTTCTGGAGCATAACAGTTTTGCAGAAACAGACGCCCAAATAGGGCAGTCCTCCAGCGTATGCTGGGCGGAGTCCTAGTCAGCTGCACGGTGGTGGCATTGTGCCGCCTCTTCACGTCAGATCTTATTCAGAAACGCACCGAAGCAAGCATGCCCGGTGAGTGTTTGCGTCAGTCGGTAGGTGATGCGACCTTCCTTCCTCCTCCCTCCCACCAACAACGCGTTGGCGCGTATTCTGCGGCTGCTTCAGCCGCGCGCGCCGCTGTGCCCGTGCCTGTCGGTGAGGGTTACGCCGCATTTCGAGCTCATTCATTCAGTACCTAAGACAGCTAGTCATCTCATTATATTATTATTGTAAAATAACACCCATGTCTGTTTTTGAATGTACTCGTATCTGTACTTGATTTTACTTCATCTTAAGTATGCGATTTTCATTATATTCTAGGATTTATTTGCATCGTTTTATAACTGTCCCTCATCACAGATGAACATTGGAAGTTATAGAACGACACAAGCGTGCAGTAGAGTAACAGTTTTGGTGTTTTTATCTAATTTACTTTGAGAATCCAGTACATGCAGTGGCGTCTGTGTCGATATACGATTTTTAACTGTAGCTTCAATTTAACGTTCATAAATTTCACTTAGTGTCTTAATTGAATAAATAATTTTGAATTAGAAGATATCGTAACAACATCGCTCCGAAAAATAAGCACTTACGAGTATTATTGTCTTACTTTAGTAATTTATATTCACATGGTAAATTTAAAACTTGTTCACCCTTCTACTGCTACCCTAAATAATCTCACTTACCTTAATATCCGTACAAAGGTCGTCTGTATGAGATCGCCATGAGCGATAAGACCGCCAATTGTCACATTTGTATATTACAACTCCTTATTGTCTATCTGTTATGTGTGTACAATAAAGATAAATATATAAAAATAAATAAATAATTAATCGCTACAAGCCGTGTATATTTATTTATTTATTTATTTAAAACTTCATGCACACATGTACAACGGCGGACTTAATGCCTAAGGCATTCTCTACCAGCCAACCTTTGGGAGATGTGGAAATTTTGTGAGGCAGGTGCATTGAGGTGGAAGTAAGAGGTTGTAATTGCAATCGTTATATGAACTAACATAGACTAACATAATTCATAATACACTAATACATATACATAAAATATCTATATATGGATATACATACACACTAATACATAAACCTTACATATGTACACTGTGATTAGGTACTAAATTTTGTCTTAATTACGGTTTTCCTGCCATTTCGTCAAGAGGTGGTTTTTGACGTTCGTTTTGAATGTAACACGACTTGTTGACATCCTGATTTCGAGTGGGAGCGTGTTCCATAGCAGTACAGCTTGTACAAAGAAAGAGGAGTTCATAATGTCGGAATTGTGAGAGGGACACAGGAGAAGCAAATTGTTGGATGAACGAAGATTTCTATCGTGATTCGAAGATAAGAAACGGAGGTAGGGTTCAAGGTAAGTAGGTGAAGATGGGGACATGAGGAACGAAAAGAGATAGGTCAACGCTCGCTGACTGCGGCGCTGGCGAATAGGCAACCATTTCAATTGAGAACGGAAAGTAGACACGTGGTCATACTTGCGGAGATTGAATATGAATCGAATGCAGTTATTAAGAAGACGGTCAAGTTTATTAAGGAGATCTGCATTCAGGTCGAAATAACACACATCACCATAGTCGATTAAGGGGATAATGAGGGACTGTGTGAGTGAGAGTTTCGTTTTAGGAGGCAAGAAGTTCTTAAGACGGTAGAGTGTTCGTAGGTTACCTGTTACTTTCTGGCTCACATGAGTAATCTGGGCCCGCCAATCAAGAGTTGAATCGATGAACAGGCCAAGGTCCTTGACTACGTGGCTCCAAGGTATAACTAAGCCGTTGAAGACGACCGGCGAGATTGACGTAGTATCCAGTCGATTTGTCATGTTCTTGCTGCCTATTACTATTGCTTGGCATTTAGTGGGGTTAACTGCCAGCCCGAATCTCATCGACCAAGACTTTATGAATTCCAGGTCCCTGTTAATGTTGTCGATGGCCTGCGAAATTTCCTCCACCCTTGCCTGTGAATACAGCTGCAGATCATCGGCATACAGGTGATACGAACACCGAAGATGATCAGTAATGAGGTTGATAAAAATAGAGAATAGAAGAGGAGATAAAATTCCGCCTTGAGGGACGCCAGTGTAAAGATTGCGCCAGTTAGACAATGAGTCTTGAACACGAACACACTGCTGACGTCCCTGAAGATAGGTAGAGAACCATTCCAGTGCCTCAGGTGAAACCCCAAGATACCCAAGGATTGATAGTAGGATTTCGTGACTGACGGTATTGAAGGCATTAGAAAAATCTACCAAGACCAGAACAGTAACTTTGGTGTCATCCATGCCCTTCCTAATATCGCCAGTCACTTTGAGGAGAGCGGTAACAGTACTATGACCGGACCTGAAGCCGGACTGAAGTGGGCTTAGCAATTTATGTCGGTATACAAATACAGAAAGCTGCTTGTATACACAGGCCTCAAGTACTTTAGATAGGAAGGGTAGGATGGAAATAGGCCGAAAGTGTTCGGGTAGTGAAGGATTACTTTTTTTAGGAAGAGGTATGATGAAAGCCTTACGCCAAAGAGAGGGAAAGGTTCCGGAGTCAAGAGAGTAGTTAATTATGTGAGTTATTGCTGAGAGCGTATGGTCCAAGATGGTAATGATCATGCGTCGGCTAATACCGTCGCATCCCGAAGCATTGGAGCGGATGGATAGTATGATCTTCTTAATATCCCCAGAAGGCACCGGAGAAAAATCGAAAGAGTCGATGTTGGGGCTGGTAAGGCCAGATAGGTAATGCAGCGTATGACATTTGGTTTGAAGATCCAGCGTTGTAGTGGATGAAAAATAACTATTGATATCGTTCAAGCCAATGGTGTTCTTAAACTCTGGAAGTTGCCTATTGCCAATACCTAAAGTGCCCAAAAACTTCCAAATGCTGGAAGGAGAGGATGACTCTATGTTCTGTAGAATATGTCGGCGTTTAGCGTTGCGTATCACCTGGTTACATCGATTTCTTGCAGTCTTATAGCGATTCCACTTGTCCTCACAGCGATCCCTCCTGAATTTGAGGAAGGCCTGATCCCTTCGCCTCATTGCAATACGCACCTCATCCGTTAACCATGGTGCCGGGGCACGTTTCATTTTTAACGACTTTAGGGGAGCGTGCACATCATACAATTTTATAATATTGTCATTCAGGATATCCACTTTTGTGTCTATGTTTGCTACTGCTGCCACACCCATCCAATTTACCCTCGCAGCGTCCGCCTGTAGTTTTTCCAGATCTATGCTCCGGAAACTACGTATTTGTATAATCTTCGGAGGTGATTTAGGGGGTTTCAGGATATAGGATAGGTAAATTAGATCGTGGTGGGAGAAACCAGGGGCAGGGAGTAGACCATGGGAAGAGACAAGGTTTGGGGAAGAGGTGAGCATTAGGTCAAGCCAGGTGTCTTGGTGTTGGATGTTATGATGAGTGGCTAGGAGTGGAAGGACATGGAGGCTGGTTGATTGGAAGATCCGTAGGAGATTATGTGTACGGAAGGAGTTTAAGGCTAGAAGGTCAGTGTTGAAATCTCCCATGATGATGTGATGTGAATATTCCGACCCTAAAGATTCCAGAACTGTTTCCAGACTGGAGAAGTAGTTGACAGTAGGAGGGCAATAGACTACTCCAAGAACAACATTAATTCCCCTGACACAAACCTCTAAGAAGAGGTATTCTGCAGTAGTGGAAATATTGGAAGAGGAGGATGCTAACATTTTATAAGTAAAATCACTACGGAGGTAGATGGCAACACCGCCACCTCTTTTGTCTATGCGGTCATTGCGGATTAGGATGTAACCGTTTAAAGGGTAGGCGGTGGAGGGAAGGTGAGGCCTGAGCCAGGTCTCCGAAACCAGGATGGCTTGAATATCATTATCCGTGAAAGTCTCAGTTAAATCGCTCAAGTGACTAGGGATACTCTGTGCGTTAATATGGCAAACATTTAAGAGAGAACGAGATTGAGCGGAAAATTTTTGCCGTAGTTGGTCACCCAGGGCATCCGTCAAGGAAGCGAAGCTATCGTCATCTGAGAATTCATTGGCAGAAAGGTATACCACATCTTCATCGTTAATCATCAGTGTACTAATATAAACCTAAAAATATATATATGTATATAAATATAATAAACCTATTAAAAATACTGCTATAAGAATAAAATAGTACATAAACATATAAATGTTTATAATAAGTAAGCCGGGGTTAGTAGATCGCATTTCCACACCACCCGCCAGCAGGCACAAATACAGAATCAAAGAGTATAAAGAAAAAAAAAATAAAATAATAACAACATTTTTCTAAAAGTTCAGTAAGTGTCTGCAGTTGATTAATTCACATAAACAATCAAACCAAGAAAGAAGTAAAGACAAAATAGAGAATAAATCTGTTGAGAAGTCGTACAAAAATACAGACACAATTGGTTTCTAAACTTACAAAGAAACTAGCTCAGAACGTATCCAAACTGAATGTCGAACGAAAGCATTGTTTTGACAGATGTGATAAGCTGTCAGTTGTTATTATTTACAAGACAAATAAATTTAAGTAATGAAGTGAGTAAACAACAGTGAAACATAATTAAATATAAATTGTGAATGTTATAAAGAAAGCATAGCAGTGGTGCGACACACTTATTGTCTCCGTGAACTTTTCGAGGCTATGCTCGAACTCGCCTTGGATGGAGATGTAGCCTTGGGATATTTGGCGATTAGGGGTTCTAGCTCGTCCAGTGAAGTTACCTTGTGACGGCTGTTATCGGCGGTTTTGACAATAATGGTGCCGTCTTGTGTCCAGCAGGCCGACATCCCAAAATTTTGCCTAGCCAAGCTGAACACTGTTTGTCGGGTTTTGGTCAAGAATTCCCTTACCGCAAAGCTGGACCCCTTCAATTTCGTCTTCGCTTTCCAGACTGCTCCCCGGACCTCCGCCGAAGAGAATCTAACGAGAATCGGGCGACGACGTTCCTTCGATGGGATGCCCAAGCGGTGACAGATCTTGATGTTTGATGATGTAACTTCGTTAAGGCCCATCTTCTGATTGAAAATACTCAGCAAGGTCTTATTACAGTCCTCCTGGACAGCTTCGGGAACTCCGAGGAAGATAAGTGCCTTGCGACGATGACGGGTTTCTATGACGTCTACCATTTTGGTGCACTCACTTATTTGCTTCCGCAGCAGGCCCAACATCTTGAACATAAGCTCTCGGAATGTTCGGAATTCTTCAGAAACTCGAGCAACGGTATCTTTGGAGTTCGCTCCAGAATGGAGCTGTGCCTCCAACTGGGCCATCCTTTTGGAGAAGCTATCCTCAAGAGTGCTTTGAGCAATTTGTATTTCAGCGAGTTGGGACATGATCAGTGCCGGGTGAACTTTTTAATAACTTTACTGTGGTGATGTAAAATTGTGTACAAAAGCTGGCAGGTGGCTTTAAAACTTGTATCAACACATGAACAATATAGCAGTTATAAAAGTTAAGTAAGTACACACTTATTTGCTGAGTTTGGTGGAAAAAAAATGATTTTAAATAATTAAAGTATATAGAGAGCTTTTCAAAAGCGTGTGAACTTTTTAACACCTACCCACCAAAAAAAAAAGTATATGTGGTACATGCTTGTGCCATATTTCTTGTGTGCAAAAGATCCGAACAAAAAAAAAATGTAATATCATATGAGACAAACTTCTTAGCACTCCATGGATTCACCGTGCGGGTGCCGGGTCCATCGTGTGGCAGAGGGAGAAACTCAAAGCAGTTCCCAGGACTTACGACCTAGGTGTAGGTTTAAGGAGGCCCCCTTTAAGATACGCATCAACGGTCACCTTCACTGCTCGAGTTTCCCGCCCTACCTAGCCAAATTTGGTAGGAACCTGTTAGTGCAGCCTTGGATACTCGTTCTAAAATAGAACTTACTGCAGATCTCGACAGGCCAAGGTCTTTCAAAAGGTTATAGAGAGATTTAGCTGGCATACCTCTCGCTCCCACTTCTACCGCGTATAAATTAACCACATAGCCATTTTTGTTAAGTTCAGTTGTTAGATCGTAGTATTTATTTAATTTTATACAATGGTCTTTAGGAATATTAGTTTCCCACGGAACAGTAAGCTCTACTAATATTATGTGTTTAATTTGTCTAGAGAAAAGGAATATGTCCGGTCTGGATGACGAAACACCAACATCCTCTGGGATTTTATAGTGCTTATCATACGTATCCATCAAAATAGTCCAGTCAGGTGCAGTACCTAGGATTGAGAAAGGCTTGCTTTTAGATTTGGTAGTTGAGCCATCCTTTATAAAGTTAATTTCTCGTTTCTTTGTAGTCAATCCTTTTTGGGCTCTAGCTACTGAAAGACTTACTGCTTCACGTATGATTTCTAGTATTCTATCATGTCGGCGTGAGTAATAACCCCTATCAAGCAGCACCCTGCAACCTACCAGTAAGTGCCTAGCAGTACCTACTGCCTCACCACACGTATAGCAAGATTTTTCAGATGCTTTCCCCCATCTCACTAGGTTACTTTGGTCTGGGAGGGTCATTTGGAAGGCATTCAGATAGAATTTTAATAGGGCAGGAGACCAATCATATAGCAAGGTGCGCCATTTCAGGGCTAACGGGATGCAGAACTCACCTATAGTTAACCATTCACTTTGCATTTCTAGATTCATTGCATGCACTTTATATTTATCATTTTCATCTTGTTGTATAAAGGATTTTATTATTTCTCGGTCTCCCTTCCTCTTTGCGAAACCCAGCCCGACTTTATTAAACTGTGCACCAGCCATAAATTGTTTATGGAATTGAAGTCTTGACTCAAGCTCTGTAACATATTTATCTTTTGGGAGTGATGAGACTATTTCATCCTGGGATTGTCCCAAGACATGCATTTTGGTCACTCTGAGGTGTTTATAGAGTTCAGATGGCTTCTTTAATTTCATCCCAAAACTGTTTTGATCCCTAAATAGAGTTGAGGGGTCAACTGAGTGTGCAATTCCGAGCCATGACTTCAATATCTTTTTGACATTTGCATCTAGTTTTGCCAGGAGGCTTTTACCGATGTCATATACAAGGAAAGGCCAAGTCAGACGCGACGTAAGATAATTGTCGTATATCCAAACTTTTTTAATATTGTTTAATGGTTGTTGGTCTACCTTATTCAAGTCACTAAGAAAATTTTCGTCAGTTACCTCTAAGGATGGTGTACGTCCTTTGTAATCAATCTTTCTACCAAGAAATTTGAAAGGCACTGCTTCAGCAATCGTGGTTACACATTGTCCTCCTACTGAGAGTCCCGGATCATATGAGGTATATTTAGTATTCCGTCTAACCAGACATAAACAGTGGCATTTACTTGGTTTTGCCCTCAGTCCGTCAGTCCATGTACAAAACTCATCCACTTCAATTAATAACTTCTGACATTGTTTTGGATTACGTGTCAGTATGGCAAGGTCGTCTGCAAAGGCTAAGATGGACTCTGTATATTTGTTGTTTATTTTAAACCGATAGCCCCATTTTTTCTCATGACTTATTAACTTAACGAGTAAGAAAATATTCGTCGTACTTTTTAAGGAAAATATTCCACAATAACATTAAACAAAATTAAAAGCAATATTATTCAGGCGAAAGCGACTATAGACTATATAAAGCCAGAGGTCGTCGGCCCGATATGCTGAATTAATTATCCCTAATATTTGAAAAAGAGCCGCAATCCCTTGAATTGGTTTAAGAAGTTGGAGGCAAAAATGAGGAAATTTATTAGTGAGGCAAGCTCTGGCGCGTTATAACTTTCTTGGGAATAATGACGTCACCCCATAGATTTATAAAGGGCCGAGATGATAGATGGGCCAAGGCAAACAGCTTTTACTACATTATAAAATATTTAATGTCTTTATTGAGAACGTTGTCATTTTGCAATGAGCGAGTAATATTTGTAAAGAGCGGTGGTGCGGTGGTGCGGTGAATCAAAGGTACGAGTATGCCATCCCATACTTATTGCTTCTCAATGTTGTATGAATCACATATACCCGTGTTTTTTTAGGAAAATAGTTAACGTATCATTTGGGATACAGGGGAATGAAAATGTGAAATATACTCAGTTCTAGACCATTTGAATAAACCTAGGGGACACTTTTTAGGTTTGGATGGTACACTTTTCATGAAAATGCATTGAAGTGGTTTAAGGTCGTTTGCAGCAGTGTAAAATGTAATTGAGGGTAGCGTGCGAGCCTCCCCGGAGAACAGCTAATAATAACAGAACATTTTCCTCACATTCATTATGACTTAGCACCTCGTGAATTGAGACCCAGAAATTGTAGCACTCGTATTTTGTAATATTCTTGGACTAACGAATATTTATATACTAACAACGAACAAATGCCAAAATAAGCTTGTAGTATGTTTTCAAAGATTAGCCGGTACAAACAGGCAACACAATAGACAGGAATTTTTTTTTACCTAAGTATCGTAAATACTTTCACATGCATTTAGTGAAAGCTTTTAATTTGAAATTACAAATAGACACTTGAATTTTATATATTTGTATAGATTAACTACAATTATTTTAAATAAGAATATTTTATTTGAAGTTTTTATATTATTGGCATAATTATACATTATCACACCTCGGTAACAAATTACTCGTATATATAACATGCAATGTGTGTATAGTCGCATGTCAGTGATGAGACAATTTAGCGGTACTGAGACAGTCAATTGATTTTATAGTACATAGGCATACGCCCCGTTACATTAAAAGGCAAATGAGCGGAACCGTTTAAAGGGGCGACGGTTACGTTTTGAGGTCGGATCGACGCCAAGACTCACTCTTTCGGAAGCTATCGGGTAGTTCAGATCCTCTGAATGAAACCGCTGACTCATTCATTCAGAAAAACTTAAAAATAAATCTGATTTCAGGAAGTGTAGTTTTGAATTGAAACCTTTGCCATGAACTTTGTGCTTATCATTACTGAACTCCTTTAGACGATAATTTCATCCAAGCTACTCTTATGAATGGCAGGACTAGATTTATTCGATTGCAATCTTAATTATTAGAAATGATAATAGAAGTTTGTTTGATACGCTTTCACGTGAAAACTACTTAACCAATCATCATAAAACACTGTAGATATATTCTTGAAGATATTAGAAGTAACATGGGATACTTTTTATTAAACGCGACAATACGAGATGTCTAAATTCAACAAATTATAGGCTGCGATGGTAGGATGACTTTTGTGGTATGGCACAGTAATCTTTTTTGTCAATTTTTTATACTTTTTATATACAACATTTATATTAGAATCGTAAATGTTGAGAGACTCATAATCACTCTCAGTCCTGAGGTCTCAAAGCTGTGTTGTCGAGCAAAACTGTAACTTCTACAAACGGTCAAATGATCTCTAGAACCAAAGGAAATAAAGTGTCAAAACTTTATTTCCTTTGGTTCTAGAGATCATTTGACCGTTTTTAAAAAAAAAACTATTTCAACGCTTTTTCTCTTTAAGTAAAGAACCTTTGACCTTTTGTATGATTTGATTCTGTGAATTATTTTTGTCAAAAATTACATTTTCAACATTTATTACAATGTACTCTTCTTCTTCTTTCTCATTACATCTTTTTTTTCTTTTTTTATAAAATCATGACACAGAACATTAATTAATAAATTGCAACAGACAATGGTTGTACTGAAAGACACCAACGACACTTCTCACCCTTGTACTTTAAGCTATATGTACTCGTATCACATAGAGCGTGGTGACCTATAAAGTATTTACTTTCAAGAAAAAAAACCACTCCTAAGAGCTTGGTGGCTTCGAGCACGCAATTTTATGTTCGAAACAGTGCATTTACATTTTTTAATCTTCAGAAGATTGAGTGTTGCTGTTGATCCAAACTTCTAAAATATAAACTTCCAGAGAAAAATGCCTTCTGTATCAGGCGGTTTTCTGGTTTTATTAGCTAATAATCTTTAAAAAGAAAGACATTTTAAATAAAGGTCACGGAAACTACAATTTGTGAAAATTATTGTTGAAATACTCATACTTTAATAGGCTAATGTCACACATACAATTTACTCAATAACATAAAAATTACAATTACTGTACAGTTCAAATTATATTTGATGGTAACCATCGGTAGGTAATTGAGCGACTTTTACAGCTTCAATTTAATTTACCTAATAAAACGGTTTAGCTCAACAAGCTGGAATTGATATTAATTAAATAAATTGACGTTTGTGCTCATGAGTGCTACGATGCTCTACGTCGTATCGTAGCCTTGGCAGACGTGAATCTACGACACTAAGTCTACGCTTTGTCTCAACGCTCTGCAGTAACTAAACAGTGAGTTTGGTTGAAGTAGCAATGAATGTTTATTGTCTCCGGGGTAATTTTTGGGAAAACCCTGTGATGTCGAGTGTAGTAATGAAGTGTTAATTAAATATAATGTTCAAAATTAAATAAAAGAAATATCTTTTGTTAGCAACCGCTATTTCACATCGGTTTTCTGTGAAGCAGTGGTATCACTCCGGTCGAGCCGGCCTATTCATGCTGAAGCGTGGCTCTCCCACGAAAAAAACCGGATACCTGACACACAATGTCATTTGGTCTCGAGCTAAGCTAAGGTCTTGGGTGCTAGACAACTAATATAAATACCCATATAGTATTTACCTTTTTTGTAAATACATACATATTATACATAGAAAATACCCAAACTCCGAAACAAATATTGGCAGTTCTTACAAACATTTTATCAGACCCGGGAATCGAACCGGAGACCTTAACGTACGAACAACGAACTCTTACGCTACCACTGCGCCACAGAGGCAGTCGATTTATGCCAACGTTTAAGAATAAACGCAATCAGTTGTATAGGTAAATTATACATTTGTGAGGAGTGAAGGTATCCAGTCTAAAAATATTAAATATTAGTTAGATGGTTTTACTTAACAAAACCAACATCATTTACAATTTTGACCTATTTATACTATGCTCATTAGTAGTAGTAGTTACCTTACAATGTATACCTGCCTGTGATGTGAGTAAATTCAGAAGTTCCTTCGTTAATGAAATAACTTTAGGACTTGGAGCGGTAATTAGTTGTTGTTTACGTACCGCGCTCGTGTAGTTAGGGTTCATTCAGTGACGACCTCGTACCTCGGTACCTCGCTGATACTGTCGCCCTTACCACTAGCTAGCTATTGTTTAAAATGTATAGTGATTTCTACCAAATTACGGCGAAACTAAAGGTAATAATACTTTTGGCAATCTATATATTCTTGTATGTTACGCTTAAAGTACTGAACTACTTTAATGAATGAGATGTCAATAGATTCGTAACAATAGCCTGGAGGACACACGCTTTATAAACTTTATTAAAAGTTTCACGAAGTCGCCTAATAGTTTTTAAACTTTTTCTTGTCATTATAATATCGACATCAGTCTCATTTTTATAAACGGTGATTGTGTAGCTGAGGTGCCCGGATATCGGTCGAATCGTACAGGTTTCATTACCACCTACTATATACAGACTTCATCTTCCACTTGACACAAATGTTCAGCCTATGTGAAAGTATGAGCCAAAATAATCGTTCGAAAACGACGTCACCCTATTCTTGCCTTCGTTGCGTCGTCGTGTCATCAGGTACTCAGACAATCGCGTATTCATTTTCTACATAACAATTTCAGTTCATTGAACCGATGTAATGAAGCAAGCTTTTATGTAAAGACAAGCCATTTTACGGTCTTTGTCTTTGTATTAGAGCTTTTGACTCCTTAGTTGACGGTAATATATACCTATTTATAAAGTTAATTAACCGTATGAGAGGCTAGACTTTTCTGATCCAGGGTGTCTTTGGTTTAAATACAACCACTATAAAACCCCCTTAATAAGAGTATGTGTCGAAGGGTTGCTTAATACCTTCCCTTCGTTCTTATTGTCCCCAAGTCAGGTATCATTTCTGGTCTAAAATCATCCTCGATGAGTTCTAAGAACAGTTGGCAAGGGCCTGCTTCTACCCAAACCATGTTTATTGTGGCAAAGGAGTCTTCATTACTTTTATTTAAAAATATTAATTTTACTACTTGAACATAGCACTAGAAAGATAAAAATATTTATATTCTAATATTGTGTTATACTTTTAAAAATCATAACATTTGCAGTAAGAATAATAAACAGGCAACATGCATGAACTCAATGCAAAATATAAGTTCATCAAATTACACATGTTTCTTAACACCGACCCACGCTGCACAAACATGGTTTACCACGGTTTAATAAGTTTTATTTCACTAATGTATAAACAGCCAAATTGATATTTTTAACCGACTTCAAAAAAGAGTAAGATTTCTCAATTCGACCGTATATTTATTAAGAAAGAAATAAAGTGAGGCTATTTTTTATTTTTTAGAACCACTGACTGTTTTACATGGTAAATATCAAATGTAGCCAAAATAGGTATCTCAAATAAAACGCAGAAGTTATCAAGAGCGATGCCGTGATGGAAGTGCCGTCCATTTATTTTCTAGTCAACTACATTTGACAGGTATTGCCATAACTATATGACACTTCTCCCCCTTTTCCTTACTAAGTTAATATTTTAATAGTATGACATCGTTTACATAACTATATTAATGTAGGTACTAGAACTGATTCCCAAACTAGGCCCTAGCCTACATCTTGGGAAACAGTGTTCAGTTGCGCTGAGGATGATAAAATAGCTTGATTACAATTTTGCTGTTACTTGTGAATGTTTGTGTATGGGGGGCGAGAGGGTGATGTTTGAGTTTATGTGGGTGTGGTTTAGAGTGTAGTATATGAAGGCATGTGTGTGTGTGTGTGTGTGTGTGTGTGTGTGTATGTGTGTATGTGTGTGTTTGTGTGTATGTATGTGAGTATTGATATCAAAATGCGATGAAATTATGATATGTAAGTGAGGAGATCTTCCGTCTGTTTGTAATCAAGCTCCTGTAACCAGTTTAAAATTTTTACTCGTACTTGACTTCGACTTAGTCTGGCTATATTTCTTTTTTTACTTAAGTCATTGTATAGTTTTATACAAACACTACGCGTCTGTCTTCTTGCGAAGGAAGTTCTACGCGTAATTCGAGGACAGACCGATGACGAGCCCCGCTTTTTAGGGTGTGGGATGAGCACATCTCGATGCTGCTTTGGCTTTCAGGATGAATAATTTTCGGACTGAGAGAACTTTGCAGTCAGTATAGAGTTTGACTGTGGAATATCTATAATGTTTTTTTAATATTACTTTTAGCAATGCTCTCTGTGCTCTCTCTAGTTTTATGAGATATGTCTCAGCCGCTCCAACCCACACCGTGATACAGTATTGTATTACGGACTGGCATAGGGCCAAATAAACTAAAGTCAATTTGTCTCGCGGTAACACATCACGAAGGGACTTAAAAACGTATATTAATCGTCTTGTTCTGGATGTAACTAGGTCAATGTGCTTTTTCCAGTTAAGTCTCTTGTCTATCAACACATCCAAATATTTTGCATGTGTAACCGGTGTAACTTCAAGACAGGAGAACCCATTTCCGATTGTGTATGTGTGAGCTTTGATGGAGAAATGATGATAAGAAACTGTCGCTTTGCTAAAAGAATATGCCACATAGCTCGTCTTAGGTATGTTGAGTGTTAAAAGATTCTGCTTAACCAATCCATGACCATTGACAGAGAGTGTTCAGCACGCTCCTTTACAGTTTGCCAGTTTGGACCCCAGACAAAGATGGCAGTGTTTGCCGCGTATGTGAAGATCTTAGTGTAAGGTAATCGCAATGTGCAGAGATCATTTACATATAGCAAAAAGAGCGTGGAACCTAAAACACTTCCCTCCGTCACGCCATAGCTTATTGTTGCCTCATCACTAATATGTGTTTCAATTTTTACTCGTTGACTCCTGTTGGTGAGGTAATCTTCGAATATATTGTGTGATAAACCTCGAACTCCCAATCTTTCAAGCTTATCAAGAAGTATAAAACAGAGACCGTGTCAAATGCCTTCGATAGATCCAAGAACAAGCATAGACCTCTATTTTTAGCATCTATAGCGTCTACGACTGCATCGGTGAGGTCCGAGACTGCATCTTCAGTTGATATTCCTGGGCGAAAGCCGTACTGATTCGGTGCAAGTATTTTTTTCTGCTCCATAAAAGATCTCAGTGCTCGGTTAAGTACTTTTTCCAAGATCTTAGACAGTGCTGAAAGCCGATATTGGTCGATAGTTATTCACACTATCCCTGTCCCCACCCTTATATATAGGGTGTACAATCGACTTTTTAAAAACATCTGGAAAGACACCAGCTTTTATTGCGAGATTGCAAACGTGCGTTATTATTGGAGCTAGAATGGGACTATTTTGTTGTAACACCTGAGACGAAATATTGTCCTAGCCTGAAAAACAGTCAGGACGAAGCTCCAGGATGATTGTTTCAACTTCGGCAATACTTACTTCCAAGAGGGCCATTGAGTTAAGAGGGCAATTTCAGTCAAGTGTTGACAAGGAAGAACCATTCACAGTTAAACTCGTTGATTGTTGAATTTTATATGCTAAGTTTTTGCCTATGTCCCTGAAGTAGATGTTGATTATTTACATTATTTACGGACGTCTCGGGTTTATCAGTTATTTTCAACAACTCTTTCAACAGGCTTGCCTAGTGTGGGGTCACTGGGTACAACAATTACTGTATGTTTCATTTGGCAATTATGTATTTATTTATTTTTTATTATTACAGGCATTGTCGATTTGAGTTTTGTTATATGCTAGCTTTAATTTACGAAGAAGGTTATTACAGAAGTTTTGATAACGCGTATATGTGAGTTTAAGAATCATGTTAAGAGGTGATTTTTTTGATTTAGTGTGCAGTCTATCGCGGTTTCTGATGCATTTAAGTAAACCGGGTGTTATCCACGGCTTTAGGACCTTATTTCTCCTAGAGACATTTGAGGTTCTAGTGTGTTTATGTATTGTGCTGGAGAGTAGGGTGACGAGCATATTGTAAGCTTTGTTGGCATCAAATTAAATCATAATCATTTAAATAACTAAGTTTTTCAATATTCTGTCAGATACGGTGATCACTACGTTATTTGGCTGCTGCTTTAATTCTAAATTGTTATCACTTGACAATCTGGAGGAACTGTTATCACCACCACTAGTATAGTAATACTATTATTGTCTTCTACACATACCACTGGTGAATCCAACAATTAGAGTTTTCACGTGTGACGTGTGATAACAGTCAAACAGTATTGCCAGCTAACGATCTATCTCGTCAACGTTTCACAACGTGTGGTATTGTGTCGGCGCTAAACTGAACATTATCTGAACTGACATATATAGCGACTCACTTTACCTTCGAAATGGGGTTAGAGTAGTCACTAAATAGTCATTTATTATTACAGTTCATGGTATCCATAACATGCCTTGTTTTGCCAAATGTGTAATTCGAATTTATACATTAATCTAATTAAATTAGCCAAGTTTTCAGGTAAATCAAAATAATGGAATGACAAGCATTTTATACCTTAGCTTCACGTTATTTTTTTAAACGGTTTTATTTAGCTCACCCCGTTTGTTTTTTTCTTTCTTGGGTCAAATTTAGTAATTCAAATTTCACCCTCTTCCTGTCAACCGATTAATCTGAAATTTTGTATACACTTTGGATTTTGGTGACAATACAATTATGTTTATTCATTATCATTATAAATTCAAGATGGCCGCCGCTACAAAATGGCGGATAATTTATGTTTTATTAATCCCATCAATATGGGTATCAAATGAAAGGGCTCAACAAGCAGAATACAATATACTATAAAAAAATGAAATCCAAGATGGCGGCCGCTACAAAATGGCGGATAACGTAGGTTTTATCAATCCCATCAATATGGGTATCAAATGAAAGATCTTTGCAGGGACTACGTATAGAGGAGTTGGACTGCAATAAACTAACGGGCAAGAAACCTTGCAATAATGAAGCACTAAATGAATTGAACAGAATGCGAAATAAAAACTAAAAAATAGAAAATAAAAATAGGTAAAAAAACTTTTTAAGTTAAACGGTTTTATGTTAAATAAATGTACTAAAAACCAAAAAATAATAAAATAGATACAGTCGTGGGAATTATCAACATATGCATAGACTAGACTAAAATAAAACCGTGGGGCACGTCAATTGTCTACAAATTATCGACTTAATGTGCGATAGAAGAATCGTTTAATTCGTCGTTAGGCAGTTGGCCCGCAGACGGTGAGGAAATTACTTACTATTTTCTTGCTCATGGAAATTCCAATAGTTATACACTTCATGTTAACCCCACGGTTTTATTTTAGTCTAGCCTATGCATATGTTTATAATACCCACGACTGTATCTATTTTATTATTTTTTGGTTTTTAGTACATTTATTTAATTTTTATTATGATAATAGTGACTGGGGCCTAATGTAGTATCTTTTTTGCTATTAAGTGGGTTAGGTGCTCTGTTGGCATTGTAGTGCTACATAAAGAATAAATGTTCCATTCTTAAATGTTATTACTGTTGATTTTAATTTATGAAACAAAGAAACAATTGTCACATATCTACTTTACTTAAAACATTATGCACGATGATGAAGAGTATTATGTAGTATGGATGTAGTGTATGCGTCTATTCAGTCCGTTCACTCAGTAACGCATTCATTCATTATTTCGCTCATTGTGCTATATATGAGAAGGAAAAGAAAAGAGAAGGATGTATTGTGTCATCTCTAGTGCACGTGCGGTCGTGGTACAGTTCAGTCAAGCGTGTGAGCGACCGAGGTGAGTGGGCCCGTGCGACTAAGAGCCGATAATATATCAAATCAAATCAAATTCGTTTAATCAATTAACACCAATTGACACCAAGTGACATCTATGAACGTTAAACTGAAGCTACAGTTAAAAATCATAGATCGACACAAACAGACGCCACAGTATGTACTGGATTGTCAATACATATGGTGAAAAAACCAAAATCTGCTCGCTTGTTTCGATCTATAACTTCCAGTTTTCAAAGTGCGTAGGGCCATGTAAGAAGAATACTGGTAAAGAAACTCATGGCCACTTTTTTTGTCAGATATTCAGGTACAATAGTGTTAGTATTACATTAATGGTAAACAGTAAGCAAGCTGTTGTTACCTGAATCTATATATGGATATACAACAATAGAAAAGTGTCAAATTAACGAAGCCTTCCTTCTAAGCAAGTTGTATCATATTCCCAAGTAACCTGATTACCTATTAACACATTTATGATATTTCACCTCCAATATATTCGAGCTACTATCATTTTCACTTACAAAGGCCGACTGCGGCCGACGGGAAAGGAAATTGGGTTTTAATATTGTATTGTGTTACTAAAATATCACGTATCAGAGATGCGTCTCTGAGGAGGATAGCAAAATATGATCGGTAACAGCGTGTGAAACGTGAGCACTCTCAGTGTTATCATGTAAGTGTAAGCGATAGGGCAGTTGTGCCCGAGCTACTCGCGGGCCACACTTCGTTACACCTCTACAAGTATCTCGATGTCGCATCTATACTAGTTTCGTGGAATACATTGCTTTTATTATTCACTTACTGTTAAATTAATTTATATAATTGTATTAATAAAAAATGAAATTAACTTTTGTAATAATTAGCAAAAGTTAAAATATCAACTTATAAAAATGTGTAGGTAAATATTGTCTTGTAATCAAAACATAATTTAACTGTACTTAATTCTATGTTTGATTTAACCGTTACTCGGGTAAAGAAGAATTAATACCTGTTACATAAGATGATTAAAATAAATATTCCTATAATATAAACGTAAACGCCTTTTAATGTAATGCAAACATATTAACAGTGAGCTATTGTGAGCGGCGTAATTAATATTATGTACGTTAAGGTGCGTGAACAATACTCAAATAACATTTTACTTATCACCGGTGACTGCTATTTTATGATATATATATAATACCACACTACCACAACACATCAGGGTGTTTATCGCTGCTCGTTAGGGTATTCCTATTTGAAGTAAACCCCTTAACAGACGGTCATTGGTTCAAAGGGTCTAAATGTTGAGGTTTTCTAACATTTAATTGAGCCCATATCACAATTTTATGAAAAGCAAGGATTGGTGGTTAAACGATGTATTATTTATTTAGTATAATGGAATTATTTCAATAATAGTGATAAACCAGCAAGATGCTAATTTCGAATGCTGAGTCAACAAGAGCGCTCAACCACTATAGAAAGTTAGTTTTATGCTGCAAGCAGCAAACCCCTCACTGATTGAAAGTTACCATAGCCACGCACAGATAACTGCAATTTAAGTAGTCTCGCCTTCGAATTCACTTTTCTTGTAGGTTTGGAGGTAGGTATAGCATCTACACCAGCTAAAACACTGACAATGGTAATAAATACATTAGATAAATTGTGTAATAATGGAACGTTATTAGATTTTGACAGATGTCATTATACATAAAAAGGATTGTATAGTATTAAATCAATATCATATAATTAAATATAACTGTTGAACGCAATATCCCAACTAATCATGCATAGCGTCGTTTTGTAGGTTATGTCAAGACCTTTTAAATGATGTATAGTATTGCCAGATACAAGCTCTGTAGCACTTTGTACATAGTCGCAAAATTTAAAAGACAAAAAGGCGGAAGGTAGATATTTGAAACAAAATTGTATCACAAATTTTCCTTTTTTACATTAAAATTTAAAAGTAGGACTATAATAATAAGTATTAGTTACAAACTGAAAATTAACACACTCTTGTTAAAATAAGTATCTCATCACAATGTGTTACTGATGTGTTTTATTTAATATATGGAGCGAATGGATAAACGATAGCAATTAAAGTTAACAGAAAATATTGTCTTGTTTCATAATTTACATTGTTTATGTCCACACCGAGTGCGAGTGAGAGAGGAGATGTGTTTATACAGCGCTGTTTGTGAAGAATATTAGCTGCCTCGCATTATGTTGAGTTATGTATTTAGAACAAGCGTACTCACACTCGTCACAATTTTGCCGCTCCGCTTACTCCTTTACCTAATTTACATTGAGATGTTACTTATTATCTAATAAGCTGTTACATATATATATATTATAGCATATTAGATAGACTTGGTGTAGTTAACTTACCGCAAAAATCGCGTAACTGACGTCTATATATTCGTATTGTATATATATATATATATAGACGTCAGTTACGCGTTTTTTGCGGTAAGTTAACTACACCAAGTCTATCTAATATGCTTCATATATTTTTCTCATATGTGTATGTAAACAAATAGTGATAAACTTTATTAAAATATCTGTAGGATTATCGAAACAACTTTTTTTTATTAAATAGAATTAAATAAGTATTTTCAGGCATCTAAAACAGAACGCCCTCTAGTCCCAAACTAAGCAGAGCTTGTATTATGGGTACTAGACAACTGATATAAATACATATATACTTTATTTGTGAATACATACATATAATATACAGAAAACACACAAACTTTGAAAAAAATAGTTGCAGGTCATACAAACAATTGGTCCGATCCGCGAATCGAATCCGGCACCTGAAGCACAGCAGTGGCATACGCTAACACTTCCCCAACGATACAGTAAATTACGTACAACTGATAATATATATAGTATATTTCTTAATATACACAAACATAAAACTATTTGTGCAATAGTCCACCAGAACTGTTAATATTGCAGTAACCAACATTCACGTAGTGGTAATTCAAGTGAAAGTGCAAAAGCTACTCTGATAGAAAGACACGTACTAATGGTTTAGAAATAATTATATAATTTTTGTGTCAATTAACAAGATAGTTCGTAAAAAAATATATAAAAGTAATTAAAATACCTGATTAGAAGTTTACGATAAAATTGCCAAATTATCATACAGACAGAGGTTCTTTGACTTGGAACCTCAAAATACATAAGGTGGGTGACCCAAATAAAGCCTATTTTTTAAATTTCAAAATTAGCGTCAGTTACTGGCTGTACATCTGCTCAACCTGCAGTAGCTGCAACGCTAAAGCAAACCTCAGTAAAGACTGCTTCTTTAACAGCAGATAGGCTTACGGAATTTAAACCAGAACGTCACGATAATAAACCTTCTTGGTCCAGCTTGTGAGGAAGATCGAATTGATGATATGCGACAATGTCTTACTTGTGGCGTTTGGTATCATGAGGTGTGCGTTGGATTCACACCCGCTTTGAGATTGTTTGAAAAAAAATATTAAAAAGGCTGATTAATATAGTAGTTTTACATGATAGAAACTCGTTATATCTGATTTAAGTAATTAATGTGATCTCATTAGATTTAATATAAGTATTGACAACGTTTTGTATTCATTAAGGAGTTAAATGTTTTCTTGTTTTTATGGAGGCTTTATTAAGACACAGGGTTCCCAATAACGCCTAAGTGACATTTTAGTTATTTGTGTTCACAAAAGTGTGATTTTTGTTTTCAAACCAATTTTGTTTCATTTATTACAAAGTTTAATAAATAAATATAAGTATTTCAAATTACAAGTGCATTGTTATTATAAACCTGCTAGTTAGATAATAAAAAAATTAAGGTAGGCCTTACTTGGGTCACCCACCTTACAACAATTTCAGAGTATACCTAATCAAATTAAAGCTTAGATATAAAATTAAAACTTTTTATAAATTGTTTGCACATGAGTATTGATGTAATGTAACTGTGCTATGTTGCTGAAGCCGCTGATGTTAAGTAAACACTGTAACCTCCTAGTTTTAAGTTGTAATGTTAATATTATTTTATATTTATACGTGTTATACATACTTAGGTTGTGCCGGAAATTGATAGTCACATAATAAATACTCTCTCTCATTATTCTCTTATACTCGTATCATGAAACTATTTTGGATTGATGACTTATTTCAACACTAACCTTATTTGTGAAAATCTGTGTGACTAGAACTATGGACTATTTGACAACTTCGGGGTTACAATTGTTACAACAACAGCCCAGTTTTAGCTTTTTCAGTTCGGGAGTTGGTGTTCGACCACGACACGTTTTTTAAATGTTTTAAAAGCTAGTTCACCCGAATGCATAAGTGCATTGGGATGGGAGCGGGTTATTTTGAAAAGCTGTAAATAAACTCTTTTATAGGTATTCCATCAATTTTTCATTCCACTAATTATTTTTGGAACAGCCCATGTATATTATATATTGTAAAACATATCTGCCAGTGTCCACATTGACCACAATTTTTACATTTATGTGTTTTACAATAAAACAACGCAAGTCATTTATTTTTTGGCTGAATCAACCATTTCAATTCACAAAACTACATTCTATAAAAAGATCTACAGTTTTTTTGCGTAATGTAATTTACTGTTTACCGGAAATTAAGCACCAATCCGTAATTAGAAACAAGACCGGTTCCCAAAGCTCCCATGTAAAGAATACCTCGAAAACATGTCTATTGACCTATTTGATTTCTAAAACATTTCAAACTAACTAGAGTACTACTGATAAAAAGAACAAAATAAAGCCAATAAAATAAATATTCGGTAAGGTAATTAACAGCTCTTTCCCACATACGATATAACATAATGCGGCAGAACTATGACACTCAAGTTATATAACAGCGTTCATTAACTACGTGCTGCCACTTTAATTTTGTAGTGTTTACGTTACGTAAACGTGACGCGCGCTTCACACTTTACAAGATTTATAGCTTTATCTCCAGCCTCCGAGATAACGTAGGACCCGCCAGACCTACGTCATTCTCGTAAACTTCAAATTTGCAGAATAACTTAAGTAACATAAACTTAAGAATGTACAAAGCGGTCAAGTAACGTGGAAACTGCTCAGTATTTCACTTCAAAATTAAGCCAAGTTTAAGCTAACAGAACTGGCGAGCACAGTGCTGCTCGTCAGTTCTGTGTGTAATATTACACACGGTGCCACCACTTGGGGGGCACTTTTGACACTCTCATAACTCAAAAACCATTTCACATCGACATGTCGAATTTGGCTCGTATATTTAGACTTGCGAGATACATATGTTCTCTCAATTTCTTTAGGACACCTCAAACGCCTATTTAGATATTATCGTTCAAAAATCCTCAATTTTGTGACTGGTACACCTATAGATCAAAATTTAAACGCAGTTCCAGATGACATATAAAGTTCAAATTTGGCAATCAGATAGGCAGTTGGGGAGTACACAGGAATAAGTAAAAAACTAGTAAATTTTTATTATTATATTATATTTTTTTAATTATTTGATTTTATTAGGAACACTAACTTACAGTCCCTCCAATAGTGTATGTTATATAAGAATCAGCAATAGAAATTATCCCAGCCTGTCTTTATGTGGATTTCAAGGATATAACGAGTGAAATATCACCCTTAATTTATCAGTTTTAGTACTTATAACCATATACCATATATAACTAAGACTATGGTCGACTTTTGCATTTATTACGTTATTAACTGGAATTTACTTTTAATTATTATTTCAATATTTAGCGCACTATAGTGTAAGATCATTACTTATAAAAAAAGTATTCCGAACCACGGCGCACTTGCATAAATTACCATGTCTTAGCCTTCACAATGCTCTTCTCGACTTAGGCTCCTCTATATTTAGTAAAGGGCAGGCTTACGTTGGACTCTCCAGAGTAGAAACCTGAGACGGAGTACATCTTATCGGTTTAGATACAAGTCAAATTAGAGCACCAGAGAGCTGTAAAATACAATCGCCTGCGCACGTTATACCGCCCCTACTGGGCTAAATTAAGTAAAAGCATAAAACGCGTAAAACAAAACAGATACTGGATGGGCAATTCACTTGAACATTTTACCGTGGGAGAGCTACGCTTCGGCATGTATGGGCCGGCTCGACCGGAGTGAAACCACGACCTCACAGAAAACCGGTTTGAAATAGCGATTGCGCTGTGTTTCACCGAGTGAGTGAGGATACCGGAGGCCCTACACAACCCCTTCCCCCATCCCCTTCTTCATCCTCCAAAGGCCGGCAATGCACTTGCAACACCTCGGGTGTTGCGGGTGTTCATGGGCGGCGATAATCGCTTACCATCAGGCGATACGTATGCTCGTTTGCGCACAATTCCATTAAAAAAAACATTTCAAAGACACAAGAAAATATTATTTGAAAACCGGTCAAGTCAGACTTTAGGCTTCAATATATTATTCAAAATTATATTTTAAGTTGTTATAAGATATTTTACGTTGTTAAAGATAAATGTCAGGACTGACCACTGAACTTGACACACATTTAGATCTCACTTGTTTTGTTGTTGAAGTGAACAACCAAGGCGTATATTATAACATTGAAGTTGGCTCTCATTTCACATTTATGTTTTGATGGGATTGGTTCTACTCAAAGCCACTTCCTTTATATGTAAACCAGTATTTCATCTTTGAGAAATTAAAGATTTAAATTCACATTATCATTATTTGTTATGATAATATTAGAGCGTTGAAATCATTGACTTCCTTTGATACTTAATTTTACACACACTTTACAGTTCAATACATACTATTAGGATTTGCAACTTCACTCATATCAGCTATAATGGTACTACAGTAATTTACTATTCTGAAACTGTGGCGATGCTCCTCACTCTTTCTGTCAGCTAACAAAAACATCTGAAGCACTTTGCTTACTCTTCATTAATAAAATAGTTCATGACGTCATTTAGGTTGGTCTTCAAATATATATGTATATTAAATAAATTAATTAATCCATAAAGTTTGACCAAAATGTTGATCATCTCTTTTAATTTAAGAATAGTGAAATGGTTTATACTTATTTAGTATTCTTAATCTCTCTAAATTCTTTAAATTCAAATAAAGTTGACACTTAGAGGACGATCGAAATAATAAACGTCGCATTAATCTTGCGAAGTGACATGTGACAGTTTTTTATAACTTGAGTCGCCTCTGATCCGTGACTTTACACACCTTTTACTATCACAGTCAGACTGCTGACAGACGTATTTATATATTAGTGACTGACCCACTCAACTTCGTTGGCGTCTCTTTTCAATAACGCATAATTCCTAGTCTAAGCATGATGTAAACTGTGCTATCTTAGCCTGCCATCAATACATAGATATAAAATAAATTCAGTTCATCGTGAGCAACAATGTGACACAAGAATTATACGGATTATATTTAATAAATACATAGAAGCCATAAATCAATCCCCGACACAGAACAAATGGTCGCGCCAATCACATAATTATTTATCCCGTGTGAGTATTCGGTGGTGACTTATATCAATGATACATATATAAATATAAAAGTATTATGGGACCAATACTCAATGGTATATACGAGTAGCTAGAGTCAGTATACACGAGAACCTTAGTAACGATGTGTATTAAAGCTGCACGTATCGCTTCTGTGTGACTCGTAAGATATGTATAAAATTATTTAATGAGGTCACATATTGAAGGGGTCAAGTGTATTTTATAAGTTCCTACAACTCTATCTCTTCGCTATATTCACAGTCAACCGCTTTCAAAGTAGAGTTACAATCTATTTTTAAAGATTGGAAAGTTTTATTTGCAGTATTCCCGGACCAATACGACCTTCAAACCTTCAAGATAAGAGCGTACTCCTTGTTGAAAGGCCGGCAAGGCTCTTGTGACGTCTCTGGTGTTGAGGGTTTCCATGGGCGGTGGTAATCGCTTACCATCAGACGGTATGTCAGCTCCTTTGCCCACTATTTCAAAAAAAATGTCTTGCAATATCACAAACATTTATTTCACATTTGTCTTGTAATGATTATTTCAATATTGGTGTACAGGTAAGATCGTTCTCAAAATGTACTTCTATTTTATTGCGTAACGTTTTCGAATTAGTTGTGGTGGTTGTCTCGAAGATATAATCTCATTACCAATAGAACGAACAGTGAGATATCACCACTTTACCATTCCGTGCGTTACATTTGACACAAGCTCGCTCGCCTGTCTGCGGAATACATAAATCAGTGTTTCATAAGCGGCGCAATGTGCGTCTCACAGCGCGCTCGTCTCACGCCCGAACGTCACACATTGTGCTCACGAACGCACTTAAGCCCCTGTATCATGTTACTTTGAGACATGTTTTTAATTATATGATATTCAACTACCATCTCCGGTAAAAGTTACATAGTGTGGATGGCAACTTACGATGGAAATTTGTTAATTATGCCTTGAGTTGTAAATGTGTCTCAATGGAGAATTAGAGTACGCTTGTGAACTTTGAGTTACAGATGTGAAATAAACAGAAAACTTCGATCGATGTTAACTTTTTAAGAACATAGCACACGATATTCTTCATAAATATAATAAAAATCTGATCATATTTGTATTTTCATACTTCGTCACCTTCAACTTTAGACGGATTAAATGTTTCATAAAGCAAACAATTCATCATGTATCGACTTTATCATCATCATCAACCTATCGCAGTGAAGTGCTGGACATAGGCTAACAGTAAAAAGTAAACTTATTTGCCCAGCTTTAAAGAACATTATCCAAAAACGCCCACCTTTCAAATAAAAGCATCAAAGCAAGTTTACTCAACTGGTATGTTTAGCAAACAAGTATACAATTATGTATTATTATCACATATCGTTTTTGCGACTGTCCAGTATGACATATCATGGAACTCCAAAACAATGTTATTTTCATTGATAGCGCAAACACAACGACATCAAATTCGACAATTTATTTATATTTACATAATTTAGTCAAAGGCTTCGTTTATATTTCGACAGCAAACATACGTGGGCTCTTGCAAAAATAGTTAGTGAAATGTGAATTAGTTAGAATATAATTAAAGTTTATTTACAGCTTTTCCAAAAACTTACCGCGAGACGTCCGTTGTTGCAAACAAAAGAAGAGTGACAGATGATCTTTAAACATATAAAAAAACTACCCAGTGATTTTCACAAAAGAAGTTTGTGTTGAAATTAGCCGTACATACAAAATAGTTTCATGAAAGAAGAAATTGTGTTTATTCTGTGTCTGTCAACTTTCGGAACAACCTAGGTACATTACGTGATTATAACTTACTAGCCGAATCCCGCGGTGCTACCCGCGGTACGACAATAACGGGCAACGTCGTGAGGTGAAACTAGTATTTTTATATTTTGTAGCCTATGCGGTATTCTGGTGTATATATAATTGTACAGTTTCATCAAAAGCTATTCATTAGTTTTTGCGTAAAAGAGCAACAAACGTTACTTACATATTCACAAACTTTCGCGTTTATAATATTAGTAGGATTGGTAAGTGATCTAGAGGCAAGTTTATATATTTGAGCTGGTTATATTGATATGCCTAACATGAAAACAATCACATATATAATACAGTTCAAAATGAAGCAAAAAAGTTTTTGGTTTGAATCCAATCCTTCACCTAAGCTTTTTCGCACTTTCCGTTTTTTTAATCTTGACTTACCTTCTTTCTTATTCTTAACAATGGTTCGTAATTAAAAAAAAACAACAGCCAAAGTGTTTTGCAGTGATTCACATTGTACCGACTCCAAATAAAATAAAGAAGAGGGTATCAAAATGATTATGGTTTAATTATGATTACAATATATAAATACATCATTTTACTGCTTTGCTTAAAGTATAAGTTGGAACAAGAAGTAACTAAAAGAGGAAGACGATTCATTTGTTTTATATGAAATTCCTTTCTACGTTTACACAAGATTTGACCGCACGGTTGGTGTAGTGGTTTAAGTGGTCCAGGCCGGACGGGGTGCCACCCTGAGTGATGGCCCGAGCCCTCGACCATATGTCGGACCGCCTCAGGGAGGTTTTGGACGCTTCCCTGAGTGCTGGAAATGCGGGAAGCTGGTCCTGTTGGTGAAGCCGGGACGGCCTGCCGATTCGGTCGCGGCCTATAGGCCCATCGTGTTGCTGGACGAGGCGGGCAAATTGTTCGAGAGGATTCTCTCTGCCCGCATCGTCCGGCATCTCAGCGAGGTGGGGCCCGACCTGTCGGACGCCCAATTCGGCTTCCGAGAGACGCGTTCGACGGTCGATGCCGTGATGCGCCTTAGGGCCGTGACCGAAGAGGCAGTGAGCTGTGGCGGCGTGGTGTTGGCGGTGTCCTTGGACATCGCCAACGCCTTTAATAGTCTGCCATTCAGCTGAATCAGGGAAGCACTCCACTATTGTTATTCTGAGTCTGGGGTGTTCTTTGTGTCCGTTTTATATACGTTTGTAAAATCCCACGCGACACAGGTTCTATATTCATAATTAATTTGTAAGTAAAACTGTGTCGCACTAGGTTACATTGTTTAGTTCTATCTACACACACGTATTTCTAATGCGTATCTCACGTTTGTGTAATTAACCTTCAGTTTCTAAGCAATATTGTGCAATATGACGACACAAAAAAGATGAGTTCCCTTTGATGTTTACCTTCTCAAGGGTCTAAATATTTGCCGAAGACAGCACTGATCCTTGGACAGCCACATTATTTATTTAATTCTTTAGCCTAATTATACCCTCCCCAGCCCCACAAAGAGAATATTATCTTAGGATGAGTTTTATATTTTAGGGTTCGGTTTGTCCAGAGGAAATAATAAACCATTACAGAATCACTACATTTTCTAGTTTTATAACGGCAAACTAACTTGTAAATCGTTATAAAAACATCAAAAAATGAAAGGCTAAATGCAAAGGCAACGAAATGTTTCCATACTACGCTGTATTGCATGCTACGGCGTAGCTTTATCGTATACTGCGACGTAGCCAAAGAAAATTAAATGTCATAACAGTGTGGAGTGCAAAATTAGTTCTTTGTGATACTCAATGCAATGATTTAGTATACTCAGAGTAAAATAAAATGTGGACTTTTGGAGCCCTTTGACGGTCGCCTTTCAGACATTCGGTTCAGAAAATAACTTACTTACTTACTTTACTTACTTCGCTGGCTCAACGACCCAAAGTGTGTCTTGACCTCCGACAGTAGAATGCGCCATTCTTTCCTATTCTGTGCCATCTCAGACCAATCGGACACTTTCATCTCTTGCATATCTCTGGCAACCTCATCTTTCCAGCGGTATCTAGGTCGTCCCACCGGCCGCCGCCCGATGGGCTGCCCAAGGTATGCTCTTTTGACGGCTCGATCCTCACCCATTCTTTCGATGTGGCCAAGCCAGCGAAGTCGGGCAGCTTTTATTTCCCCGATTATGTTTGGCATTGACACTAGGCTCTCTATCTCTCGGTTGTACCGCTGTCTCCGCTCTCCATTTTCTCCCACCGTCGGTCCCAGAATCTTTCGCAATATCTTGCGTTCTGCAACTAAGAGTTTATCTTCCTCCTTGATCGTTAGTGTCCAAGTTTCACATCCGTACATCAAAATCGGTCTGATCACTGTTTTGTAGACGCGGATTTTGGCTGTCCTGCTTATTAACTTGGAAACCAGTACTTTGTGAAGAGCTGCGGTACATCTTAGTGCGTTGACAATGCGGATGTTTATTTCCTCCTCCCTCCGATTGTTGTCCGTAACCGTACACCCGAGATACTTAAATTTATCTACACCTTTGTAGGTTGTGCCATTTATTGTAAGGTCTTTTCTCTGGTCTCTATTGTCCTTGTATCTCTTCATATGGAGGTATTCAGTCTTTTCACGACTGATTCTGAGACCCACCGATTTCCCTTCTTCCTCCAATACTTGTACCATGCCTACAACTTCTGCTTCTGATTGCCCCAATATAGCAAGGTCATCCGCATAGCCTATTATTTTATGCCTTCCATTCAACTCGACTCCCCCATCTATCAGTAAAACTTTTCGTATGATGTATTCGAGAGCTATGTTAAATAGAATAGGCGATAGAGCGTCTCCCTGTGACGGGTCTGAAGCAGGGAGCAGAAAATAACTAATCCTATAAAATAAACAGTATGTAAAATGAGACCCAACTTTAATATCATTTTGATCACAGCCTTTCTTTATAAGGACTTTAAGGTCTTTACGTAAATATATAACGAGAGGAATACCACCCTTAAATTATCAGTTTTCATACTTATAACCATCACTTATAAATAAGACTATTGTTGACTTTCGTATTTATTACTTGAATAACTCGGATTTAGTTTAATTTATTATTTTTATATTTACCGCCCATTATAGTGTAAGTGTACCTATTTTTTTTTTATTAAATATTTCATATATAAATAAATGTCAGGACTGACCATTGAACTGGGCTCTCATTTCACATGTATGTTTTTATGGGATATTTATTTATTTCGTACACATTCAAGGACCGTTATTTATTTATTGCACCTAGACAAAGAATCAACACTACAAATTCTTGGCAATATGATACTTTTGTTGCGTGATCACCGAAAGGCGTAGATAACAGGGTATTTGATATTAAGGTCACATGAAGTCCGTTCCAGTGGCCTCTCCAAAGGCAAGACATCATACGGGTACGCGAGCCCTTCGACCTACTAAAGTTACAGCCCCTCTATTCGTTCAAGGTATGGGATATATTTCATCTCAACTCCCTTACTTAATTTATCTCACTCTATTTGCCTTTATCTTTTGTCCCGTCTCGAAAATTTGAATCAAACCAGCAATCGGCTGTAATAAATCTAAAAGAAACAAGCCCCAATGTTACATACTGACAGCACTATATGGATGGCGAATTGGTTTAAGCGGTTACATTGCCGCTTTCTAATGCGCTGAGCGTTGTGGGTTCCAACTCCACATTGCACAACATTATGTATCACCCACAATCCCCACATACTGAGTTTGGGTGTTTTTGTATCCAATTCACGTGCGTGAAGTCCCCTGTGACACAAAAATATTCCAAGTACGGGAGTTTCCTTTTAAAGAAAAATTAAAATGTGGTTCGGCCACCAAAAATGGGAACTGATTACAAAGAAGATGAGATTGATGAAATTTTAAAAATCTCTGGATGAAGTTAGTGAATGACTACTGTCGTGCATGGTTAACTTATACTAAGATATTTATGTATTTGAGTTTTAAGCCGTGATTCATCATAATATCGTTAAAGTGGGAAAAAAATAATTACTGACGTGTATATTAGAGATAATAATTGTATTATTGTGAATATGTATTTTTTAATATATATTATACGTGCACATATTAGAAGAAGGACCTGCCCAATGAGTTTTGGTTAGTTAATATTTTAGCAGAACAAAATGGAATCGTACAAAATCACTCCACTGTAAGTGATTTAGTGTAGTACATGTACTATTGATTGGAAATATACCCACCTGACATATTTCAAACATGCCGACACCTGTCTATTTCACTTTGATAAATATCATATTTTTATGCAAAATACAAAAGTTGTCAAAGAGAATATATGGATAGTTTGAATTCGGAATTTCAGAACAAAAGACTTATTTTTTTACGCTCCGGATTTTTCACAAGCAGTTAAAAATATGGCAGGATACAATATTACTTAGATACTGAATAAGATGTCAATAACACAACTTAAGAAATGATGATGATGAGAAGTAAATCTTTGATAAAACAATATGCGTTTCAGGAATAAACAAATATTGTACTTTTGTATTAAATTAACTTAAATTTTAGAAAGTAGGTAAATGTGTTGAATATAATTTTATAATATTGAAACTTTTAAATTGATTTATTATTGGCTAAGCTCTCTACGTTCTAATCATATTCATAATACACTAACCAAGGATCATGAGGCTCTCTTTGGTGCTCGGTGACATTTTCTGTTTTCAATCTGACATTTAATAATTACAATCGACCGGTAGGGCTTGTTGTCAAAACAATATCTCTGTCACAATATCCTATAGTCGTTCCAATACTTTATTTAACTTTTGACAGATCACGCACATAAAGTTTTGTAATAATTTTTGATACAATGTACTACAGATAATACTGTACTTTATGGGCGGGCTCCGCCTACTTAGGGATGTGTCATTCGTAATTAATGACCACAGACTATAAAAACTGTTTTGAAATAAATCGATTATCGATTATATTAATAAAACATACAATAAAATTATTGTGATTATATTTTATATCAAATCACGTAAAAAGCTTTATTATTTTGCATTAAAATGCCCTAAATGTCTCTGTTTCAATGCATAAATAATTTGCGTAATGAAAACAGTTCCATCGTACTCGTACCTAGTAATGGGATCGAATGTATTCGCCGCAAATTAATGAATCTAAAATAATTGTTTAGACTTACTATAGTTGGTTCAAATAAAAACTACCTGCGGTACCTACTTGTAATGAACAGGTACAAAATGTTGAAATTCGTAGTAATTTACGGATTAAAAATAAAACAACCAAAAGAGGTACTGTAGTACTAATTTTAATTATAAAGAATCGTCTTCTTCGTATGACCAGGAATCATCATCACTTGACAGTTGTTTGTCCTTTGAGTACTTTCTTTTTTGGCATTTTGACAGTAACGAAGGCAGGAACGATACGCTCAACTCAACCAAACGTGAGAATTCACAAATAAATCAATACGGAGGAATATAAATACTCAACTATATTGAAGGTTACTCATTGAAATACTGTAGATTATTTTAAAATAGACATAGAGAGATTTAATAAAGATCATCAATAGTTTAACAAATACAATATTAACCACTGAATTACAACACAATACAATAATACATTTTGAAAATTCAGTTCCTTTTATTATATATTTTTTCATGACATAGAACCGTCATATTTGAACAACATTCTTTTAATCCATTTCTTCTTTATTTTGACAAAGGAGGTCGCACATTGAAACAAATAGAAATATGAAGTACGAAATTATCTATAAAATAATGAGTTTGTTAAATCGATTAAAACTTCTTAATGCATAAAATCGATCGATGAAAGAAATCGAATAGGTAACGGGTCAGGGTATCACTATTTGATTAAGTATTAGAGCTGTCAAAAGTTAAATAAACTATTGGAACGACTATAAATGTACAGTGGACCTATGATTCATGACCCCCCTTAGAGTCATTTTCCTACAATTATTCTATACCATTAGGTTGAAATTAGCTTGAACATACATTTCATAAGTGACGAACCATTATCATTCTACTAGACACTGACAAAGCCATGACATAGACATAGACGTATACTATGATAAGTATTGCACGAAAAAGTTTGTTAGCCAGTGAACGTCCTTATCTATAGGTATATTAGGAAAGATTTAATTGTATATTTGTTTGAGACATAGGATTGACTTTATTTCGAACTAGCTGACCCCCGCAACCTCGTTTGCGTCTTCTATTGCCCGTAGCGTAAAAAAATTCCCCCGTTTTTTAAACATTCTTCATTGGTGCTCCGCTCCTGTTATATAAACGAAAAACGCAAATATCTTACGGAACCCTATTTAATCGGTCGGTAAAAATAAAATCGGTCCAGTACTTTTTGAGTTTATTCGTTACATACAAAAATACAAATCTTTCCTCTTTATAATATTAGTGTAGATAGTGTAGATAATGGGTAGACTTGAGGTAGGAGGGTAGAGGTACCGTAAAGGTAGCATAGGGTACTGTAGAACAAAAATAGATAAGCATTTATTTAACAGAACGAAGTCTGTCGAGACAGCTAGTCATACATATTAGTAAAATAAAACAGTAAAATTAGAGACCTTTGTTTATTTCATATTATTAAATTAAAAATAATGGCATTCACTTCGTAAAGCGAATAAAAAAGAAAACTTCTCAATAGTTAATTTTTGGGTTATAATGGTTCCAATTGTTTGGGTCTGTAGGATTACTGGTTAAACCTAAAACCGAGTGTAAGCGCCATGGTTTTCAATAACGTCTAATAATTGATTACGCATAGACCCGATTAGACGACTGCAAATGTCACTTCCCTACATGAAATCCCAGATTTCGTTACAATGCAGCTCGATAGCTTCTTTAGTTCTCTCGTTCCTGTTATCCCACATTTGTACCATCAAACCCCATAAATTTTCTATTGGGTTAAGATCTGGTGACCTAGACGGCCATGGAATGAGAGTAAATTCATCTTCATGCTCCGTAAACCAATTTGAGACAATTCTGGCAGTATGCACTCGACAGTTATCATGAACATAGGAGAATACTGGCACATCTTCACGGGGGTAAACTGTTCGCAAAGTCGGTAACATTGATTCTTCCAATAAATCGACATAGTTGATAGCGTTATGACGAGGAGAAATAGGAACAAGTTCGCCTATGTTTCCAGCATCCATCCATGCCCACATGTTAGCTGAAATACGGCCAGATGATTGGTTAGGCACTATGTGGTCTTCTGTGTATCGCGTGTTATCGTAACGCCACAAAGTTAAGCGACCATGTTGAGAAGAGCGAAATGATTTTTCGTCTGTAAAGATGGTGTTTGTCCAGTCGAAATCTAAATAATTACGTGCAAAATTCAATCTCACAGTTCTGTGTGCATCCGTTAAATGAACTTTCTTAGCATGATGTCCGTAATGCAGCCCAGTGCGGTGCAAATTATTTCTAATTGTTTCTAGACAACCGTCGTAACGTGCTGCAAAATAGCGGGTACGAGTAAAAGGATGTTCTTCGTAATGGTGTTGCATTTCCGTTCTCTGTTGGTTTGTGATTCGACGAACCCCATGATTATGTCGTCGTCGGTCTTCAAGGATACCCTCTTCAGCGTGCCGTCTGATCCAGGTTCTGACCGTGTTACGACTTATATTTAACTCACGTGATATTTCTCTAACGCCGCAACCTTGCTCACTGAGCACTACAATCCGAGCTCTTTGTTCTACCAAATTGGCCATTATACGATTCGTTTATAGATATAAATATATTCTTAGATTTTTATTTTAATATTTTCAGATTGACTACTACTTGACATCTTACACATAATGTCATTTCATTTTACAAATTATAATACTTTTTCTTCGCAATGAAAAGAGTTTGGATTATAAACGATTATATTATTTGAAATTCAAATAAGACTGCTGTATCAAAAATATATCTTGTTCAGTGGAGACAAAGGTTTAAATTGCATTGACATTTAACCCGTAATGACGCATTTATGTTTATATCTAAAACGTACTATGTGCAAATAGCGAAGAAAACCTAACTACATTTATGATTACGAAGGAATAATTGTCAAAGTGTGTCACCTTTCAATTTGGTCGATAGTATGTTATGAATCCTAAACAATATCTTTGTATCATGGACTAGGAAAAGGAATACATAAAAGAAATACCCTGTACATTCAATAAGATTTACGTTATTGTTACATGTACAAACACATATCACGAATAACTATAAAAAAATCTTACAATAAAACTAAATACAGTAGAGAATACAATGTGCTTGAGGGAATACAGCTGGCGGTACTTTAACCTACAATTTTAAAAGATGTGAAAGCCAACTGAATAATTTTAAATCCAAATAAGAGTATTGTATATATTCTTTGCAACAATCAATAACTTTCACTACTTTCGTTTAAGCTGTATTCCAAGATGTGAGACTTCTTCTTACGACCCAGAACAGTTGCTTTAAAGTTACCTACTTCGCAGAAAACCTACCAAAGAGGTTGAAAATTCAAAAACTTTCAGCAATATCATCCCTGCCGACAATAACGGTGGTGAGGATTTGTCGACCCCTGCGCTAATAGGTGCGACTTTGGCCTTACTCCACAAACAACGGGGCATTACCTATAACAAGCTAAGTCAAACACCACTCACGTCGTAGATCACTGGGCCTAAACTAAAAAAGTGTTGCTATCGACCAGAAAAGAGGAAGAAAACTTTATATGAATTATGGTCCAGTACAATAGTTTAGATAGAAAACCGGCAGACGGGCAGCTTTTTTAAATTAAAATCAGAAATATAATTGTTTAAACAAGATCATCCTTCATTAAAACCACTTTTTAACTATAATGGGGTTAATGTGAACATCACGAATTAGTTGCTGCTTGTCAAATTTACGTTAATCGATTGGCGCAAACAAAAATTCATGTTATTGGTTCAATCCGTTTTAAGTAAGAAACATACCTGAAACGATTCATAGCATTTCAACAGCCACAAACCTAATAAAATTTTGAGAAGAAATGTATTAAATGTGTTCTGCCAATACATAAGTTAGTTAATCTCAAGATGTACAAAAAATATTTTATTAAACTATTTACTTATCAACAAAGAGCTCATCAAAGCTTCATATAAATAAAGAGAATTATTGCTCTAAACTGACACTAATTCAAGAAACGTACTAAAATTAGATACATTTGCGAGTTATGTGTGTGTGCCATATAAATGTGTTACATTAACATGAAAGGGGCTGAGCTCGGAACATCCTACGTAATTAAGTCTAAACTTGTAAAACCCTTCGCCGTGAGTCGGTTCCTTTACTTGATGTGTACAAACTAACAACAGAGAAAATTAACAAGACGTTTGTGCAAACATAAGAAACGTGTTTTGGTCACGTCACATGCGGGCGGCTACATTGTTAACGTGTGTGTAATTATTTTAACTATAAAATGTAATTATGTATGTATGAGTACTCATATTATTATAATTATATATACTATCAAATGCTATATTCTATCAAATAATGCAACGTTAAATTCTCTATCAAAACTGACTTTATTTGGCTCCAAATGACTTCTACGTGCGTGCGTCTAAGCACGTGGTAGAAGTACGTAGTTTGTCGCAGGTTCGCTTGAACATCTATATAAAAGCATCAAAATCTTTTTAAGTACTAATTATTTACATATGCCTAAAGAACCCATGAGAAATACTCTTTTACGATTGAAGTTAAGACGTTAACGTGTTAAAGTTCTTAATATGTTATTATACTCGTATATAACTAAAGTGAAAATACAATATTGTTAAGTCCAATACCTTTTTTTTTTTTTTTTTTTTTTTTTTTTTTTTTTTCCCGTGCGGAAATCCCCTCGGATACCACCTACTGGTGGCATGTCGGACACGAACCGACTAAAACCGCACGCCGTCTTGTTGGGTACTAGGAGCCGGGGAACCAGGTACACCCTAGTAAGGAAAACCCTGGAACCCCGACGTACCTCGGGCCACCTAACAGTTTGCAGGTGGCCCCCGACTGTGTGGGAACCCCGATGATCCCTTTACTGTCCCCTAGGACACGCACGATCCGCAGCGTCCGCGCCGTCACATGGCCCTGCTTCTGCTAGCTGCAAGTTTGGGGGTGACAGATGTGGCCATCTGTCACCCCCCAGGCCCGCGCTTATGGAGGACGGAGATCATTTTGCGATCTCCGGCGCCTGAGTCGCCTGCGGTACCTGGCCCGTTCTCGGGCCCGGCGGTCCGGGAGAGTTCTAAATCTCTCCCGGTCCCGCTCCGCCGTCTCTTTGGCAAGCATAACTTGCTCGCAGAAAGAAACGGCGGAGTTCCAAGCGCTCCCGCTCCGCAACATGGCCGCAATCATGTTACCGAGCGAGAGAACCCCCACCCCGATGGCCGTCACGAGATCGCGCCTCGGCTCCTCCCACGCCGGGCATTCTGCCAGCGTGTGGAGTGCCGTGTCCACGGTCTGGCCATCACAGTGGTGGCACTCAGGCGTTGGCTCTTTACGGATCAGACACAGGTGATCTCCGAAACATCCTTTTCCAGTGATCACCTGCGTCAGCCGGTATGAGAGGGTCCCATGACGCCTCTCGAGCCAATCCCCCATAACGGGTCTTATCGCCGCAATAACGGCGTGCCCAGCGCTCGGTTGCCCAAGTCGTTCACTCCATTCTTCCACGAGGACCTGGCGGAGCTGGGATTTCTGATCATCGACTTCTCGTTTCTCAGGACTCAAACCCAACTCCCGCGCCTCCTTGCGCCACTGGTACAGAGCCGCAAGGGCTCTCGCCTCCAGGTCCCATGGTGGAGTTCCGGCCAGGAGACTCGCTGCCTCAAAGGAGATTGTGCGATACCCCCTTATGATCCTGATTGCCAGCACTCGTTGCGGTCGTCGCAATAGCGCAATATTGCCGGCTCTCAGGATCTCCGCCCATACCGGGGCCCCATAAAGGGCCATGGACCGCACAACCCCCGAGTAGAGTCTCCTGCAGGAGTCATCGGGCCCCCTCATGTTTGGCAGCAACCGCGCCAATGCATTCGCTGCGCCAACCAGCTTGGGGACCAGACTTCGGAAGTGGTATCCGAAGTCCCACCGGCCGTCGAGTACGAGCCCTAAATACCTCATAGAGGGCTCGATGCCGATGCGAATGCCTCCTACTATGAGGCTGAGTCGATCAGGTGGCTTGCTCCGAGGCCCGTGAAAAAACAGAGCCTCGGATTTATGCAGAGCCACCTCGAGACCCAGCCGCCGGATTCGTTCGACGACTTGGGCAACCCCGGCCGTGGCCCTCAGGATTGCCTCACGGTGCGTCCCGCCCCTCGCCGTCACAAGCGTGTCATCCGCGTAACACGTGACGGCGACACCATCTAAGAACGCACCGCGAAGCACCCAGTCGTAGCCAATGTTCCACAGGAGCGGCCCTAAGACCGACCCCTGTGGGACACCACACGACATTTCACGTCGACCGAGACCGGTCCTACTTGGGTAGACCACGGCTCTCTCCGACAAATATGCCCCGACTATGCGGCGGAGGTAGGGAGGCACTCGGTGATACACTAGTGCCTCCCTGATGCAACTCCAGGGCAAAGTGTTGAACGCATTGGCTATGTCCAAAGACACAGCCAATACCACTTCGCCCCGGGAAACTGCTTCCTCCGCCAGAGCCTTCACACGCATGATCGCATCCACGGTGGAGCGCCCCTGACGGAAACCATACTGATTGTCCGCCAGATCCGGCCCTACCCTAACGAGATGCTTGACGAGGCGCCATGCAATTACTCTTTCAAAGAGCTTGCATGCCTCGTCAAGCAACACTATGGGCCGGTAGGCAGATGGTGACTCCACCGGGCGCCCCTCCTTTCGGATGAGGACCAGTTTCCCCGTCTTCCACAATTTTGGAAACTGGCCCTGTTCGAGGCATGCGCTGAACAACCCTCTAAGTCGGGGCTCGAGAGCCGGCGCCTCATCATCTAGAGCCAGGACCCACGCTCGACCGGGAATGCCATCGGGTCCTGGGGCAGTTAAGTCCAATACCTGAGTTATTGAAATATTTTTGGAACGAAGTTCCTTATCGCGCGTTGTGAAAGGGGGCTAGACGGAAAAAATTCATACGAAAAAGTTGTCACGACACTTTTTGCTATTTTAAATTATATTTGTTATTAGTTTATTTTTCATTGCTTGATTCACTATTTTTGTTATGGGAACGAAGTCTTAATATTTTTTTTATTAAGAAAATATTGTGTTGTTATTATTTTTTAAAGAATTGGTAAAAAACATTTTTCAATTTTATATATAGCGCCATCTTTTGAATAGAAACTGAACTTACATTTACGTGTTATAGTTGTCGTTGCCAGTAGTTTAATATTAATAATATAGATGTCGCTGTAAATTAATGATTTTTAAAATTATGTATATCAAATATAAATACAAAATATATCAATAAATAAGTTTAGCAGTGAACTGCGATAGGCTGGTAACGACACTTTTTGCTACAGTAAGCTATTGTAAGCCGTGCGGCGTGCGCATGTTTCTCTGTCTGTCTCTCTATCTCTCTTATAGAAAGCAAGCCAGATATTTTCGTTTCGTCTTTCTATTTCGAACTTCGTTCCATCCGGGTGTCCCTTGACACCTCTCAAGTTTTTTTAATATCTATTTTAATATGCTTGACAAGAATATATTTCATCACCTGTATATCTACCCCCAGTTTACAATAACTTCAGTCCAACCAAATGTTGCCTGGAAGAAATTTCTCTTAGCGATTGTACATTAAGTAATTTTTTTAATTATTTCTGATGCATATTTTATACTTTACAATAACTATAGAAAGTTTGTTGTACGAATAGAATGTTTTTAACCAGCCGACTGTAAACCTGCAACATGTTCTGTTCCCAAGCTTAAGTAAATTCGTAACCCAATACACGTGAGCACGACGATCAGATAAAACACATTTCTTTTAATTAAAATTCACGTCGGGGCTCAAACAACATCTGACGACATTTTTTTAATAGCCTTATTTTCCTTTTCCTTATTTGGTTTAATTCGGGCTCAACTTATGCTAAATATTTTGATAATATTTAAAAAATGCGTCCTTTTTTTCGTTTACTTATAATACTGTTTCAATAACATTAATGTTATATTAAGTTATATTAACACAAATAGCAACGAGGGCTTTTTTAAGGAGGAGGCTATTTTTTTTGAGGAGGTCGAAAAATAACCACCGAAATTCTTCGACGGCCTCGTCTGCAGTGCTGAAGGACATGACCAGTTTCTGCCTAGTTACTCAGTGGCATATACATTAATATATGCCTGATCTACACTAATATTATAAAGAGGAAAACTTTGTTTGTATGTTTGTTTGTTTGTAATGAATAGGCTCAAAAACTACTGAACCGATTTTAAAAATTCTTTCACCATTCGAAAGCTACATTACCCACGAGTAACATAGGCTATATTTTATTTAGGAAAGAATAGGGTTAAGTAAGATATTTGGGTTTTTCGGACCCAAAGTGTAAAAAATCAACCAGATAAGTTACTTATTTTGCGTACGCTGCCTAAACGGTAAAAGATAGAATCATAAAATGTTCTAATTAATCGTAGATCTTATAAATATCTACAAAAAAGTCCGCTACACACTATACCTATCTATGTCGAGTGAGGCACAACAACCATTTTTTTATTTAAAAATCTTGAATTTTGTTTGGACTACATTTAAACGCGTTTATTTTACTCATGCTATCATTCCTTATCAAAATAAATTATTTCATCACTAACTACAGTTTATGTAGATAATATTTGGTCTTTGAATGATAAAAATTGGACGTTTGGTTTTGAAGTTATGGCAAAATTAAAATATTACTAAAAGGAGCGGAGCACCAATGAAGAATGTTTAAAAAACGGGGGAAAATTTTCACGCTACGGGCAACATAAGACGCAAACGAGGTTGCGTGGGTCAGCTATTAATAATAAAGCTGAAGAGTTTGTTTGTTTGTTTGAACGCGTTAATCTCAGGAACCGCTGGTCCGATTTGCAAAATTATTTCAGTGTTGGATAGTCCATTTATCGAGGAAGGCTATAGGCTATATATCATGACGCTACTACTAATAGGAGCGGAGCACCAATGAAGAATGTTTTAAAAACGGGGGAAATTTTCACGCTACGGGCAATATAAGACGCAAACAAGGTTGCGTGGGTCAGCTAGTTATGAATAAATTAAAATATAAATAAAAATTACAAAACTATTCACATTTTCGTACCACTACAGAAAAATTATTTAAGCTTAAATAGGTGTTTTTAAGTTCTGGCGTATCGAAATAACGCGCCATTTTGGATAAACGTTCATTTCCTAATCATAATAGTATTCATATTTTGTTTATTACCCGAATGCTATGAAATAATTATTTTTACAAATCTTTGTTATTGCTTATATAAGGCAACAAAACGACTTGACAAGTTCGACATTCGCCGTTTTCTTTTCGTTTGACATTTGATACTCATTGCGCAAGCGTTAGTATAGTGTCTAATGTTTGTTTCTTTTCTCCATGTCAACCATTGCTATTATACACGGACTGATTTCATTCCCAACCATTATCTAGTGCTTATTAATACGAACTTGATTGTGCTAACGTTTTTGACATTGTAAATGAGGTGTATTAATTGCGGTATAGCTACGAAATGGCTAAGAAGACATGTTGTGTCTTCTTTAGTTATTTCTTTCCAAAGACTACTTGTACAATTCAGTGATGTACCTACTTATATAAAATAAATTATGATAACATACACATACATATAACAAGTTCTCTTGTATTATCTAAACAGCGCAGTGAATGATTTGTAGAAGCAATTTTTTTTTTTTTTTTTGATGATGAATGGCAACTAGCCGGATCACTCGGATCAGCTATTTCTGCCAATGACAAGTATTTATAGTCTTCAATTATCAAGTCTTCAAGTCTTCAAGTCGTCGTCGTGATGAAATTAATGATAAAAAATATATAAAATGTGGATGACATGAAATGGGGACCGTCTTCCAAAAAAACAAAAAACGATCTCCGAAGCAATTATTATTTGCATTTAATCTTTAACGGTGACAAGCGGTGACAGGCCGAGCGGTGTCAGTGAAACATTTCACCAATTCTACAAACATTGTAATAGCAATTCTTTAATATAAAATACGTTTAAAGTTCATTGATTACTTTTATTTTATTATCATAAATATTATTTGATTAATTATACAGGGTCTGTCGTAAATAATGGATAAGTCGTAAACTGGAGTTGGTCCGGCTATGAGACTATTAGAAAATCGTATCTTTTTGCCAGGGTTTCTAACCGTATGGAAATGGCGTAGACTTTTATGTTTTTTTAAAATTTCGCTACTCTTTGCATTCATTCCGTTGCCATTTCGTTAAATTTAGGTATTTCTGTGTCATTTTTTTTGTATTATAGTCTTGAAGATGTGTATTATTTAGTTTTAGTACTGTTTTAGGCGTTTTTAACGTTGGTCATTTTCAAAATTGTCATTTTAAGATTTTTTATGTTTTTGTTTTACTTAGGGTCAACTTTTGATCATTTACTGTGTAAAAAAAAAGTACGGCGCTATAGCTGCCCATGATCTTAATAAATTATCTAGTATGTGTAGATTCTAAAAAGGTATAACAATGCATACTTCACAAGTAATATTAAGCTACATGAGCGAGATCAATATCAAGGTGAGAAAATATTTTTTTCATGTAATGTTGTAAATGGTTATAAAACTTCGTCATAATGATTTATTTCTGCCAAGATTCTTTACACAAACACTATGGGGTCACTATTAAGGATATTCAAAAGAAAACTAGGTTGTTTTAGTACGTAAAAATATTTATTCAACAACTTAAACTAAATGTTCGAAGTGTCCTCCGCCGGCAGCTATGCACGCTCTACATCGCCTAATAAACGATCGCTTAATCCGGCGCACATAACCGGCTTCTTCAATTTTTCTCGCTGCTACTTGAATGCGCGCACGCAACTCTTCTACAGAACTTATTGTTTCACTGTATACTTTTTCTTTTATACAGCCCCAGTAAAAGAAGTCCAAGGGGTTCAGGTCTGGCGAACGTGGAGGCCATAAAATTGGCCCCAATCGCCCTATCCATCTATCTGGATAAGTATTATTTAAATGTTCCCTGACACGAACAGCGTAATGTGCTGGACACCCATCATTTTGTAGCCACATCTCATTTCTTATCTCTTGTGGGACGTCTTGCAGTAAACTAGGTAAAGCATTTGCTAAAAAATTCAAATACATATCCGCATTTAACATTGCCGGCAATTCGAATGGACCAATGATTTTGCCATTAATAATGCCAGTCCATAAATTAATTTTAAATTGATATTGCGATCGGTCTTCTCGGATAAGTCTTGGGTTTTCGAGTTGCCAGCTGTGTATGTTGTGAAGATTCAAAAAACCATCTTTTCGACACGTTGACTCGTCACTCCATAAAATTTTATTAAAAAAACTTTGGTCTTCCCTCATCTTTCGCAGCATTATGCGACAAAATGTTATTCTCGCAGCAGCGTCCCTTGGCATTAATGTTTGGACCCTTTGATAATGATAGGGATATAATTCATGCCTTTTTAAAATCCTGTGTACAGATTTTTGAGGTATACCGGTGCGCCTTGAAATTACACTTATGGACGTACCAGGGTCTTCTGCAACTATTTCCAGTACTTCGGCTGCACTGTGGCGTTGTGGTCGTCCTTCACTCGCCCCGCCTACGCCGGTCCCAGGAAATCGTCCTTCCAAAAATGTGTTGTGCACTCTTATGAAGACACGATAGTCAGGATGCCGGGCATTTGGATATTTTTCCCGATAAACTCTAGCAGCTCTATTGGCGTTGCCATCACATAAACCATAAATGTAATGCATGTTTACGTATTCGGCCGGCGTGTATTGTTGAGGCATGATATACAAAATTTTCCAAAATAACACGTGCAATCGATAGCACAACACGATGCCCATAAATGAGAGCTGAGTTGTCAATATCACCAGGTTAACAAGTCCTAATCACAAAGAAAATCTAAGTCCGATATTAGAAAGCAGTAACAAATTGACGACAGTAATGAAAACGAGAGCACATGCGATGGTCAAAATCACACTGAGAGATGTATCAGGAGTGCGCCCTAGCTAAACGCATGCTAACCTTTTCAAACATCGTGAGTGTGAAAGGGACGGTGCATCATGCAGTGTGTCTAGTAACAATGTCCTGTTCACGCGGGGAGACCCTTTGTATTGCTGTCTTTGTTCATTTTACCTGATGATCCTTTTTACGAATAAACTTGTAACATGTTTGTCGCATGTAACTATTAGAGCACATCAATTTTAAAATTAAACACCTTTATGAAATGGGGAGGCATGAAATTTTTTTGACAAAAAACTACCTAGTTTTCTTTGAATATCCTTAATAGTGGCCCCATAGTGTTTGTGTAAAGAATCTTGGCAGAAATAAATCATTATGACGAAGTTTTATAACCATTTACAACATTACATGAAAAAAATATTTTCTCACCTTGATATTGATCTCGCTCATGTAGCTTAATATTACTTGTGAAGTATGCATTGTTATACCTTTTTAGAATCTACACATACTAGATAATTTATTAAGATCATGGGCAGCTATAGCGCCGTACTTTTTTTTTACACAGTAAATGATCAAAAGTTGACCCTAAGTAAAACAAAAACATAAAAAATCTTAAAATGACAATTTTGAAAATGACCAACGTTAAAAACGCCTAAAACAGTACTAAAACTAAATAATACACATCTTCAAGACTATAATACAAAAAAAATGACACAGAAATACCTAAATTTAACGAAATGGCAACGGAATGAATGCAAAGAGTAGCGAAATTTTAAAAAAACATAAAAGTCTACGCCATTTCCATACGGTTAGAAACCCTGGCAAAAAGATACGATTTTCTAATAGTCTCATAGCCGGACCAACTCCAGTTTACGACTTATCCATTATTTACGACAGACCCTGTATATAATTTATATTAAGTATAAATAGTAATTAATTATACGCTCAATATGGTTGGGATTAATTTCATTGCCAATTGATATATTATTATGCTACCTTCATAAAAGGCATTGCTAAAGTAAAGTATTTATAGAGCCAAAGATTTGAATGACGGATTTGAACCAAAAACTAGGTTCAGGATTACAAAGAAAGAGTTTGACATCAAAAGGAGCCATCGTCGTTGCTACAGGTAACCCCATCAGTAACTGATTGTATTTATATTCTCCAATCTATCCAGTACCAAGCTGAGGCACAACCTGCGTTTCTAATCCAAACACTATTCCCATGTACGGATGTGGATGTACGTCTGTTGGTCAGCGCGGCAATTTATCGCGAACATCACACATGATATATGGGCAGTTCATTACCACGAGCGACACCGGCCACTAAATTTCACTGCGACATTGTAATCCCGGGTTTTTAGGGCGACGCCGAGCACGCCCGCATACAACTTGTACTCCACCTTACCGACATTAGTTACTAACTACGTCAGCTAACAGTCTGCAGTGCAGATACAGTTACGGCAGTAAACAGCAATTTATTTTAAAATATTTCAATAAAAGCCACTGTAACGCATCTATTTAAGCTTATGCCTATACTGATATGAGGCATTCAATTAAAAAAGATGCTAGTTACATCTTCCGTGGGAGAGCCACACTTCGGCATGAATGGGCCGGCTCGACCGGAATGATACCACGGCCTCAATTATGTATTTTTAATCAAGTCGACTAGTGCACTATTCTACTAGAATGCTGAGTGCATGATGAACCAGACAGATTCTTGGTGATATAAAACAGTTTGAATTTTAGAAACGTCTCCCCCCCCCTCCCTCGCTTACCTACAACATAACAACAACATAAAGCGCCGTTGATAACAAACCTATTGAAAGTTGTTTTCACTGCGATTATCCATACCCATGTACGTACTCTAGAACACAAATGTAATTCTCAACTAAAATAGACACGTATGTCATTAACGATAAACAAAGATAAACCAGCATCCCAAATATAAGCAACAATTACAGGACGTTTTTGTGAGGTTAATGAACCCCATGTTATTTGAAATTCTGTGAATGTACGTGACTTGAGAAGTAGTCATATTACTTTGATCTACACGCGTGACGAGTTTATTCATTATTAGTTTTCAATGTTTTTAAAACTACCATCGTAATACATATATTTCTGACAGCTATCGCTAACTGACTTCGAAATCCTAAAGAGTAACAAATTTTTCAATAATACTGAATGAAGAACCCTATTAGCAGAAAGTTGTGAGTAGGTTTACTACTGAATTTATTCACAGGCCTTAGAAAGCTACATTATCCAAAACTAAGTGGGCTGTTTAACCTCCGATATCCTAACAGGGTCAAAATGTACTGATAGTGAACTAGTTATAATATGTAAGTCAAGAAGACGATTCCCCAAACAGAAGTTATAGTTATATGCTTATATATAGTTATATATATTCAGTAACAAACAGTCCGAGAGGTGAACTACAATATTTTATGTAATCAATAGTTATAAAAGTTCACAGCTGAACGTAGGTTGATTTAAATACAATAAGTAGAAAGTGGATTTGTTTAGCTACGATTTACATATTCTCTTGTATATATCTTATGTCTTTTCTTGTCTTATAATAAATAAATTGTGTAGACGTCGATCTTGATGAAATTTTGCACACATGTTGTCTAGGGCAACTTTCGTCCAGAAAAAAGTATGCCCGATGAATACCTAATTCGATTGATGAAATCTACGTACACGTCGATAAAGTTATAAAGCAATAATACATAAGCAATTTACACGCACGTGTTTGTCTTTAAAGATACACCAAGTAAAACTCCCGTTACATTTCTAAAAGATAATATGATTAAGAACACTCTATGCTTATATACTCGTACGTAACAATAATTGTAATGTTAGCAATAATGAGTGAGAACAGCTCATTTGTATTCTCTGTGTTTATAACAGTTAGTTTGGCGGCCTTTAACTTGTGTGCCCTATTCGACAAACTAAGCAAACTTCAGCTAACACAATCAACGAGGCCAAATTTGCTGCTCGTTTATAAAACTTTTTGGAGCAGAAACTAAACTGTTGTAGATAGTTTTAGAAGTTTTTCGAAATTTTTCGTACAGTGCTTTTTAAACTTCAAATTGTGTTTAAGAACGCTGTGACATTGAAACTATATATCTAATAAGACATGCCATTCTTAAGTTTATTTTTAAATAACTAATAAAGATTATAAACACATAAGATGTGCATTTAAGTAGTCATTTTTTTATTTCTTCCTTATTATGTATTTATTATATAATCTATCAATCGAATCTTAAAATTAACCAATTAATCCTCTAAGAGAACTACAAAATTATAATATAAAATATTATACAACCAAAAACCCGACTGATTAAAGGTAATTTATTTTTTAACGTAGTTACAACAGGTAACAAACAAGGCATAATTTTTAGGATAAATATAGGTTCAGTACTGATTGGTACCCTTCCCTAATCACACAACATGATATTCAAAGTAAGAATACAGGATAACATTTTTTTTATGTAATGATTTAGGTAATGATCCACTCCCTTCTTTTTTCCCATTTTCGGGCGACATTTTGAAAATGTATATAACCTATGTCACTACCACGGTCTTGAGGCATTTAACAACACTTCATATTTTTAAAATCGTCCAGCCGTCCAGCCGTTCGAACTGTAGGGCCTGCCAAAGAAATCTACATATTTATGTCCATTTCTTTTAGCATTCGTACGCATGTGTACACAAACGCTCGAAAAACATGACCCGCCTTCTGACGCAGTCGGGTCGAAAGTAGTTTTAATAAATTTGAAATAAAAGCAAGTTAACTCAAAAACTACTTCGAGCAAATCCAAGTCTAAGAAGTAGGACAATACTTTATATATACAAGTATTAGGTACAATGGCGGAGTCGAGAACGATATCGTTACGGTCTGATGAGTTCTTTGAGGAGGTCCCCTCCTCGCTCCTCGCTGCCGTGCGGATGATTTACTTTGTCAGCGGCTGCTATTGAACTCCTAAATTGGTAACTTTACCATTCCTCGCGATCGTTACTTCAACCGACTTGAGCTACGTTCACTACTTTTGTGGATTTTTTTTTATATTTTCTATCATTTATTTAGTTGCTGTCAAAAGCTCAGTATATAGCTTTTAATTGTGGTGAAGTGGTTTAGCTTGGTGTACATCAACTTTCTCGTAAGGTTTACGCGAGTATTGTAAACAACAATTTTGAAATCTCCAAGTGAGTTGAGGTCTGGGCTGCGTCTGCAACTTGATTGCGTCTACTTGCACATTACGAACTAGACAATACATATGTAGATTGCGGTGGGCTTGAATTTGTATACATTAATTTAGTATTTTACTCCATTTTATCAACTCGCTCTGTGAAGTTCATGTTGCTCTTTGAGGAACAACTGCCATTTACACTTCCAACGTTACCTGGCAGATGAATATTTATTGCATTACCATATAAAATAAACAAAACTTCATTAAGCAGAAATAAAGTCGATGAGACTCCATTATGATACTTATGTATTTGCCTATCTTAGGACCCATAAAACTCTCTGTCTGCCCCTATCTCATGCGGCTGTATTGATCCCACTCAGTAGATGGATCACAAACCAGTGATAGTAGGCAATTGTTGGGCGGTTCCAATTGATTACACAAAAAGCAAAAAGTATTTTCGATATGTAATCTAAGATCTATTATATTATTTAAACAAAAATAATATAATTTCAGGTGAGACACCATACGATAATCTATTATACACATAAACAATTCATGCTAAGTCACACAATAATGAGAAACACACGAGCAAAATAATTGACCTCTAGACCTCTAGGGCTCAATAAGAAGGGACTAAAGTTTATCGTTTCATAACAAAGAATAATAATTACGCATCATTATAAAACAAAAGGGCGTGAGCAGAATGAGCTGCCGTCAATATCGTACAAAGGAGAAGTAATTATCCGTAACATTGTTGTTGAAGACGCTCCGAGTACAAAATGTACAAAGTTTAGCTATTAGTGAGGCAAATTGTGGTACGTCAAATATTTATACGAAATAAAGACGTCACTGTATTCGCGCTGCGGTGATGAATGGCCTTAACGCAACGTGGATTTAAAAGGGTTAATTCCTCAACATGCTAAAACTACAACATTTACTGACACACTTCCTACAGCCAAACTGGGTGGCACAAATATGTATTAGTAAAAATTATTTTGTTTTTTTTTATCTTAACTCGTTTCAATGTAAACATTTAATTAATTTATGAAATTTGGGAGCCATACTGAAATGATTTACACATATTCTGCTACATAGTCGACAGTACTTCGAGCTCGCAACGCCTCCTAAAGCTTTTCCCCTTAAAAGAAGGCCTCAACATCCAAATGAGATTAAATTGTAATCACGGCAATAAAGCGACCTATATCAGTGCGATGTACCCTTCGGTGTTTGGTAATTTCTCGAGTAAAAAATCATAAAATCGTAATCATTAATGTAGAGTATGTAGACCGTCAACTTTAAATTAAACTAACTGAATGTATGAAATGACTTTAGGTAGGGTCTCACGCTGATTCCAGCACAAATGAACTGACTCGACCAGAGCGGTACTACTTTCTTACAGAAAATCAACCGAAAAGGCTGTCGTGTTTCGTTGGTGAGTAGATACAGGAATTTCTCAATAGGACGCAATAGTGTGAGTCACAATGCTGCTTGTTGCAGTTGGATTGTCTGCATTCGCAATGAGTATGGTGACCAGTAGGTACTTTTAGATTCTGATCATGTTTTCCATCAGGCAGAGTACTCACTTTGGCTAGGTCAAATATGTAAAAAAGAAAACAATCTCGTTTATTGTAGTGTAATATGTTGTTTATTTTGGAATTTATCTCTGTAACAGTTTATTTAAAAAAACGGCTAATTTGATATACAATCCCTTAGGTTTACATATGTATTAACTTTTATTATTGACTTAAGACCGAATTATTAAACTATTTCCTATCCACTAACTCGAAGGTTCACACAATGATCACCCCAAGAAGTAAAAACGTAAGTGTAGTTAGACGCATGTCACATGAATATTTAGTGATGGCAAATGGATCGAATGTTCGCCTTTAACATGCGCCCGAGAAAGAGAAGGTGAGGCTTAGATATTCTGATTTTAAGAGCAATTTTGAGTTTTTTGGTGTATTTTAAAAAGTTTCCTAAACTCTAAAGTATGAATGTACCTATGCCTGTGAGATGCCTATATATGCCTGTGAGAATACTAAAATTCTCAAAATAAATGGTCAACAATGAATATATTAATGCAAAATCAAATGTTTAATATAAAATACAATTAATTAGATACATCTACTATAGCGAAGCTATCTCTACACGAGATAGAAAAGTAACAGCTTACACCGAAAACCGGTTGAACTTGGGAATAATATAGGACAGGAAGAATCACTAATTTTAACAACAACAAAAACCGACTTCAAGAACTGGACCAAATTGAATTGGGACCACACGGGAAGCACCAGCTCAAATAAAAAAAGAATCATAAAAAGCCGTTCACCCAGTCGAAACTCATAAGGTAACAAACATAAAAAAAAACCGACGAATTGCGAACCTCTTCCTTTTTTGAAGTCGATTAAAAAGAATAAAAAACTCGAACCAATTCATACACAAGGGTTTGAATTAATCATATCTTATTACTTCTAGGTAGCGCCGTTGTAACATTTTAAACTACTATTATATCTTTGTAAAAGAAAGAAAAGTGCGAATTATTCGTTATTGAAAGCTTCAAAAGGAATGTTCCAGAAGGCACAAAGTTTTGAAGTCGAACAATATTGTAAGTTGAAAGTTGTTTCAATAAAGTTCGTCTGCCTCCAATATCTGTATGAATCGACAAAAAGTAAAAATGAGGTAGCGGGGTTACTTGGCGACGGCGATAGAACTTGCCTTGTCAGTTTTAAGATAGTTATGTAAAGCCATTATCAGGTGATTCACCAAATTAAACAAACGAATGCGAGAAAAAGTATTTGTGTTCATAAATATACGTATATTCATTGTCATCTTTATTTAAACTCTATGATAGTCCAATGGTTTTGTTGATAGAAGCGATGCTCAAATATACTCGTAGCACGCGGTATGGAACTTTTATAAACAGTCAAATCGAGCGTTAACTAAAAGTGAGACGTTACGCTGAAGTGCCTTGATATGTATTAGTTCTGTAGCCTAACAAACTATTAAAACAAACAGCGCTAGGGCGCTTATTATTCGGAATAGTTTTCGCGTGCCCAATGTTACTGATGAATGTAGTATTAGTACAGTTTCGGCCATCACGCTACTTACTAGCGGCCGTAGACTAGCAACTTCTACAATTGATTAACAATTAATATCTTTATTAACTATACTATAATTTAGCTTATTTTTATAATATTATCCACTTATCGTCGTCCACTGCTGAATAAAGGTCTCAGCCTCCCGCTCTCGCACAATCCGCATCTATCCTCATTTTATAAAACGAGTAATTAATTCTTACCTAGTTAAATTACATAGCTATATAGCTTAGCCAGATAGTATCTTGATCTGAAGAAATATCAATAAAACAATCTCGACTGCTGAAACGATCTCCGTATTTTTGTACCTAATAATATGACATACGTGACTCATACGAATTTATAATGTAACACGCCGATGAAATTTAGTCCGGTGAGTGAGGTGCTCGTGAGATTAAAATGAATATAAAACAGTTGTCAGGTAGGAGGAGGCCGGGCTGTCAGTTTCCCACAATACATTTTATAAATGACTTCCAATGGAGCGACGCGATCTCCTCCCTTCCTCCGCTATAATAGTCCGCACATAAAGAGCAGCCCGAGAAGGGCGCCGAGAGCGGCTTTGTTCGGGGCATCACGTCTCACACCAAATTGTATAATAATAATAATAATAATAATCTCTTTATTGTACACCAGATTACTTAAAAAGGTAACACAAAACTAGAAGGTACAATTGGCGGCCTTATCGCCCAGAGGCAATCTCTTCCAGGCAACCATGGGATGGAAAGAAAGACATGGAAAGTATAGGGTAGTCCCTGGTGTATAAAAATTGGTTGGAAAAATAAGTATATATACACATATTATATAAGGTAACAGTAAGAACTAGTGTGGATGATTAAATAATAATAATAAATAAATAGAGATATTATTAAATTGCCATAATATTAATTAATATATACTCCATATCTACTCAAGTGGAATTTGTGACCCATTTAAGAACGAGGTCGGTTATAGGTCGTTGAAGTCTCCCAGGTAGTATGCTTTCACCCGTCTGTTAAAAGAAGCTAATGTCTGTGCACGCCTTATCGTTACTGGTAAGGCGTTCCACAACCGAACTGCCTGGACAGTGAAGGAGTGGTCGAGGAATTTTGTACTATGTCCAGGCATTGTCAGTTTCAGGTTCTCCGACGATCTCAACAATCTAGGGTGTGTGTCATGCAGAAAGGTGAACCTTGATTTAAGGTAAAGTGGAGTATGAGTATTGAATAGGATATTATAAAGAAGAGAAAGAATATGAGCATTCCGGCGAAGGCGGATAGGTAACCATTTAAGCTGTTTGCGATAATCGGAGACATGATCATATTTGCGTAATCCAAATATAAATCTTATACAGAGATTTTGGAGTCTCTCAAGCTTATTCAATTGGTCTTCATTGAGATCTAGATAACTGGCATCAGCATAATCGAGGATAGGGAAAAGAAGGGATTGTGTAAGAGCAATCTTGGTTGATATAGGTAGAAAAATGCGTAATCTGCGCAAAGACCCTGCAGCAGCAAACATTTTGCGACTCAGCTCTTGTATCTGAGGACCCCAGGATAAGGTACAATCAATGTAAATGCCCAAGTTCTTCACCTTGTCACTGTACGGTATCAGTGAGCCATTGCAAGTGATTCGAGGCAGTCCCGTCCAATCAATTTTGGAGATCATTCGCGAGCTCCCAATAACTATCACCTGAGTCTTGGATGGATTTATTTTCAGGCCGTGGGTGCTGCTCCACTTACATATTTTGTCCAGATCAACATTAGTGGTGTTAATAGCATTAGTCATATCGTTCAGTGTTGTTCTAGTATAAATTTGGAGATCATCTGCGTATAGGTGGTAGGAAGAAGATAGATCATTTGTGATGGTGTTTATAAAAACAGAAAAAAGTAGGGGAGAGAGCACGCCGCCTTGTGGTACACCGACTGTAGTATTACACCAAGAAGAAACGGTGTTTTCAATACTAATGCGCTGCCGGCGACCACACAGGTATTTGTGAAACCAGTCAATAGCGGTTGGAGATATGTTGAGAGAGCGCAGTATACACAGCAAAACATCGAAGTCGACGGTGTTGAACGCGTTGCTAAAGTCTAGGAGTGTTAGAACGGTTAGCTCACCATTCTCCATAGCAGATCTTATGTCCTCTGTGATCTTTACAAGAGTAGTAGTGGTGCTGTGACTGGGTCGAAAGCCAGACTGGAAGGGATTCAGTAGTAGGTTTGTGGATAGGAAATTCGAGAGTTGATTATGGATGAGACGTTCAAGGACCTTGGAGAGAAAAGGGAGAATAGAGATAGGACGGTAATCGGAAAAGCATCCGGGATTTTTCTTTTTAGGAATGGGAATAATTTCTGCATCCTTCCAAGACTTTGGGAATACACTATAGGAGATTGAATAATTGAGGATATGGCAGATTACAGGAAGAATTTCATTAAGGATTGGGAGGATCATATTGCGGCTTAAACAATCAGAACCCACTGCGTTCGAATTTATGGATACTATGCTCTTCTCAACATCACAATCAGAGAATTGACTAAAGAAAAATTGGGAACAGTCAGGAGTCGGGGCAGATGCGAGAAGTTTAAGTGTAGCGTCTTTTGTCATTTTATCAAAATTTGACGAAGCAGAGAAGTGTTGATTTAGTAAATTCAAATTGACATTTTTAGGAAACGGCTCATGAATAGATTTGCCTACTCCCAGTGACTTTAAAAATTTCCAGACTTTAGCTGGATCTCCGTTTTCAACGGAGCTGTGGATGTATCGGCGTTGCGCGTTCCTACACACCTTACTGCAATGGTTCCTAATAGTTACATATTTGTCCCGGTTCCTATCATTGGGATTTTTTTTAAACTTAGACTTAGCTGTCGATTTTTTCTTGATTAGAGATTTGATGTCATCAGTCAGCCATGGTGACGGAAGGCGTTTGATCCTCATTTCCTGCACTGGCGCATGGTCATCGTAGAGAGTGATTAATTTGTCATTCAAGAGTTCAACCTTGCCGTCTATACAGCCAGCACTGTAAAGAGGAGCCCAGTCAATGTTGTTGGCATCCCTAGTCAAGGCATCCATATCCATGCCTTTGAAGTTTCGCTGCAGGATAGTCTTTGTTTTAGATTTAGGAGGCCGGAGACGATAGGAAAGATAAAGCAAGTCGTGGTAGGAAAACTCGTCAGCAGAGCACTGGCCGTACTTAACTACGAGGTTAGGGGAGGAAACAAGGATAAGGTCTAACAGAGATGGAGTAGAGTTTGGAAAATAATGAGTGGCATTGGAAGGAAGAATAGACAGATTGCTAGATTGTATTATAGATTGAAGAGTAGATGACCGAGAATCGTTTTTCAGGAGACAGGTATTAAAATCACCCATTATTATGGTATGACTGTACAAAGGAGTGAGTTGCTCTAGTAGCAGTTCAAATGAAGAGAAGAAGTTGATGCGTAAGGAAGGACAATAAAACACACCAAGAAGGATTTTAGTATGAAGAAGTTCAACTTCAATGAAAAGATGTTCACCAGCATTAGTAGGAGGAGGCTGCGATGAGAAACTAACTATGGAGTAGGGAATATGAGATCGTAGGTAGATAGCAACTCCACCACCGCCACCCACGGTTCGATCATTCCTAATAAGGTTGAAACCTGGTAAAGAGTATGCAGAAGAGGGTAAGCAGGGCTTAAGCCACGATTCGGAGATAAGTATAGCGTGTAAATTTGTACAGTCAAAACATGCCAGTATATCAGTGAAATGAGCCGGAACACTTTGAGCATTAATGTGTACGAGGTTTAGATTCTTGGGAACGTCGGAGAATCGAGACGAAAGAGTCTCAACAATTGTTGGATCACCCTGGGAACCAATATTCTTACCTTTTCAACGTTCAGCGATGACCCACCTGAGCGCGTTACATCCTTACAAAGTTGCTGTTCAGAGCCTTCTTTATTTCTTTCCTTTCTATAACACGTGTTTCGAAACTTACCTTTAATGGTGTCGGATAAAAGGTTTTGTTAAGAAACTCCTACAGTAAGGTGTACAATGTTAAAGTTACCGAACGACACGTGCTTCAACTGCTAACGTCTTCCACAGACTTTAGGAAAATTATATATTTTCTAGTTTCTCGTGTTCATATAAAATAAACTTAGTACCTGAATAACACGTGAACAAGTTTATAGTCTTAAAACTGGTTCTTAAGAATTCATCATTGAATACAAATGACATAATTGCAACATTCTTCTTGTTTTACTTAAAAGAATTTCATTTTTAAACGATGATTGAACTTAACGTAGAATTTCAGGTAATATAACAAAGTGTAGGATTAGCTAGTAAAAGTATATTGAACTCTTTTACCTTGGCCCGGTATTAAAACAACTTCGTATATTTGTAGAGACGTGACATGTAAACTACTAGCACAATTAATAATTTAATCGCTATATTTCATCCTTAATCCAAAACTAAATTTTAAAATGTTTGTTACGCTTACATACATCCAAATATTTACTTTAAACAATTATAATGTTTTGATCAATTTGAATAATATGCGAAGAAGTTTTGAGTTTAGTTGACAACATCTGAATCTTTATAAACACGTGAACATTAAAATTGTAATAGCGCATGATGACCTTTGATTGGACAGATTAATTGATTATGTGAAGTGTGAGTGTGAGTGTAAGGATATTCAATGTGACTACATCCAGAACTTGAGCAGAGCATCCAACAAGTCTGTATGGTTGGTTATAAACGGTGAGCGGTGTATTGAATGCGCCGCGCCTTTGTCCATAATACTTCTTACCTCTAAAGGAAAATTAATTTCTCGTTCCCTCACCGCCGCTAAATCTCTTTTCAATGTTCACCAGGGAATATTTTCAATAAATCTTTAACGGACGACGAAGAGAATTTAAAACTTGTGTAGGCGTCGAAAAGGATATTTAGTTCAGTTGAGAGAGGACGCTCTCTCAGAAAGAAATCTATTAAATTTATTCAATCGTTTTACGTTTATTAAACTGCCCATAATATGATGGACCTAATCATTGTCTATTTGAATTATTCTTCAAGAATGAGGAAAAATATGAAACTAACAAATACATGTACGTAAAGTTCATTGTTATTCGATTTGTAAACAATTTATTTGTGATTATTTTGTTACTAAAATATAATTCTTAACCTATTTTTGTATCAATAAGAAATCTTGATTTTCATCAAGTGGGAGCTGCCTTCAGGTCAATTTAGTGATGGTAATATCAAATGCAGCAAACATGTGAAAATTAAAATGTGTGCAGAATTTCAATTCCCTTGTAGGTGTTTGGTTCGTATATAACACAAATCCATTCTACTTGTTTGTGCACTGTTCCAAAAATAAAACTAACTATATTTCAATATTTACTACAATGTTTTAAGGCACCCCTCACACGTTTCCGTACTGATGCGATAATAACTCGACGTTTGCTTTTAATCTGAACTGCGCTCGACTTATTTAAGTTTACCTTAAGGCTCAGTTAGTTCTTGATTTTCTCTTGTTAAGTATTTCTTCAATGATCACTTATTTCATGAATTTTTAGTTCTATTCTTTCAGACCAGTAAAAACAATCTACACTCGTTTATAATTTTATACAAATGTAATTCGACTGCCTCGGTGGCGCAGTATTAGCGAATGCGACTGCTGTGCATGAGGTCTCGGGTTCAAATCCTGGGTCGGACCAAATGTTTGTGTGATCTACAAATATTTGTTTCGGAGTTTGGGTGTTTTCTATGTATAATATGTATGTATTTACAAAAAAAAAGTATATATGTATTCATATCAGTTGTCTAATACCCATAACACAAGCTCTGCTTAGCTTGGGTACTAAATGGCGTTGTGTGTTAGATGTCCGAAATATTTATTTATTTATTATTTATTTAGTTACAATGTGAGTAAGCCCTACTAATATAGTACGATGCAATACGTGGTAATGCAATCAAAACCGCGACTCGTTATACAAACTTAGTAAGAACCTTATAAAAGATAAGCTACCACAATACTTTTGAAGTATTATAGTACTCGTAGCTAAACAACGAACTAGAGCTGCCAATATATATTTGTTGGACTTGGTATCATTGGACTGAATGATTTGACTTGGTCTTTGTGTCTACGCCATACACACGCCTAGATTCAAACGATCAAATATTTGTTACCCCTGACTCTACATCTGACTTCTATATCGTTCACACATAACACACTATTGAAACCATGTAGGAACAGACGATATAATGTTGTAACTGTATGTCTGTAGTCTTGTTTGTATATTTTATTACTAAACGCTTAACACTGAACCACATAATACCGATAATAATCTTTAATAATAATCTTTATTGGAAACTAAAAGAAAAGGAAAACAGTAACATTATGTGCGAGAATGCCTGCATTAGTTAAAAACTGTGTCGCAGCCATTAACGCCTCCTCCGGTCCGTGGCCGTCAGAGTTACATCGAAAATATAATATATAAATAATACAAATACAAATAAAATATAATATATAAATAATACAGTTTAACTAAAATTGCTGACTACAGATGATTTGGATACAAACTTTACTAAAACTAAATAAGTATGTGTATTATGAGTATGTGTTAGACACAGAGAGAGGTGTGTGTCAATTATATACATATCATATTTAGCCCCGTTGCTAACGAGAGGCCCATGTCCAGCAATGGACTGTTCAAAGTTGTTGATTATGATGATATTACCATGTGTACCAATTTTATAATGAAGTATGAATGACCTATATAATTAAATACATTCGCCGTGAGTTAACGTGGTCACCGCCAGTGCGATCTATTAGTAATGTCGGGCATGTAAAACTTGGCACCTGACCTTATTTATTCCTGTGTATGTACCCATTACGTGTTATATGTCCTAACTAACAAATAGTAAAAAGGAACACAAACCAGATGTAAAGATGTCTTACACTAAGTGGGCACACAAAAAATATATTATTTCACTTAGACAGTGGGCGCGTGTCTCCTGACATCAATATATTAAGATAACAAAGAGGGCGCCGGGGTGTGGAGGTCGGAAGGGAGGGGAGGGGTATTCAGACAGCTTTTCAATGAAAGTCACGATTAAATCTGGTGACGCCATTCATTTGTTTCTCGCCAGTCAACATTAATGCGTCTAATCCCAATGTTCCGCTCGGCTCCTTTGCATGAACTTTAACTTTAATAATGTAACTTATAGCTTGGTTTATAAATATACACTAAACATAGTTTGGTACTCAAAATGCTTAAGTGTGCTACACTGTTATTGTGAATAGTCAAAATAAGAGTAACTAGTATCATATAACTCTCGCATTAGGAATATGTGTGTATACTGTTCTGTGTTGCGGAGGACTTTACAAACATTGATAAAACGACGGATTCAAAGAACAACCAGACTCACAACATCAATTTGTGCAACTTCTTGATTCATAAAAAAAATGGTAAATTAACTTTTGACAAAATAATATCCCGAAAGAAAGTAAATAATAAACTTGTTAACCTACATTAACTGTAATTTGAGACTGTAATGGTAAGTAAATAATTAATTAGTATTCAACGTCGAATAAAGTAATTTTTAAAATTGTTCCACCGAGTGAACAATTTTTCGTGTGTGGTAAATAGTTTAGCATCTATAATAATGTAGGTGAGCAATGTTAAACAATTTTATTGAGTGTAGGAGAGAATTTGACGGGTGATAGGTGATACTTAACATAATTTTTAATAAAATCGTAATGTTAAAGATTACTAAGTGAAAGTATTGATAATAATGTGTAGAAAAAATCATCATGATAAAAAATCTCTAATTACGTCCTTCGCTTTTGCACAGTATATAGAACTATATAATATATAGAACAGAACTTGTAGTTGAACTTGTAACGAAGAGTCGACGCATTTCATAGAGCACGACACACGTGATACGCACTCCAACTTAACGAGGCCGCACACCAGGCATACATTTGTAACTCGATAATTGTAGCGCCACATTTGAAACGCGACACATTTAACGGCCCCATACATTTGTACGTGAGCACGCACACCGAGGAAACATTTGTGGCGGGCGCACTTTGTAGCGAGACGTTGTCCGCGCTACACGAATTCAAGATCGAACACGTTCGTTTTTTGTGTCGCGTTGGTTTGCAAAAATGAAAGACAACATTGAATTTTACGTTGAGTTTATTGCAGAGGTTGAAAAGAACCCTGTATTATACAATCACACGCTCAATGATTATAGTAACAGACGGATTACAGAAATTATTTGGACTAAGATTGGCGTAAAATTCAATGAAAAGAGTAAGTACCTACCTTTCTTTGTACTTTTAAAATCGTGCTACACTGTGTAATTATTTTGCCATGACATCAGCCCGTATGGTTGTAAGAAGTAATTACACAAATAATTTCGATTTTCTGTAGCATCGTTATTCGGTCTCCCTTGATTCATATGATTGGTAGTAGGGTTAGGTATATTTCCGTTTTCGGTTGGAGTTAAAATTATATTATCATTCTTTTTTATAAAGTTATGTAAAATACAAGCAGCTTTAACAATTTTGACTGCTTTCTCGACTGAACATGAAATTGGAGTTTCAAAAATTCGAAATTTAGACACTAGCATACCAAAGGTGCACTCGACAATCTTTCGTCCACGGGATAGTCGATAGTTAAATATTCGGCGATCATTGTTTAAAAATCTACTATTGTACGGTCGAATTATATTAGTGGACAGGGGAAATGCTTCGTCAGCTGCAAAGTAATAAGGAAATGAATGTCCAAATTCTTCTTCACCTGGCAAAGGCCGTGGCGCAGGTATATTTAAAGTATTATTATTTAATGCTCGGCCTAATGCGGAATTTTTAAATACTCCTGAATCATTATTCCTCCCATAATCACCCACATCGATACTCGTAAATAATCCGTATCCATCTGCACACGCCATAAGGTTAATAGAAAAATATTCTTTATAATTAAAGTATGAAGATCCAGAGGCTATAGGCTTCTTCATTCTAATATGTTTTCCGTCAATGGCTCCAATGCAATGAGGTAAATGCCATCTTTCGAGAAATTCTTTTGAAATATCTAGCCAATCATTCGTTGTGGGTATTTTCATGTACATTGGCTGTAAAACTGTCCATATAACTTCACAAGTTTCATCGATAATTATTCCAATAGTTGTTTCACCTCTTTTAAATACGTAAGACATTGCTCGAAATGAGGATCCAGTTGCCAAGTACCTGAAACAATTCATGTAATTTGATTGATTAATTTAATTGACAATACTGATTTTTGCAGGTGATGATTGTAAGTCCAAATGGAAATCTATACGTTCAGCCTACATACGATCTCTGAATACAAAATCTAAAAGTGGGTCCGCTACTGGGTCGAAAAAGGAGTACTATTTAGCGCTATATTTGAAATTTCTAAACCCTTTTACAAAAAACCAAGCACAAGAGGGTAATATACCAGTACAAGAAGATGAACAACGTTCTGAACATGAATCCCAATCTCATGAATCTCAATACCAGATTGAGGAAACTTCAAACAATGTTCCCGATTTCACATCTGCCGAGGAAGATTCACTGAGAAATGAAATGCCTGCAGCTGGTTCGTCTGTACCCAGTCCCCATTCTTCGAGCTTATCAATACAGACTCCTCAACCATCAAAATCTCGGAAGCACATGAACGAAGCAGACAGATGTACTATTGAATATTTTACACTAAAAAAACAAAGACTGGAAAATAATAAACAATCTGAGAAACAACCAAAAGATCCACGTGAAATGTTTCTTTTAAGTTTAGTTCCACACATGACATCCATGTCCCAGCAACAGCAATTAAGCTTTCAAAGAGGGGTACTGGACTTAATAGAAAACATTAAGTACAGGCAGCTCCCACGTCGATCATTGGATACGAGTTCGTCAAATTCAAATTTATCAACATTTTATACAATTTTTTCTCAAGTTCTAAATGATGACCGTCCGTTGCAAAGGGCATCCGAGATTCCTCAATCAGAAAACCAGTATGTGAGGCCTTCGCAAGCACCATATATAATTCTTCAATCAGAAAATGAATGTATTGAGTCCCCTGCACAACAATCAAACGAGACTTCTCAGTCTGAAAGTCAATATGTCAATATGTTACATACCTTAAAGTGATGAGCAAACGCTCTTCAGCCGAAATACACTCTCTGAAGTGGGTATTTTGTTTTGTTAAACTTAATTTAACTAAATTTAATAATAGCTTGTAAGTTTTTTCAGACATTCGATAATATAACTGGAACTTTTCTTCATCGGATTGTAATTCTTGCGAAATTTTGAAATTCCCGTACATTGTGCAATCTTGATTAAACGGATGAACCCAATAACGTCTTTTTTTTCTCATTCATCGCCACATCAAGAAATCTTCGTCATCAGACGATGATGTCGACATTCTCAAAGCGGTGCCACGCTACAACTGTGCTTCCGATGTGCGCATTTACAATACATTTGTAGCGCATACAATAATGTGTTTCAAATGTGGCGCTACAATTATCGAGTACAAATGTATGCCTGGTGTGCGGCCCACCTTATCAAACTTGTCTGCTTAACTTGTATTACGAGTGTACGGGTGCGGTTTGACAGTTCAAAACATCCGAATGTAGAAGGTATCGTAAACTTTACATAATTTTATTGCGTACAAGTCCCGTTACAGTTATAAAACAGAAAATGTGTGAAAAAGTCACGAAAGGATAATAGTTATTTGTTCTACAATAGTGTAAAGTTGCTTTTTTACCGTGTGCTCAATTTTAATGACTGAGCAAGCGAAGGATTCTAAAAATTTGAATCCTGAGCGTTAAAAAAGGCGATTTCGTGGGAGAGCCACGCTTCGGCATGAAAGGGCCTGCTCGACCGGAGTGATACCACGGCCTCACAGAAAACCGGTGTGAAATAGTGCTTGCGCTTTGTTTCACCGAGTGAGTGAGGATACCGGAGGCACATACCCCAACCCGTCCCTTCATCCTCTTCCCATCCCTCAAAGGTCGACAACGCACTTGTGACGCCTCTGGTGTTGCTGGTGTTGCGGGTGTCCATGGGCGGCGGTAATCGCTTACTATCAGGTGATACGTCTGCTCGTTTGCCCATTATTTAATAAAAAATTTAAAGAGCACGAGGTGAAAAATCTTTGTTCTCGAGTGCAACACGTAACTTATCATCCCATCTCAGCGAAGATAAATTTAACCTTTCCTTAAAATTTAAAAAAATGTCATCTAATAAACTTCCTCGTCGCTAGAATTACTCATATTAGATTTTCCACTTGTTTTCAAGTTTCTTGTTTTCATCCTAAGGTTTCAATAAAATGACGTAAAAAGAAAATGGCGCAGACAAAGCAAATTAAAAAAAGGTAAACCAAGAAGGTTCCGAGTCTGAGTTTTTAACAAATTAAAAAAGGTTATACTCGTATGATAAATTCGGCACCATGGAGGTAAAGTAAATAGGTATAATGATGTTTTGAATTTACAAACTTAGTGCACACAATGTTCTAAATTCAATTTACTTTATCCTCTAGCGGTTAAAAACGGCTTTTGCACTCAGATATCGAAGGGCAAAAATACTCTTTCCGAGATGGGGGGATGAAAACACAATTGTTGCAAGTACGAAAATGTGTATTAAAATGTTTATGGTTTTAAAAACAATAACAACTTGAATAGATTAACGTGCCTACTGGTTTTTGTTTTCTACAGGAAAAATGTTTCAATGATGTTTGATTCTTTTGTTTGTAGAGCTTTTGTTATATTTAATTTGATCCTGTCCGCCCGCGCCTCGCCGAGCCGCGCCGCGCTGTGCGGAGAGCGGCGCTGTGCAGAGAGCGGCGCTCACGACACTCCGCGCTTTGTCTGACTGGTTTTCCAATAATCTTTTGTTCAATCAAACATTATGACCTATTGTTTGAGCTTTAAGCTAATAACGGTTTCAAAACATCGTTACTAAGTATTCATAGCATTACGTAAACGCTCGTTTGAAAACAAATGCTCTTTTGCACTGTTTACCCACAATAACAGATTTATTTGCGTTATTTTTTGCATTATAGCTTATTTTACGAACTTGTATTAGTTTTTACTATAATTTAAATCGTATATTAAGATGGTATATAAAATCGACTAAATATTCTTTAGATAATAAATATATGTATCTTTCCCTCTCATTTACTAGACGATAGCCTAATGTTAGGGAATTTCATCTAAAGTGTAGGTGTGTGGCAAAAAGGAGTTGTAGTATACAAATGTGACAATTGGCGGTCTTATCGCTCTTACAGACAACCTTTGTACGGATATTAAGGTAAGTGAGATTATTTAGGGTAGCAGCAGTAAGGTGTACAAGTCTTAAATTTACCAAGTGAACAAAAAAAACACCAAATTCAAAATATTCAACTTTTACACATACATATATGCACATATATACACAGACTAAAATATATATTATATGTAACAAGTAATTATAATGACAGATAATAATCCTTCACCAGCTTTTTAAATACAGCTAAGATTTTGGCGCGACTGATTGTTTCAGGCAAATCGTTCCAGAGTCTTACTGCTTGCACAGTAAAGGATTTATCTGTAAGCCGGGTGGAATGTTTTTGCATATCAAGTTTCAAATTCTCTGTTGATCTCAGGTCCCTACAATGAATGTTGTGTAAAAACTGAAAGCGTGTTTCAAGATAAAAGGGAGTACGAGGATGAAACAGAACACTGTATAAAAGAGAAAGAATATAAACATTCCGGCGAAAGCGTATTGATTGATTTTTATACTTATTGATAACAATTTAGGGAATTTTTATGAATTGAAATTAAATTATTTTTTCCAGGCAGAAAACCTCTGAAATGCATAAAAACTTATAATTTCAAAACAATTATAGTTAAATCTACGTACTGCGGGCAAGTTATATTAAATAAGTCTCAGATATTACTTGTGAATACTTTATACTGTAGAACAATACAAAGGTTTTAACATTTCAACTAAAAATAAGAACAATAAGAACAATATAGTGCATTCACAAAAGCTGTGCGGGCGCCGGGCGCTGCGAGTAGGCGCGACTCCCACTGAACATGGCATGTTCAATAATATAGTGCAGTTTCACTCGACAGTTTTCATGCTACATGCGTCTCTTTCATTCGTAAGTGACATGGTTAAAAATTACAAAATAGTGATGAAAATTTGTGAATATCATCATAAATACCACTCTCAAATAGTTAATTATATTAATTTTAATAAGCGGTGAAGAGGATATTTTCAGCTGCTTGCCATGAGTATGTCATTGCTATTCACTTCACTATTTAAAATATTCGATAATTAGCTGTAAATGTCATGAGTTTATAATGAATATCGTTATACTACAAAATCACAGGAATGAGAATATTTTTAAAAGTGATTTCAAATTTTTGATTAGGGCGTCCAAAATATACCGCAGAACGTTTCATACAACAAGCACACGATACCAAGTAAATCTTATTGTTGTTTGTAAATATGTTGTCCGTTAGCAAATCGTAAGACATATAAACTGATGTTTATACAAAGCTAACGTAATTTAAAAGTTGCCTTCACCACTAAACGTTTTTGTGTATTTGTGCAAATCTGTGATACTAAAAAAACTTATAAACTTTTATTCTATTCTATAAACACATTTGTCGGCACTTCACACTTCGTCATCTCCACGGGAGTGCACAGTTTGGCCGAAAAGCGGTACCTGTCGCTGTCCATACACGCATCCTCCATCACATGAACTTGATAACTCCAACGCTTTGAAAAGTATTATATTATTTATAAACAGAACTCAACATCCAGAAATAATCTCCAAAAATTTAAATAGAATATAGAAATATCATATACATACATATATACTATATACATTTAGATCTAATTGAAGCAAAGCTGGTAGAAATATCAAGGACATTAGAGTACGCGACGTTGGTTTATTGAACAGAATACCAAAGTATTTTTATTAGTCCGTTCAAGTTCTAAGGGTTCGAATCAAACATAACACAACCACATACTTGTGTCAAGTAAACACTTTATTACATACGTGACTCCGTAAAAATGCGTCTATAATGTGATTTTTGAGGTCATGAACACATAATATTTCTATTCTTCCCTTTCTCTCTAAACCACTCGAGGCCGTGTCTATAAACAACTCCCACAGTTTGTATACAGAAACCAACTTTTAAGCCCTCTACAATCAGGCTTCAGGCCCGGACACAGCACAATTAGCGCTCTTCTTAAAGTGTCTGGCGATATTAGGAAAGGCATGGAAGACACCAAAGTAACTGTTTTAGTAGTCGATTGGACTGGTTGATATAGGACTTGTTTTAAGTTTTACTTCCGTCCTGTGTGGTTTGCGCCTTCTAAGCAGAAATCTTTAAAGCCTACCTTGACCAGCCAAAGGTTGACTGGAAGAGAATGCCCTGGCGGTTAAGTCCGCCGATATACAAGCTTAGTGCACAAAGTTTTTAAATAAATAATAATTGGGAACACTAAAGATTTTTTTATTTGTTGTTTATGAAAAACGTTGAGGATAGCCGTTTTTTAAGAAGTCTAGGATAGGATATCTCCTTGTAAATTTAAACGCACAAATCAATTTGTCAGTATGGTAATGTATTAAGAATACGGAGTATCGCCTCCCCTATTCATCGCGTTGGTGTCATAACAGGCGACTTACGCTACGGAGCAAACTACACTAGACCACATCACTGCAAAGAGAAGTAAAACTTAAAACAAACTTTATACCAACCAGTTCAGCCAGCGTGGTAAAGGAGAAGCCTATGTCTGCAGTGATTATCTATTTCATTGTTTGATTATCGTTTGTTTGTTTGAACGCGCTAATCCCAGGAGCCCCTAGTACGATTTGAAAAATTATTTCAGTGTTGGATAGGCCATTCCATTTATCGAGAAAGGCTATAGGCTAAATATCAACACGTTAATACTAATAGGAGCAGAGCACCAATGAAGAATGTTTCAAAAACGGGGGGAAATTTTCATGCTACGGACAATAGAAGACGCAAACGAGGTAGCGTGGGTCAGCTAGTTGTTGATAAATGTAAACATGAATATGAATGATGTATTTTGTGTGTTTTGTAATGATGTCATGCAAATACACTACATTTACATTTCTCCTGTCCAATACAATATTAATAAAGTAATAAATCTGTTCTGAATAACAGTTCTTACAGTAGATCCCGAAGCTGTATAGCAGTGCGAACTACATGAAGCCATTCATCAAGATTTATCTCGGCGCTAATCCTGATGTACGACTTACACTAGCAATAATTCAAATGCCGTACACTAATTATGCCATATTTCAATACCCGTGTTTTTTTATATATTTAAAAGGAGAAGGCCCTTAGCTGTGGTTCAGGTGTGTTTGTGTGATACGAGATCCTGGATGTAAACCGCAACTGATATACCATTTGACCTGCCGCGGGGAGTGCCAGAGTAACAGAGCGTTAATCCACCTAAACCTTGGATACACGATGGAAGAAAGCGTGATCAGAACAAACCAATTTTAATGTGTTATGTGTTTAATTTTCCATAATCTTTCCTTTGATCCGCGTGAGGCGTTTCATGCCAGTGGGGGAATTACGAGTCTGGAGTCGAATTTTATAGGGTTAGCGCAGTGGTTTTAGTCGGTTCGATTCCGACACACCGCTCCGCCGCACCCGCACCCCGGCGGAGTGTAAGAGCGTACTCCTTCCTAAAAGGCCGGCAACGCACTTGTGACGCCTCTGGTGTTGCGGGTGTCCATGGGCGGCGGTAATCGCTTACCATCAGGTGATACGTCTGCTCTTTTGCCACCTATACAATAAAAAAAAAAAAAAAAGTGACGGCCCGAGGGCGTTTCCACACGTAAAAAAAAAAAAAGAAGAAAAAAAGAGGTGGAGCGCTAGCCTCAACCCTCTCGTGAAGGTTGCAGATGGTTTTAACGAAAACGCCTTGTCCGATAGACGATTTCTTAAGTAACTCAGACTAGGGCTCAAGGAGGCAACATCCCCAACGTTAATATCATATGTTTTAACTAAAATTCCGTAACTTAACTTTTGGTTTTGGACTTACCTCTAAGATAGTTGTAGATATATATAACTAACCATAATATAGACATATGGATTACGAGTGTACTTCGTGCAGAATATGTTCAAATACCTTGTTTTAAAAACTTATATCATCAAGTAAATTATTTTTACATAATGTCATTTCAAAGAATACGTTTGGTACTAATTGCTACTTACCTGACAAAAAAAGGTCTTGTAAAATGATTTGAGGAAAATCTAAATTGTGAAAGTTTGCTTCGGTCATTTTCTTTCACCGTTAAAACAAATTAAACTTTGAAAAGAAATAAATTTTCGGTCGTCTACGATTCGATGCGAACCAGTTAATATTTTATTAAAGAAGTGGAAATACTGGTTTAGTTGTTACTGCTCTTTATTTAAAAACATTTTACTGTCAAACTTCGTAAGCTTGCTACGTGGCACAAGCTGTAGAACAGTCAATTAAAAACATCGAGTTGTTTTACATAATGGTAACATAAACATCAAGTGAACACAATAATTATATTATATAACAATGAAATATGTTTAACATAATTACTTTTAGATTTAAAAGGCAATGACTTCTAAAGATTATTTTTTACGATTTCAATTAAATTTATGTGAATATAAAAACTGATGAAGGAATAACAATGAGTACGGAAGATATCTCTTTCCCCGATACCAACAGTCTAACGTTCAAGGAAATAACGTTCATCGTTTCTTATGACTGTCACGTAGCCGGTAGCTGTGTTTTATTTATTTGTTTAAAGATAATGCACATGACATGCAGATGCGGACTTCAGGTATTGAAGAAATACGATGCGGTAGGTGCAAGTACAAAATATTGAATTCGACAAATAGTAATCATGCAAATAATTGATAAACCTACATCAGATATAATCAAAATACACAATTTTACTACTATATGTATTAATTTAACACAATATACATAAACACACACACACACACACACAAAATACTATAAAAAATATACGTATACACGTTTTCCTGGGTGATAGCAGCCACTTATTATGAGGTGTCGAGTGTCCAAAGATCCATCCTCATTTGTAACAATAGTTCAAGTACTAGGTCAACTTAAATAAAACAACAAACTTGAAACTTTAGCTCTAAATGTTTGCGTAAAATTTTACATGAATAATTGGTGTAAAGTTTTCCGGCGTAGGTTAGAAGGCCGGTGCAAGTCAACAGTCGACAACTCATTTATACTTTAAACGTGTGAGGGGCAAAGAGGACGGGCGTAGGCTGCTAGCGCCATCAGTTGGCCGCCCGCCAGCCTCCCGCCACCCGACTACACCTCTCTCAGTAATATCGCAACGAGGCATTTTGTGAAAATGGACCAGCGTTCATGACATTTTCACAAACATTTCTTGTCTACATACTGCAAGTGTTTGCATCACTATACACAATACGGACGTACTTTATTTGCTTATTGGTTATTTAATGCTGATGTAGTTCCTAGATATCAGCTTTGACATTAAAACATCACGACTGAAGCGGCAGCGATAATCAGCTTAATTATTATTGTTATTATTTTTTATGTTTTCGGATAAATAGAATTTTCATAAAACACTACATACTTATGTAAGTCATAGATTAAAGTAAATTGTTGTGATTGTACAAATTGTATAACTTTCCAAGGCAAGTAATTTAAACGTTATTTCGATTTTCTAGCGTGTTAAATGAGTGTATGTATACATACAGATAGTGCGTTGTATGATTACAAGTATGTTAATTTACATTTTACTGTAAGCGACCCCGTTCTTGATATACCTTTACAGCACCTACTGCAGGTAACACAGCGGAGAAAAGCTAGTATAAAATAAAAGTAGCTTAAATTACGTCTGATGTCATCAGCTTTCTGTCATTGAAAGTCTTGTCAAAATCGGTTTCGAACATTAGCAGGAACAAACAGACAATTTTTTTCCTGAACAGACTACTATTTTATTAATTTGTGCAGATTAAACGTGGTAAAACTGATAAGAGTTAATAGATCGAATACAATATCCCTTTAAGTTGCTGCTCTAAGAAACACTTCGCGGTACATCCAGTTAATAGATTAGTTGCCTATGTACTTTGCTTGTATCTACAACATGTACTTAGCAAGTTATCTATTTGATGATGATACTACTCGTAATATGTTCAAAACACTGAAACGAGTAAGCACGCCCATACAAATTTGAAGTACTGTACATACACATGTACATACATAGTACTGTGTGTGTACATACACATATTCACGTATATACTGTCGAGGCACAGTTTTGTCGAGTCACGGCACCGACCCTTACATTCGAGGTCACACTCTTTTTAAGCCGTTTTTTGTATTTGTTGGCGGGCAAAAACTAGAGATTTTATATGCAAATATTTATCGTAAAAATTAATTTTGGAATCTCATTACAACCTATGCAAAGTTCTAATTTAATCTGAAGTTTTAAAGTCAATATCATTTTCAAAGACATAATTACATCAATACAGGCAAGCAAGTATTTGAACCATGCGTCTTAGGAAGTCGGATCTCTAAATATTGTCACCGGTAACTGATATATTCGTATTTCCATGCTTTAACCAGCCCAAATTCTCTATTGTGAGCGTATTCTGTATATTAGGAAAGTATAGCTTAAATATGAAACAAATAAGCTAGAGGAATAAACATTTAGACATCAATTGTTATAAACATTGCAAAAGATAGATAACACCTTCGAGCATTATTCTAAGGCAAAAAAAAATAACCTCAATTTTTTATCCCATTTATTTTGTATGAGAGCAACTAACATTGCGTAGCTATAATATTTTTGCGTGGCCTTAATGTAAAATTGTGTACCCTACTTAGAGTAGCCTGAAATATAGAGATGTCTGTGCTTAACAATCGTGACTGTTTCTACATCATGCTACAATAGCTAATGTTACCACGCGACCAACGACAACATTAAACACTAACATTATGGGACGGCCTTCGCGTGCCAATGTCGAAGGCCTCGAAAATCTAGTTTCATAAGTAATATTGAAAGTATTTTTCAGCTAATTACAATTAAATTATTTTTAATATTAATTAATAAGTCTACATAAGTGTATACTTGGGACTTAACTCGCCATTAACCAGAATGACGAAATCTTACAATAAACTTTCTCGTTTGTTAGATTTGTATTGTGGAGACGATTTACCTAATTTAGGAAAAAGAAATTATTTGTTCAGTCTAGACTTGTTTAATCAAAGCTCACCTAAGAGTAAAGATTTAGTAGAGATTTAGGTATTTTTTTAGTTGGAACTAATCCCGTCCACACGCCCACCACTGTTACTCCTGTTATTCAGGATCAACAGCAGTGACCCACCAACACACCGAGTTATGACACTCGGGAAGTCCCAGGATAAATTAAACTGTCTTGGAACCCGCAACGAAATCCATCAAAAGAAAAACTGGCGGAGTTGGAAATCAAATAAGCGCACTTCCTCCTTAGTAAAACGGGAGATAAAATGAAGTCAAAATAGAATAGAATAGAATAATCTTTATTGTACATTACATAAATAGTTTACATGAAATAATCCATGAAATGACTGACCATGTACAAATGGCGGCCTTATTGCTAAAAAGCAATTTCTTCCAGGCAACCTTGGGATAGAAAAATCACTGAAAGAAAAGAAAACAAAACGAATTCATGGGCAGTTTAGTGCGAGAATAAACATAATGAAAAGAATTTAAGTGAATTATATAAAATAATTTACATTACAAATATTAACTATTATACGAGTACATATGTACTAATATAAATAAATACATTTACAATACCTTACAAAATACACCTTGTTCAAACCGGGAAGCACCACGGTTAAAATATTATGGGTCCTAAGTGAGCTATATGACTGCCCTGCTAGAATCAGGTGTGGCGCAGTGATAACGTATGCGACTGCTGTTCTCGAGGTCTCGGGTTCGATTCCCGGGTCGGACCAAATGTTTGTATGATCTACAAATATTTGTTTCGGAGTTTGGGTGTTTTCTAAGTATAATATGTATGTATTTACAAAAAAAAGTATAAATGTATTTATATCAGTTGTCTAATACCCATAACACAAGCTTTGCTTAACTTGGGACTATATGGCGTCGTGTGTAAGATTTCTGAAATATTTATTATTTATTTATTTATATTTGATTTCGATAGATATTATTAGACTTTTCTTTAACTGTTCTAATACGTTCGATAAAAAAAAGTATTATTGTTCTTTATTTTTAATAGTAACATTTTTAAATTTAATACACGGCGGTGATTTGAGTTTACCTTTCAGAAGTAGCTGGAAGGTTTCGTTTGGTGCAAAAGTTAACCGATTACGTACCTACACCCCAAAGAGATATTAAGTTCAAACATGTACTAGCTAGTTTCTCAAGCCCCGTTCTCGTATGAGATTCTACCGTCGATAAGCCGTCGTCCGCATACGTGTTTAGGGTACATCCGGATGGTATAGGTGTTGTAAGAAAATCGTCGAAGCCTTTATTCCACAAGTATGGACCTAGCACTGACCCCTGAGGACACCCCATCGTAAGCGCTTTCGACACAGAATGATGCCCAAGCCCTAATTTATTTGTGCCTTGTGAGAAGTAGATAAGGTAATGTGAAACATGCTATTGACTTTAATATTACCAATAGCATGGGCCACCACGCGTTGTCGAAGGCGCCAGATATGTTTAAGAAGATACTATGGGCGTACCCAGGTTCTGAGGTAGGGGTGGGGGGGGGGGGGGTTGAGAATCGAGATTTTTAAAAACATCTCGTCAAATAAATGGATATAAAAAAAGTATTTTCAGGGTTCTGTACCTCAAAAGGAAAAAAAACGGAACCCTTATAGGATCACTTTGTTGTCTGTCTGTCTGTCAAGACCCTTTTTCACAAGAACGCGCGGAGGTATTAAGCTGAAATTCATGTCAAATACTCAGGTCTAATGTCTCTTGGTGCTATTAAAAACAATCAAACTTTTAAGCCAACGGAATCAAGAGTCGTTTATGCTGCAAATTTTCGACACTCGCAAGGGAATCAAACTCTTCCGGGGACTTCCCGTGAACTCAGAATCTTGAAATTTGGTGCGAAGCAACGTCATAACTCATAGATAAAGGAAAAATTTAAAAAAGTATAACTTTTTAGCTACATCATATATTATACCTACAGGTTTGTATGAAACCCTTGGTGCGCGAGTCTAACTCGCACTTGGCCATTATTTAATAAATGATTTATTTATAGAGTAGCTATTTTGAAAATCCTATTGCAGTCCACTACTGGACACAGGTCTCTCCAACTGCATAATTATATGTTATAATCCTATATAGTATAATTTAATGTATTTCCTGTTTTAATCTTAATATATACAATTCTTCTGTGCGTGCGTTTGTCACCTACTACTAAACAGCTGGACAGATTTGGATGAAGTTTTGTGGGTATTTTCAAGGATGGTTCGAAAATATACCTAAGCCCGGTAGATAGCGCCGTTGTCCGTATGTCACCAAACTTGACACAACATCATTAATTCTGAAGCGGTACGAAGTCATAGAAGTTATTGTTTTTAGGGTTCCGTATCCAAAGGGTAAAAACGGGACCCTATTATCTACTAAGACTCCGCTGTCCGTCTGTCTGTCCATCCATCCATCTCATGAGCCGTGATAGCAGACAAATAATACAACACGTGATTTTTTGCCGTTTTTGGCTCGATATTAATAACGGCAACATGTAGACACTCGAAATGTATATACAATGATAGGGAACCCTTCCTGTGCGAGTCCGACTCGCACTTGGCCGATTTTTTACCTATTTGTGTTGTTAGTTGTGATTGTGTGATTTTCATACTTAGATAAGATATGTGTATCAGATGCTGGCGATCTAATATGAATAAAATAAAAGAACCGTAGAAGACAAAATAAGTACATGCATACATAGAGTTTACTGCTTCGGTGGCGCAGTGGGGTTCAAATCGGTCGGACCAAGTGTTCGTTTGATCTAAACTCAAACTCAAACTCAAATCATTTATTTCCATAGGCCCCAAAAGGCACTTGAACACGTCAAAAATACGAACATAAAAATATAAAACAAAACGCCTAATACTAAATGCACTGAGATGATTTGAATTACCGGAGCTTAGATTGATTTCGATTCAACTCAAAGGTTTAAATTGAAATCAATCCAAAGCTTTGATACTCCAATAGATGTCGCTGTTTTCAAAAAAATTGTAAACAATCTTTTTGATTTACAAAAGGTTTTGTGTAAGTAAAAAATCGTTATTTTAATTTATTCTAAACACTTTAAGATACTGAAATATTAACTTTAAGTATATAAAATCATATTGAGAAAGTACCACTATCTAGAAAAATGAATGCCACCAAAGTATATCGGTAGATGGCGCTGTTAACAATAAATATCCTTACGAATTTTCGATCAGGACACGTGACCTGACGCTAGTTTAGGATCACGTGACCTGAAGCGAGTTTATAGATTTTTACCCATTCCAAAAAAGTACACAGCGCCGCTAAAGAAGTTTTCACTTCAAAAATAATTATATGTATTTTTATCAGTTGTCTAGTACCCATAACACAAGCTCTGCTTAGTTTGGGACTAGATGGCGTTGTGTGTTAGATGTCCGAAATATTTATATTATTTTTATAGACTAACTTATAAGTAATCATGGTGTCAAGGATGGCCATGGATGGATGGATTGTTCACGGTGTTCATAGTAGATAATAATAGCGGTGGCGGCCCGCGCCTTACCGTGGACTTCTACGCTTTTACCTGTTATCTAAATTGTAAGCAAATGGTTTCGTAACGTTGGTTAATAAGTAATTTGTAAATAAATCATGAGACAGAGCTGCGCGTTTGTTTTGCTAAAACACAAGGCCAAGGGCGGAGTGAATGGGCGTTCCCGAGTCAAATATACTAAATTGTGTAAACGATGAGCGCAAATACAAAGGATCTTCATTAATAATGCGCGGACAGCGGACGGCTCCAGAGGTGAGCGGAGGTTGGGACGTACCGAGGTTCACTGATAAATCGGTGGCGCGGAAACGTTCACAGGCTCGCAAATATCTCATCGAGTGAGGAGCAATTAATTATTAGCAATAGAAATCACTTGCAACTCAGTATCATGTGTATGAAATATATGTTATATGTTGTAATACATAAATAAATAAACATTAACCAAAATAGAAGTTTGGTTTTTGATCTGCATAATGAATTTGTTTTTAAAAACCTTAATACATATTTGTGGACTTACTAAGTGATGCATCACTTAGTGAAGTACTGCTCCACATTGCGATTGGCGGCGTCCGTGGGCATTTTGTTCACATTAACATTGTTTCTATACCTTCTTATAATTAATTTATCATTCATTATTAATACTCGTAACACACTTTTTCGAATTAAAATGTTCTTCTTTTGATGAAATGGGAACCAGCCGGATCACTCGGATCAGCTATTTTCGCCAATGTGAAGTACTTATAGTCTTAAATTCTAAGTCTTCGAGTCTTTAAGACTTCATCGTGATGAAATTGATGATAAAAAATTTATAAAATGTGAATGACATGAAATGGGGAACATCTCTAGAAAAAACAAATAACGATCTCCAATAAAGATGTTGGTAAATCACTATCATACAGCTAGATAATAATAATAATTAATGTAAACAAAGTGTGACACTTGTCATGACGATCATGCGTTTCGTTCGACGGTTTATCTCAAAACCGTCGAACCGTTAAGGTTCCGTATCTAAGGTCGAAAGCCAGCGACTCACAAGGCTTTCGACCTTAAGTACCTTGACTAAAGTTAGACTTTTCAATTTGCTTTTTTTTGTTATTTGTTGTTCAACTTTTGCTTTATTATTTAGTAATTAAGTTTCTGTTTGTTTTTTATTTAATCAGCTAGTTAATATTACTGGTTATTTTGTAACCGGCAGATGGAGCTAAGGATACCAACTGATACATATTTTGCTGTATTTACCTGCTAACATTTGGCAATAAGTATAATTATTATTATTAATTTTCTAACCTTCGGCCTCGAAGACCGAAAGTATGTCGTCTTGTTACAACAATGACTATAGAGACGCCTTTTTGTTGGCGTACTTAGCACTCCGCGTGACCCAACTATCACTGAGACTCTCTCTTCTCAGTTCTCTGACGTCAATGTGCAATTCACAAAGTATTCATGCTATTTTTTACCGTAATGCTGGCTTCTTTTGACGAACGACGAGTTCTCCTATCATGACTTATTATACCTATCTTATCGTACCCGTCCTCTTAAATCTAAATTCAAAATTATTCTGTAGCGGAACTTCAAGGCTATGAACATTCTGACCACTCTCTACAGTGCAGATGGCACCGACAACAAAGTTATTTTTTGCGACAAACACGCACCAATTCAAGAAATAAATGTCAAATATCTCCCATCACCAAGGTTAACCGCAGACATCGCTGCATTAATCCATAAGAAAGCAGTAGCCAAATCAAGATTTAATATGAACCCAATCGAAACTAACCAGGAAAAATATATGACTATCAGAATATAAGGAGGATTGCAAATGGAGATCCAGCTCAAGTCTCGAATTTTTTAAAGTCACTGGGAGTAGGCAAATCATTCATTGTTCACACGTTCATGACTCTTCTCCTAAAATTGTAGACTTAAGTTTTCTTAATCAACATTTCTCTGATTCAATAAACTTTAATAAATAACAAAAGATGCTATTCTGGAACATCTAACTTCCGCCCCAACTCCTGACTGTTCTCTTTTTCTTTAGTTAATTTCCCAATTGTGATGTTAAGAAGAGCATAATATCCATGACTTCGAATGCAGTGGGCTCTGATTGTTTTAGTCGCAACATGATCCTCCCAATCCTGGATGAAATTCTCCCTGTCATCTGCCACATACTAAATTATTCAATCTTCTATAGCGTTTTCCCAAAGGCCTGGAAGTATTCAAATATTATTCCTATCCCTGAAAAGAAGAACCCCGTATCTTTTTGCGATTACCGCCACATTTCAAACCACCCCTTTCTCTCCAAGGACCTCGAACGTTCAATTCACTCTCAATTTTTGAATTTTCTTTCCTCAAACCCGCTCTTAATTCCACTCCACTCGTCCGGTTTTCGACCTTTCGGCTTAGCATCACCACTACTCTAGTTCACATTACGGAAGACATCAGATCCACTATGGAGAACGGTGAGCTTACAGTCCTTACACTTTTAGACTTCAGTAATGCCTTCAACAGCGTCAACTTTGATATAATGCTATGTATATTACGTTCTCTTAACATGTCTGTATATCCAACTGCGATTGACTGATTTTACAACTACCTGTTTGGTCGCTAGCGCGCATTAGCATTGACAACACTGTCTCTTCTTGGTGTAGTACTAACACTGGCGTACCATAGGGCGGCATGCTATCCCTTACTTTTCTCCGTTTTTATCAACACAATCACTAATAATTTGACTTTGTCCTACCACCTTTACGCGTATGATCTCCAGATCTATACTACGGCACTACTGGCTAATCTGGCCACTGCTGTTAACACCACAAATACTGACCTGGAAAAATCTGTAAGTAGAGCATTTCCCACGGTCTGATGATTAAGGTTCTCAGCTGCAGGAGCTGAGTCGCAAAATGAATGGAATTATGGAATACCCTACCAGTCACAATTAGACGGCACAAACGCTAACTGCATTCAATAGACTGGTAATGGAACAATTTTCTGGGAGACATCAATGTACAAGGTGTGAACGAGGTATACGTCTTGGCTGGAAAGCGCTGGGTCAAATGAAAGTCGGATTGCAATGTGTCTCAATTGTTCGAATTTATTGACTACCACACGGTTTCTTTTGCTCCCAATTGCTCACCTCAATACAATATTTTTATGCGTATTTATATAGGACCTTGTAAGGCAGTCATAGTGCCATTATTTAATTTGGTACCACGCCATCTATCGAGCGCGCTTACAACTTTGGTAACAAACTATGTTAAAACCTAAACATACCGCCCACCAAGGACATTATGACAAAATGTCCTTAAAATAAATAGACGATATAATACCGCCCACCATGCAACTAGTGGGCCGATACTACTCAGACTGCGGTAACAACATTGGTGGGGGCCACAAAACAGAAAGAAACCTAATGCTAATATTACATATTACCCTATTATTAATTTTTTTTTTATCTTAAATATATATTCTTACATAAACAAATAAGAATTCAAAATCAGACAAGGTTAGATACACCGTTACACATTATGATATTCCTACTTCTCACTTAACTATATCGAATCCTAATAAAAACAAATAACCATGCTCAAGAAGCTACCGGAAGGATACACACTTTAGAAACAGGTCTCTTTAACAAAGAAGATTTGGTACGGAGCGTTACCACGCGCGTCACACCATCAGGACCAGGGTGCTTAGCTTCGATTCGACCTAGCAACCATCGACCGGGTGGGAGATCATCCTCTTTTATTAGAGCTACGTCACCAATAACAGGTTCGGGGGTGTGTAAAACCCATTTATGACGTTGCAAAAATTGGTTCAAATAATCCTGTGACCAACGTCGCCAAAAATCTTGAATCATTCGTTGGGTAAGCTGCCAGCGTTTAAGAAGAGACACGTTGGCTGTTTCGAAATTGTCATCAGGTACTAGTACCAACGATTCTCCAACCAAAAAATGACCAGGGGTTAACACCTCCAATTCCCTTTGATCCTCCATGAACGCGAGCGGCCTCGAGTTGAGACACGCTTCTATTTGCGATAATACAGTTGTCAGCTCTTCGAACGTTAACGTGGAATTGCCGACAACGCGTTTTAGGTGATGCTTAACTGACTTTATACCCGACTCCCATAACCCTCCCTGATTAGGTGCATGGGGTGTTATGAAAGTCCATTGAGTGTTGTTATTTGCGAGACTTTCACCAAGTTCAGCCATGAATTTAGAGGTTTCTCTTTTAAACATCTCGGTTAGCTCCCGTGCGGCTCCCACGAAGTTAGTGCCGTTGTCACTATAGAGTTGAGCGCAGTGACCCCGTCTGGCAACAAATCTCTTAAATGCAGCCAAGAATCCCTTGGTCGTCATGTCGCTAACGGCCTCCTAATGGATGGCCCGTGTTGACATGCATATAAAAAGGGCGATGTAACCCTTGTAGGACTTGTTGCCGCGTCCCGGAGAGACCCTAATGTTTATAGGACCAGCGTAATCAACACCGCTGTTCAGGAAGACCTTACTAGGTGTCACGCGTGGAGAGGGGAGTTGACCCATCAGTTGATTTCTAGTCTTGGCAGAGTATCTTATACAAGTAACACATTTCCTATAACATGCCTTGACTAGAATTTTAACTCCCACAATCCAATATGTCGACCTTAAGAAGGTGATCATGGCTTGTGGTCCCCCATGCATTGTCTGTCTATGTGCGTTTGATATTAATAACCTTGTGAGAAAGGAATCCTTGGGCAAATAAATGGGATGTTTGCGATTGAAATTTAATTCAGACATTTCTAATCGCCCGCCCACTCTTATTATTTCATCCGCATCCAAAAACAAATTCAAGGATTTGTATTTCCCTTTTGCGTTCGAATTGGGACCCAACTTTTTCAACTCCGTGATTTCCTCTTGTAAATATTCTACCTGACATCTCTTGATACAGACTTTCATCGCTGCTTCCAGTTCTGATTTTGTTAAATAACTTTCCCTAGGTTGGAGTGCATTGTTAGCCGCAGGTCTCTTATAATTCAGGAATCTTCTGCAGTACGCCACTACACGCAACAATTTCTGTAGAGATGAAAATCTGCCCCAAAAAGAGTCTTCAATGATGCCAGTATTAACCTTAACCTCCTCTAGTTGTGTACCTAAATGTTTCGGTTTCTTATAATTTATTACCGTTTCGCGCAAGAATTCAGGTCCATCAAACCAAATGGAGGTATCACAGAGGTCACTTGGAGCTATGCCTCGTGTGGCACAATCTGCGGGATTCTGCTTAGACGAGACGTGTGACCAATATTGGGTATCTAACGTATTTAAGATTTCAGACACGCGATTGGCCACAAACGTCTTCCATCGACTCGGATGGCTATTGAGCCAGGCTAAAACTACCTCCGAGTCTGTCCAAGCGTGTAAATTTTCAGACTCCACCTTCAGAACCGAAGCTACTTCTCTCATGAGCTTAGCTAATAAAACTGCTCCACATAGTTCCAGTCGCGGTATTGACACCTGCTTAACAGGCGAGACCTTTGTCTTCGATGTTATCAAGACCACCTGTATATTGCCAATTTCGTCTACAACTCTTAAATATATCACGGCGGCATAAGCCAGTTTAGACGCATCAGAAAACCCGTGCAGCTGTATTTCGCGACTGTTGGAACTGGTGTGGCACCACCGAGGGATTTCAACAGCAGCCAACGAAGGTAAGTCCTCACGGTATGTAATCCATTCATTAACCAGACTGTTGGGGACTTCGTCATCCCAGCCGATACCTGCTAACCAGAGCTTTTGTATTAAAACCTTTGCTGTAATTATGCTTGGTGCCAGCCAGCCTAAAGGATCAAAAAGCTTGGATATGTCTGATATGATTTTTCTCTTGGTTATAGGTGCAGTCATACTAGGTAGTTCTACGGAGTACTTGAAAACATCCGCATTGGAGTTCCAGGTGAGTCCCAGGATTTTAGTTATATTATCCATTTTTAGGTTTAGTACTTTATCCTTATCCATAACTAAACCATTATTTCTTCTTTCAACTAATTCCTTATTATTACTATTAAATTTTTGAAGTTTAAATCCCCCCTTCAATAGGACTGTATATATTATTTTGTAAAGCTCGTATGCCTGATCTACATTTTCAGCTCCTGACATGTAATCATCCATGTAAAAGTCAGTTAAAATGCTTTCAGATGCCTTGGGATTATCCTGACATTCGTCATAGGCTATCTGATGTAAAACACGAATTGCTAAAAAAGGTGCAGAAGCTGTACCGAATGTTACGGTGGTCAACTCGTACTCACCGATGCTATCATTTGGGTCATCCCTCCAAAGAATACGCTGAAATATCGTATCTCTTCTATCAACCAGGACCTGTCTGTACATCTTTTCGATATCCGCAACTAGGCATACGCGATTAATTCTCCAACGCATAATTATGTTACGAAGATCCCCTTGAAGCGTTGGTCCAACTAACAAATTATCGTTCAATGCTAACCCGTTGGATCCCTTACAGGATGCATCGAAGACGACTCGCACCTTGGTGGTCACCTTATCCTCCCTGACGACAGCATGATGAGGTAAGTAGATAGACGAATGGTTATTTGTTTTATTCTCTATAATCTTTTCCATGTGATGTAAGTTCAAATATTCATTAATTACTTTACTATACTCTTCCTTTAGTGAACTGTTTCTACTCAATTTTAACTCTAAACCTTTTAACCTTTTTTCAGCTATCACCTTTGAATCACCAAACCGTCTCATCAAGGCTACATCACGAAGCGGTAACCGAACCACGTACCGACCATCTTCGTTTCGCGTGGTAGTAGTTGAAAACAACTGTTCACATTTTAATTCATCATCTGTGAGCATTTTAGTTGTTTCAGCCGGTTCTTTTTCCAGTTCCCAAAACCTCTTTAATAGGTCGTCCGTTGAAACTCGAGAATGCATGACAGTGATATGTGAGTAAGTGTCAGACGTGTTAGCCACCTCGGATACCCCAGACAATATCCACCCTAGAGAGGTTTTTTGTGCTAACATGGTGCCATTAAAATTCCGCTTAATGCCTGCGTGGATTACCTTACTATAGACCTCAGCACCTAACAAAATATCAATTTTGTTAGGCCTGTAGTACTCAGGGTCAGCCAGCTCCTCTTCCGTCAAGTCTACCCATTCTACCCTGGTTACTTGAGTAACTGGGAGAAGGGTCGTGATCGACTTCAGCACATAGGCATTAACCGTTATTTGATGGTTAGGATTAGTTCTAGACCTTACCTTTACGATGACTGTATAATTAGACGTGACACTCTTGTCACCCCCTACACCCAACACAGTATTTTTTGTCGCAACCCTTTTCAGACCCAAATATTGGACCATAGCTTCCGTTATAAAGGAACCTTGCGACCCCTGGTCTAGTAATGCTCTAACCACCCTATACGTACCATCTCTTGACTCAGCTTTAACTAAAGCTGTTGTCAATAACACAGTCTTCCGACAGGTCCCAGTAGAAAAATATGAAATGACTGACTTACCAGACTCGCCATTTGATGCTGCCGATTCTCTATCATTCACCTTCATCATCCTTGATGATGAGACATCTCCACGTGAAGTGCTAGCGTCCGTACTACTGAATCCGGTAACACTCATATCCTGATGCAACAATGAATTATGGCGGCGCTTGCATTGTTGACACCTTATTGCACTTTTACACAACCTGGCTGAGTGATTTCTGTTGAGACAAATAAAACATAAGTGGTTTTCCTGAACAAATTGGCGACGCTTAGTTACAGGTTCATTAATAAAACTTTTACAGGCCCCGATTTTATGACTAGCTGAACAATATACACATGATATAGTTATAAGCGCTTTATCCTTGAGAGAAAGAAAGGAATTCAATTTTCTTTGAGACTTTTTGGGTTCTTCGGCCTTACTATCGCAGCCTTCAAGCCCTCGGAAGCGACCCGTGAGAAACCTTGAGAACTCCGAAAACGTAGGTAGCTCCTCATTAGGTTCATCGGAGACCTTTAGTTCCCAAGCCTTCTTCGTATCTCTGTCCAGTCTTTCACTTATCAAGTAAATTATAATTAAATCCCACGATGAAATATCAACTCCCAAATTTTTTATTGATTCTAAACAATCCATAGTTGTATTTAAAAGAGATTTAATTCCCGACGCTGATTCCTGTACCAACTGTTTTTGGTTCATTAATTTTTTCATAATGCCCTTTGCCAAAAACTTTTTATTATTATACGTGCTATCTAATTTTGCCCAAGCTGATTCGTAGCCGTCTCCTGTGACCCTTGTGTTGCGAAGCAATTGCTCTGCTTCACCCGTTAAGTGACCTTTTAAATAATAAAACTTTTGAGACTTGTCTAAATTACTATCGTTGTGTACCAACCCCAAGAACAAGTCTCTAAAGGTGTGCCATTCCGAGTAGTTCCCCGAAAAAGTAGGGATTTTTATTTCCGGTAACTTAACCCTATTTTTAAAGATTTTACTCTTACCTTCAGATTCGACCTGTGAAGCAATAGAAGCAGTTCCAAGTTTTAACAATGTTTCCTTCAGTTCAGTTTTATGTTCAATATATAATTCTTCCACAACATCATACACACACTTTTTATTATAATCTGAACTATATAATTCTGCCCTTTTAACTTGTTTAACTATATTATTGTGATTATTACAGAACATTTCCCACTGTTTCTCGAAGTTCTCTAACCGTGTTTCAACATATGAACATGTTCGTCGATCCTTAGGGGACTTTTTAAAGTTACTGACTGCCTTAAGCATTTTTTCTTTAACGTCCTCCTGCAGAACTTCGAACGCGTCCATATTTGCAAAGATATTACTAGAATTCACAACTTAACACACTATTATCCCGATTTAAATTTATGTTTATACGAGAACTCACAATGTAATTCACTATTATCAAAACACAATTTTATTTTTACAAAAGTGGGTAAAATGACAAAAGTATCACAGAAATTTCGAGCAATTTTAATCACAAATTAAATCACAAGAGTATTATGACTAAGAATATTGTTTACCGCTTTCAATATCTTTAATGTTTTACACGTTCTAATGTCCACGTAGGTACATACAAAACTAATAAATACACTAACAAAACATAACTTGTACTTAAATGTAACTTTTTCGAACAAAACGAAAAATTTTCTAAGTGTTTTGGACTTAATATTTCTATGTAAAATCGGGCATAGGTCCCCCGTCTCAACAGAGAATTGACTTAAACTATTGCAAGTCCAACCCAAGTTAATTATACAAGTTTGTAAAGGCATTAAGGTTGAATTTACTAGTGTTATTGCACATAAAATAGAAATGTAATTAAAGTCTACTATTTTCAAAGTTATCGCACTTGAAGTAAAAAGGTCGAAAATGTACTCACAGTTTTTGATCACCTTTCCACAAACAATAAACAATCACTTGCCGCAGCGCCCTCTGGTGAGCGTTTTGTGAACCTGCTTGATCGATGTCGCCCCGTGTTTGTAGTAGATTTTTTCTCAATGCTTCCGTACTCCACTCGATTGTCGCTCCTTATTCACCGCTAGATGGCACCTTCCAATTAATCAGGCCCTGGCACCGTTGTTTGCACCCAGGTTCCTTCAGCGCCCAACGTCTTCCTGACGTCCGCGTAGAAACCTTTGTTCTAGCTAGCGATCCACTAGCTAGTACCTAACAAAGCGGGTGATTCCGGTATCACCACCGAAGAAGCTACCAAAAACAGCGCTTAGCGTATTCACGTATCCGGCTCGAAGGACCATGAACGAGGTATACGTCTTGGCTGGAAAGCGCTGGGTCAAATGAAAGTCGGATTGCAATGTGTCTCAATTGTTCGAATTTATTGACTACCACACGGTTTCTTTTGCTCCCAATTGCTCACCTCAATACAATATTTTTATGCGTATTTATATAGGACCTTGTAAGGCAGTCATAGTGCCATTATTTAATTTGGTACCACGCCATCTATCGAGCGCGCTTACAACTTTGGTAACAAACTATGTTAAAACCTAAACAAGGTGTCTCAAAAGAAATTTCATATTTAGTGGATTGATAAAAAAAAAAGGAAGCGGTATATAGAAAAAATGTTTATTTATTGTTAAAATACACTTTTTGGGAATTCATTTCTTAAAAATAATATCGTCTAAATGTAAACCCTCACGTTATTGGCACTCATTTAATCGAACAGTAAAATTACCTATGACTGCTCGACAGGTGGAGTGAGGGATGGCTGCCATTTCGTGACGGATATTTTCTTTCAAATGCGCCAGTGAAGTTGGTTTATTGGCGTAAACTTTAGATTTAAGATAACCCCATAGGAAAAAGTCCATAGGGGTTAAATCTGGGCTACGTGGAGGCCAATTTATGTCACCTCTCCGGGAGATCAATTTTCCCGAGAAAATTTCACGAACACGTGGCAGAGATATATTGGACGTGTGTGAAGTTGCTCCGTCCTGTTGAAACCATGTTCTTTGGTTATAGCCAGGAAAGTTTTGCAGTTCAGGTACCAAGAAGTTGTCTAACATCTCCACATAACGCTCTGAATTCACTGTAACTGTACGCCCCATTTCGTCTTCAAAAAAGTAAGGGCCGATAATTCCTCGCGCCGACATGGCAGCCCATACGGTCACTTTAGGCGAGTGTAGGGGTTTCTGATGTTTGCGTTTCGGATTGGCTGAACTCCAGTAGCGGCAGTTTTGCTTATTTACGTGGCCATTAAGATGAAAATGAGCTTCATCATCTGATTTACGAAATTAAGCCTCTGACCGGCATCTTGGGGCTTTAATTCTTGCACCAATTGAATTTTGTAGGGGTGCAGCTTTAGATCTTTGTGCATAATGCGATGTAATGATGATCTATGCACATTTAAAGCACTCGCGCGCTTCCGAATTGAAAGGCTCGGGTCGTCACGTACAGATTGATTAACACTCTCCACGTTTTCTACGGTTCTTGATGACCTAGGTCGCCCGGATTTTGATTTATCCAGCGTTGATCCAGTCTCTTCAAACTTTTTAACCCAATGTCGAATGAGAGGAAGGCTTGGCGCATCATTTAAGTGGCGAAAACCTCGAATACTGCAGAATTTTCTACGCGCGACAGTTGTCGAATCACCGTTCTTGTAAAACTCTCGCACGCACAACGCGCGGTCTGCTCCCGAGAAACGCTCCATAGCGACTGAATCCCCAAGAGCCAAGCTACCAATTGACATAACCCCCGCACCCCTCAAGTACGCAGCGTTCACGCAGTAAGCTAAACAAATATAAAATTTCTTTTGAGACACCCTGTATCTTAACCAGCTATTTCTTTTTAGACAATCGGGTCACACTACTACATTTAAGTATGTAATTAAATGTATGTTTAACTTATTCCTTGTTTGTATTTATTTCATAATTCACACTATTTATTATTATAACAGTATGTTAAAATCTTCACTATTTATTATTCCTTTTACCTAGCGTCACACCAGAGACTACCCTACACTTACTCTTAGGCCCGTATTATAGAAGGCGTCTCAAGTATCGTTTGATCTCCGATCAGCTGAATCGAGTTTCAAGTTATGATCGAATCTCAAGCGTCGCTCTTATTATAGAAGGCATTTGGAGTTCTACTCAGTTGAAACTAGTTTCAATATCTAATCTCAACTCACAAGTCTGTTCTCAGTTACGTTTCTGCATTGTCGAAATTATTGTTCTGTGTTACGCAGCTAATTATATTAAACACATCATATCTAACAAGTATAATTTATATATTATTGATTATTAGTTTATATATAATACACTATTGGCTAGTGTATCAATTTAAATATAATAATAAGAAGCAGTTTGCCCTAAATTAAATACTTTAAATATTAAAAGAAAACTGACTAGATACTATATACCTATAACGGAACCTTCAAATTGTTTTCAATACTTGTCAATGTCGAATTGTCAAACTGTTTTTGTTTTTATTTTAAAATTATTGTAATATTTTTGTCAGAAACCAAAAGGTTATTACTATTGCTTGAAGGATAGTACTTGAAATAAATAGTTGAATGTGTATTTTAAGTGAATTGAATATCAATTAGTGTTAATTAAAGTGTATTGAAATGTGTATAATAAGCAATTCTATCGTAAATAAAGTAAAGTAAAATAAATATTTCGTTGTCATTCTGAAAAATCATCATAAAATACGTTAATTTCCCTTACAAGGTATAAGAAATTACCACTTGAGACTAGATTGAGCTTGTCTTAGTTGAACAGATATCACATCTGTCAAAATCTATTCCTGAGAGGCGATTTTCAGATAAATATCGTTCTAAAATAACACAAATGTATTGAAATGTGTATAATAAGCAATTATTTCGTTATTATTCAGAAATATCATCATAAAATACGTTAATTTCCCTTATTAGGCATTAGAAATTACCACTTGAGACTAGATTGAGCTTGTCTCAGTTGAACGGAGATCACATCTGTCAAAATCTCTTCTTGAGAGACGATTTTGACATAAGCGTCGTTCTAAAATAAGCTAAGCATTGATCTTTACTCACTTGATCAAAGATCAGTGAATCTTGACTCAAGAGACGTTCTATAATACAATCTCTTCTTGAAACTAGTTTTAAAACTCGATTCACGACTGAGACGCGTTCTATAATACGGGCCTTAATCTTAATTTTCTCTCCATCCAAAGATTGCCTGTAAGAGATTACCCCCAATTGCCACCATTTGCTATTTTTAATTCTTTTGTTATCCTTGGAATGAATATGGTGTACAATAAAGTAATCTATTATTATATCATTATACAAGTTGATAAACAAAACAAGGTAAGCTAAACTATTCATGTAATTTCTCTGTGTACTCTACGCTCATAAATACTTGAGATCTGCAAGTTGTTGGGATATAATTACTAATTCCCCACTCTCGGCTAACGCACTGAAATCAGAAACATCTTTATATTCATAGTATACGTATTAATAGAAATAACCTCAGTGATGTGAGTGAGTTAGAACACGGCAATTTATAGTCGGTAAAGGTAAAACTAATTTTGAATTAATTAAAACATCTGTCTGTGATGTGGTACAAAGTATAAACACAGGAAACGAGAAACTTATAACGCGGCTCGCACAATAACTATATTGAGAAAGTTCTGGAATTCTATTTTAAACAACATATACAACGTATAACAATATTATAAGCTGATCGGGATGTTAATAACCAACGCGACTCTGCCCACGTTTGTCGGCTATCGCGGTAATGAGTAGAGTCCTTCCTCAAGTACCTTCCTGCTAAATTTAATTGTCATCGGTGCAGAGTTTTTGCCCTAAAAGTATAACAGACAAATAGATAGAGTTACTTTCGAAAATATATCATTACGAGCAAGTATAAGTACAACAAAGGATACAACAAATATTTGTTTTGGAAGCATGTTTGATTTACTTGAAAAATGCTCGCAACGTTTAGGGCCAGTATGATGTTTTGTTTAAATTTAGATACAGGTGTACTAGTCTCAATGCTCATTGCGTTTGGCGCCCATCCAACTCGCGTCGCGATAGGGTCCGGAATGGAGGCACACACGACACTTCACTCCAATAAATACTCCAAGTGCTAAAGTGCACACTTACTTACACTACGTTAAATTTTTAAACTGCTGGAACATTTTATTTTTGATGTGTGATTTAAGAGGTGGTAGTTTAATCATCATCGTTATCATCTCAGCCGATAGACGTCCACTGCTGGATGTAGGCATTCCCCAAGGCTCTTTACAATAACCGGTGATCTGCTAACATCCAACTCCTTACCCTTACCGTGACCTATTTCTCGCTAAAACCAGTGACTAAAGCTAATTTGCTATCAAGTGGTCACGAATTTGAAAGCCACCTTGTGCAGCGTTAACTTTAAGTCATTCTCAATAGTAGTATATTGTCTAGTTGAAAGTATTAACAATAACGCAAGTAATAATCGACTTCTCTTCGGAATACCGTGCAGTGAACAAGATTTTTCTAATGGCTCCGCTTAAATAATTCAAATTGTAGTGCTAAAGTGCTTTTATTAGAAATTTTACTCAGGAAAGTGGTGAGTGGGCTTTGTTCTCAAAGTTTTCAACAGTGACTGATACTAAAATAGTGCTTAAATCAAAGTATTGAACAATAACTTCATCACCACCAAAATAATATACCGTCAATAAGTGCCGATCCGAGTGTTTTACAATTACGCGTAAGCGACGCGTTCTGCACGGCGGTTACGACATTCTTGCCGTGGTCTCACCGGTGCATTCTTTTGAACCTTGTTTGTTCGAGATAAAAACTACATATGATAATTTGACAAGAGAGGTCAACTAAATAGTTTAGTAATTCTTCCTCCAAGTGAGGCGGAGGTGGAATTCTTAATAATGAGTCTTAAGAGCAGCTCGGCTATTGGTTGGGATACAGTGCCTGCACAGTTGCTTAAATTTTCTAAGCACATAATTATCCCCCCTTTGACCAGATTGTTCGATTTGTGCTTAACGCAGGGAGTCTTTCCGAAAGTATTCAAGAGAGCTCTTGTAACCCCGGTTCACAAGGAAAGGAATCGAGACGAGATTTCAAATTATGGACCAATCTCTGTTTTAACATCGCTATCAAAAATTTTAGAGAAACTAATAAACAATCGACTCGTGAACTTTATTGAACAGAACAAAATTCTATCAGAATCAAAGTATGGTTTTAGGTCGGGGAGGAGCACAGAAGATGCTATCAATAATTTAATGGCTTACGTATCCACCCAGGTTGATTCAAAGCAAAAATGCTTGGGTATATTCCTCGACCTAGCCAAAGCATTTGATACCGTTTCGATTCCTATTCTTGAAAACAAGTTGGATCATATTGGTATTCGTGAGAACGCGCTTATGATTTTGGAAGACTTTTTGCGTGAACGCACACAACAAGTTAAAATCGGTGTACATGTAAGTACTGATGCCTCAGTGGTTTGTAGGGTCCCACAGGGCAGTATATTTGGATCGAGTCTGTTTTTGATTTATGTAAATGACTCGTGTCAACAACCCCTTTACAATGGTAAAATTTTCACTTATGCCAACGACACAGCTCTAGTCTTTCATGGAGACTCCTGAGATGAGGTCAAACGAATCGCTGAGATGGGTTTGCGCAGAGTCAAGGGATGGTTTGCCAAAAACTTACTTACTCTAAATATTTCAAAAACCACCTATCTACAATTTTCCATTTCGAAAATCAAACCAATAAATGTTGATTTATATTATCATATTTGCAGTGATTCATTGAATATTGGATGCTCGAGTCCATCTATAACTAAATCTACTGATGTAAAATATCTTGGTATTTTGGTGAACGAAAGACTGAGTTGGCGTCCATATACAACTATACCTTTTAACTGCTCGTACTAAATTTTTTTTTTTTTAAAGACATCTCCCATATTACGAATAAACATCCTGTGTCGTGGGACACACAACAAACATACATGAAACGGACACAAAGAACATCCAGACTCGGGACAACAATTCGTGGATCACACAAAGTGTTGTACCGCGTGGGATTTGAACCCACGACACTTGGCGTAGTAGCAAGCGGCATGGCGACCGCTGAAACCACTCGGCCAACCGTGCAGTCAGTAGTTTATATGGATATGCAACCAATTGAGACATATATGTGATTATCTCTATGCAACATGTGAAGTATTAACAGTAAGACAACTATATATACTGCAGTTACTTGCAAAGTAGCACAGGAACACCCCTTATCATGCTGATGGTTACAATAAGAAACGTACCGTAAAAAATGTATGCTTATCTGCCACCTGTCGAACAGCTTCTGTCAGATGGCAGCATGCCTTTATGTCCACTTTCTTATATAATAGAATAAATAAATTAACAAACATTCATCCCTTACTTATCACAAAGCTAATATAAAATTAAAAAATTGGTTGCTTGTTATAGACTATGACCAAACTGAAAAACTATTGTTATAGAAGATTAAAGATTCATCGTATATATATTTACATACACATATTTACATATGCATCCATTTACTAACATAACATACACATCACAAACTCACATCACACACTACACTAAGTACTTTTATTCACATATCACTGGACCCATTTTGCATAAGATTTATGTGTTTCTTATATAGGAGAAGTCACTGACTTCTGTAACACATGTCATGAGCCTAGCTCAGGAGTCAGGGACTTCAAATACTTTTGTACTTTTATGTAAATATGCTAAATAAATAAAAATAAATAAAAATTATGAACCACTTCACTATTATACTTTAAAAAACTTTTCATGTACGCGTTAATATCGATTTTGACAATAATTTTTCTCCGTTTTAAAAAATAATGTAATATAGGTATTATGTACTATTACCAGAGCACAAACTCTCTATGTGCCAAATTTCATCCATAGCCGTACGTCGTTCTGATATGAGGTTAAGTAACGAACAGTCATTTACATTTTTAATTGATGAAAACTAAAACAAACTAAATGAATAAACAAGCGTCTTCAAGTGATTGGAGCAATGAAATCGTCGCGTCACTCAATCGTTTGGGCAGTTTGTGGAAAATGGCAATTAATTTAGTATGATGATTGATCACGATATTTATCACAACATCGAGATGACATTGATAAAGCGCTGACAGCGCCCCTCATCAGCTTGACGAATGGCAGCCCGCGACCGACGATACACTCTGAAGAACGACTCTTAATGTAAGTGAATTATCTCAATTTTACTTTGAGCTTTAATCACTAGTACTATTGAAAGTGCATAGCATGTAACCAACGTATCAAGTTGTACATTGCTACAAGCATTAAGTACTTCACCCCGTAAACATTTTTAGTTTTTAAGTTCACTCTCTACTTTTTATCTCTTTCAGATCAGATCTTTAAGAATACCTTTACTTTGAACCAGGAATACATATTATTTCAAGAATGAAAAGTAAAACACAATAATCGATACACAGTTTTTTACTGCAACATTAATTCATTTTTAGTTTAAATATGAGTACAAACATGCCAGAATACAAATCTTTAAAAATATTTTAAACGCTTGATTTATTTGGCCTCGAATTTCTTTTATTTATGAATTGCATTTTTGAAGTGAAACTTCTTTATCGGGGTTGTCAAAAAATTTTGTGTAACATTTTTACGTTACGCGTAACAATTATCCGTTACGTTACGTGTAACATTTATCCGTTACGTTACGCGTCAAATTTATAAAATAAAACAAAAAACATTTTCAAACACAAACAGGACCAAATTAATACTACAATGAAATATTACATTACAAACAATATTATTTTATTTAGTCCACAATGTAAATAACTACACAAATCACATTAATCGATACACAGTTTTTTACTGCAACATTAATTCATTTTTAGTTTAAATATGAGTACAAACATGCCAGAATACAAATCTTTAAAAATATTTTAAACGCTTGATTTATTTGGCCTCGAATTTCTTTTATTTATGAATTGCATTTTTAAAGTGAAACTTCTTTATCGGGGTTGTATGAAAATTTAGTGTAACATTTTTTCGTTACGCGTAACATTTATCCGTTACGTTACGTGTAACATTTATCCGTTACGTTACGCGTCAAATTTATAAAATAAAACAAAAAACATTTTCAAACACAAACAGGACCAAATTAATACTACAATGAAATATTACATTACAAACAATATTATTTTATTTAGTCCACAATGTAAATAGCTACACACATCACATTCCACAAACTTACTTCATTCACACCACAGATCGCGAAATATTTACTCAGGTCTCGCTCCTTAACTTTTGTTGCACTTGAAATAAGAATTGTCACTAATATTGCTGGTTTATAAGTCTTTTGTCGTTATACCTTACGTCGACATATGATATTTATTTTTTGAAAAATAAGGTCAAAATGTCAAAAAAAAAATGTGTGCGTGTACGCTAGTACACGCACACATTTTTTTTAATCGAGGAACATTTATATTCTACAATTGTTTTCCCTTACTCATTTGCAGCGTATGTGAACAGTTTTATGTGAAATGGTTACTACTGAACAATTTGATCAGCTGACGCTTGAAAGGGTAACTTTTTTCACACGTTACCAATAATAACAAAAGCTATGGTGACATTACACGTTGTAGGTTTCTTTAAGTACAACAAATTGTTCTAGAATTTTTATTGTTTGTTTTACTTTGAATTTTTATTGTTAGTTTGAATATTAGTTTGTTTTACAGACTATTGGATAGTTACTTTACTTACTCAATCGTACACGCGGAGACAATACAGAAATAAACGTAATGCGTTTTGGCATGTCAATGTATTTAAAATTAGTTTTAAGCCAATTAAGATAAATAATACATATTTTTACTAGAGGTATATATGCTTGTATATGCATATGTTAAATAAGATACATGATTGAAGTGGATCATACACAAGAAATAATTTTATTTTCATTTGTAATATGCAAAAGCTTGTGGTTTAAAACCATCTAATAAAGAGACCGTCTGTGAATGGTAATAAATTTGGAGAACCGATGGAGACGACATATTTATCAGCTGCTAACCTGACCTAACATCGCAATATAAACTCTAACTTCGCTCGTTTGACGGAACGTTGCTGGCAATTTACAACTCGCCGTTGTACGATTGAGCCATCTGGACATTTTACGAGCGTGGCGTTACAATCTCCTATAGAACTGTACTCACCTACCTTAATTTGAAGTCAGCTAGGTAATAGAATAGGGTCATCGTATGGTACATCGTGCTAAATGTTCTCATTGTTCATTTTGACATACAAATTAAACAATTTGTCAATGCAGTCGTGCAATTGTGAGGGGTGCTCCTCAATAACATATTTTACTAGCTTTCGGTCGCGGCTGCGCCCGCGTGTTCGGCGGTTATCATAGCAAATAGTAGCCTATGTCCTTCCTCAAGTACCAAAGTATCATCACGCCAAATTTCATTGAAATCGGTTCAACGGTTTGGTCGTGAAAGCAGGACAGACAGAGTTACTTTCGCATTTATAATATAAGTATGGATTGATTTATATTATATTATTTATTTTATATTTAATTAATTGTGTTATATTATTTATTTATTCGTTTTGCAGTTAAACTAATTAATTCCTTTTGCAGTTATTTGTTTTACACAATATTTAATTCCTGTCGCATACTTAATCATCCTTCATTTACTTCTTTTATTAAATGGAATGAATGCGATGGTTTGGCTTAATTCCACAATCCTGCATGAGCGTCGGATCGCATAGCGTTATTTTATTAAACCGATTATTATTGATCGATAAATTGAAAGTGGTTAGTTGTATGTACTTCTGGCCATGATTTTAATATCGTCCTTTTATGCTTTATATATCTTAAACTTGTTTGAGCATGACGAAGATAAAGGAAGGATGAACTGTGCATTTATTTATCTATTCAGCGTTATCTGTATCTTAATACGTGAGGACCATTGACCATTGAGATAAACGTGTGTGTAATATTTCTAATACTAATGTGTTTAGTTTATGTCTACAATGTTCACGTAGGTTTGTACGTCGAGCGGTCATTTCAGAACAATATTATCTAATGACAGTCGAGGCCCGCCGGGTGATTTAATGTTATTACAATTATACGATAGTTCCCACAAAACATAATAAGTGGACTATGGAATTGTATGTTTGATTTAAACTTTTACCATATGTCGACGACAAAAATATTTTGTTAATAAAACCCCTATAATGTAATTAACAGAATATATAACATTTACCTAAGACCTAAGCTGAGTAATAACGTTCCTGAAAATAATTGACGTTACTCAGTAAGTGAGTTACAAATTGAACGTTTTCAAGTCAACCTACTTTACAACAAATATATATCGATCATTTGATATAGCGCTGTTCTAGTTAAAAGGAAAACTCAAAATAAATATAACATTGAAAACGGTGACCTCATTCCGCGAGCAGTCTCCTGTCTACACGACCAACCTTAAAATACTATGTTATATAAGTCGTCTTATTAAAGAAACATGAAATATATATATAGTATAATGAGGTAAGTTATTTAGTTAACAATAGTGCCATATGAAAAAGTGGGTGTATTACTTATTGAACAGTGTCCATTGTTAGTGGAACTGGGATCTGCCTATATAATGTTTCAAGGGTCGCTGCGCGCCACAGCTTCATTGTGTAGCAAATTGTTGACAAAAGAGACAGTACTGATACAATCATACATTGTATCTTGTCAGTCTTAAACATATACAAGTAAAAAATGTCTAACTACTTGTGACAATTTAGTTTAACTTACTGTGAAGTTGACTGTCACTTCTTAAGCTGGCGGTAACTGGTGGGTTCATTGGCAAGAGCAGGTATGCTCTTGCCAATTAAATCATTGAACATGCAACCAGTGCGGTGCGATGTAAGTGTACGGCAACACAACAACTAACATTTAAATAATAGTATATACCGTTGTTGTTAAATTATGTTTCCTTACGTCGTGAGTTGACGGCTCATCAAATTGTTTATGCCGACTGTACCGTTATATATGTTGGTCTCAAAGCGACTAATAATACAGTGAGTTTCATCACAAATGAGTCTGTTGCAGGTTACACAGATTTTAAGCATAAAGCTTTCCATGGGAATGTCACGTTTGGGTATATTTGGACTGATTTTGGAAATATGAAGGCCCTCATTTATAATTATAAAACACAATTGAATAACAGTACCTACAACAAAAATTACAAATTCAACTTGAACCATTTAGAGAGGGTTTGTCTATGATAGAACAATATTCTTTACGTATGTAAGAAGATGAAAAGTGTTCATTAATTTCTCTACATTAAAACTGTTAATGATAATAATAATAAATTAAATCTGGTCATTTAATTTATAATAATAATAATAATAAATATTTTGGACATCTAACACACAACGCCATCTAGTCCCAAGCTAAGCAGAGCTTGTGTTATGGGTACTAGTCAACTGATATGATTACATATATACTTTTTTTTTTTGTAAATACATATCTATACTAATATTATAAAGAAGTAAAGTTTGTGTGTTTGTTAAATTGTAGGGGGTAATCTCGGGATCTACCAAACCGATTTTAAAAATTATTTCAGTGTTGGATAGTCCATTTATCGGGGAAGGCTATAGGCTATATATCATCACGGTAATACTAATAGGAGCGGAGCACCAATGAAGAATGTTTCAAAAACGGTAAAAATTTTCACGCTACGGGCAATTGAAGACGCAAACGAGGTTGCGTGGGTCAGCTAGTATATTATACATAGAAAACACCCAAACTCCGAAACAAATATTTGTAGATCACACAAACACTTAGTCCGACCCAGGATTTGAACCCGAGACCTCAAGCAAAGCAGTCGCATTCGCTACCACTGCGCCACCGAGGCAGTAATTAAAACGGTGATAATGAAAATGGTGGTGTTGTTCAGATTTCACTAACAATATTCGTTTGTTGTGTTGAAAATAAGATGTGTTACATCTATACAATTATATCCTATTTACATTGCATAACATAATGCCATTGACCTTATATTGACAGTAAGTTATAATCATGGCCGCAACATAAAAGGTTTTGCTTGACTTTTGATTTCTCGATATTACCCCAACCAAGTGATCACAAATAAAATATCAACAAGTCACAAAAGAATCATCGACGAAATATACAAGCACCGCTTCTCCCTCGAGTCATACGAGGTTACGTCCTGTTATTTGTAACAAAAACGGTAAGAAATACTAACAGCGCCTCGAGACACAAACTTTTACACTAAAGTGAATTAATGGCCGTAGTGGAGATGTTCGCCGCGCGGAATTGGATCTTGTTGCCGTTAATTGCCTTTAGGGAGTCACAAAAACCATCTCTCATTTCTACACCGACTGTTAGGACTTCTACCAGAACTCAGTTAAGTCAGAAGTATGAAAGCAGGTAGTGTCAGGAGCCGTACGTGATAATTTACGACTGCGGTTATGATTTATGCGCTCTCCTCTAGCCCTGATCGCCCCGCATTTGAACGCCCCTCCTGCCTCGTTCACGCTACGTTCTAAAGATTTCCCCACTGACTGCGCTCAGATTGCTTCACAGGCAAACAAAAAAGTTAATTCAATTTGATTGTATTCCAACGAACAAACCGGTGATAATTTACGCTCCCAACACACCTCACAATGTCTACATATATATGTAGCTAGCACCGCGGGGTACTACAATAACCGCGGGCAACGCCGCGGCGAGGCGAAGCTAGTATCTTTATAAATTGTAGCCTATGTCTTATTCTGATGTATAAGCTATATTATCGTAAAGTTTCATCAAAATCCGTCCTGTAGTTTTTACGTGAAAGACGAACTTAATGCCATGGGGCATTCTTTGCCAGTCAACCTTTGGAAATAGAATAAAAAATAGAATTTAAGTAGAATTTAACATGGTACATAAAAAATGAACCCAAACTCACTGCCTAATATTATGAACACAAACAATAAATAGGAGTCAAAATACATCAATTATACATACATAATACAAAAACATACATATAAATGAATTTTATATGTAATATATAAGTACTGAGTCGGATATTATCATTGTGTCTTTTCTGTTAATTTACCACGAAGTAGATCCCGTAATTTCGCCTTCAGTGTGAGGCGGTTTGTGGACATCCTGATTTCAGTAGGGAGCGGGTTCTAAAGAAGATCTGACTTCACGAAGAAGGAAGAATTTATGAAATTGGAGGTATAGCGGGGGCAAAGAAGAATCATATTGTTTCTTAACCGAAGGTTATGACGGGAGCATAAGAGACGAATAAGAGGCGGGGTGCGATATATTTTGAGAACGATGGGGAGTTGAGAAATGGAAAAAGAAAAAAGTGAGTGCACGCAAACTACAGCGCTGATGAATTGGGAGCCATTGTAGCTGGGAACGGAAAGCAGACATACGGTCATGCTTGCGAAGATTGAACACGAATCTAATGCAATTACTGAGAATGCCGTCAAGTTTAATGAGGAGGTCTGCTTCAGGTCAAAGTAATACACATCACCATTATTGATCAAAAGAATAATTAGGAAATGCATAAGCGTAGCCTTGGTTTTAGTTGGAAAGAAGTTATTAAGACGATATTGAAGGGATTAGAGAAATCGATCAAAGCCTGCACTGTGACATGATACCCGTTCCCCCAAAAATCTCCTCTGAAGTCACCGGAATAAATCAAAGGATTCGGTGTAGTCAATGTTAGGTTGGTTTAGACTACCTATATATCTCAAGCTATATGACTCTTGGTTTGATGATCCATCTGGGGTGTGGTTGAGAAATGATGGTTGACTTCATCAAAGCTGATTGTTATCTTAACCTCAGAGCGCTGTTACTTGCCTAAGTCTAGTGTTCTAAGGAACTTCCACATATTGAAAGTTGATCAGGTTTCTAAATTTTAAATTATGTGGCGGTGTTTGGTGTTTCGTATCACCTAGTTACATTAATTCCTAGCAGCCTTAAAAACATTCCAACTCTCCTTGGAGCGATTCCTCCTATCCCTATTATAAGAACGTCTCATAGCCATTCTTATTTCCTCCGTCATCCATGCAATTCAATTTCACTTGCCTCATAGGTGCGTGGGTATCGTATAATTTAAGGACTTTATTATTTAAAATACAGACCTTATAGTCAATATCTGTTGCTGCGACCAAGCTAGACCAGTCTAAAGCAGAAGCATCTACACACAGTTTTTCAACATCTATTTTTCTAAAACTACGAATGTGCATTATTTTAGAAGAAGATTTAGGAGGTTTCATGACATAGAAGAGGAAGATTAAGTCATTATGGGAGAAACCAGGAGCAGGATCATGACCATGCTAACAGATTAGGTTAAGAGCAGGTGTGAGCATTAGGTCAAGCCAAGTATCATGGTACTCAAAGTTGTGGTGAAATGCTTGAAGGGGAATGGCGTGGAGGCTAGTGGATTGGATGATGTGGAGGAGATTACGAGTGCGTGTAGTGTTGAAGACTAGAAGATTGGTGTTAAAATCGCCCATACTGATGTGGTGTGAATATTTCGACCCTGACAATTTTGTATGCAACTTGTAATACTAGTGTTACGATTACGTTGAATGGTTTTCAATCGCGTAGGCCATCTACGATTCCGTAGTATGTCTACGAAAAATTTTCGTAGCACGTAGTGCATATCAACTGCTAAAAGTGTTTTCTTTTTAATATAATTAAGCTTAAGATGGACAATATCTTAGCCTAATAAGCAACTAGTAGCCGACCATAGGAATCTTATGTTCATTCACAAACAAAAAATAACATAGGCGACTACGGGAGACGTTTAAAGAATATGTCGCTGGAAATTTAAAAAAACGGTTGAATGTAATCGCGCTTGTCAGACGCTATATTTATTAGTTTTAATTGATGTATGATTTTTATAAGGGTGTTTTCATTAAAAGCATGTGTATTATATTTGTTTCAGGTTCTTTTGTCACATTATCCGTATAGCAATGAAACTCGCCAGAAACGTGGTTAGTCGGTTTTAAAGAAGCTATAGACAAAGGTCTGAACTACGTACTAGTCGTTTTGAATTTTAAGTTATCTTAAGCTACTAGCACCTATTTCCCAAAGGTGTAGTCAGTGTCAATTAATCTCTACTTACTACGGTCCTGATACACCTCTTTTGCTTCTTTGATATTCATCAATCACTCCATGCATGCTTGTTGGTTCTTGGCCTTTCCTTTCACATGGCCTTTTCTCAAAACTTCACCAATTTGATCGCTAAATATTTGCCACTACTTCTTCTAACACTGTCACACACATTCGGCTTAATAATTCCTCCTTTCGTGAGCCTTCTATCATCTGTAAGTGGCCAAAACATCGAAGCATACCATTTTCAATCCTTTTGACTACATATTCTTATCACTTCATTCTTTACTCTGACACTAATTGCCACACAACACATACTTCATAGAGATCGTATCTCTACAGCATTACTTCTACTTTTATGCCTCTTCTGCCTATGACGGTCAAGATTCGGTACCATACATAACAGCACACCATTTTGCATATCTTAACATGCCCTTTACAACACATTTTTATTGTCAACAAAGACGCAGGTGCAGTGCAACGATCGCCTTGTTTCCCGCACTTTTCTTTCTATATCATCTTCAGGTTCTTCATTTCTTGTCAACATACAACCCAAATATTCAAACTCCCGCCACTTGTTATACTCTCTCATCTGCAATCATATCAGTTTCGTTTTTATAACGTTTGTTGTCACCCTTTCATTTTAAATCCCACATTTCATAAGTGTTACCATCAGTGTAGTAGCTGGCCGTCGACATTGAGAATGCATTTAATTGATCCATTGATTGAGATCCGTTATTTTCCGATTTAATTTTATTGAAATTTGTGAACTTTTAAATTATATTGTTTTTAAATATGACCCCAGTTTTATATAAATGCATTTTACTCGTACTTTAAGTAACAATAAATAACGAATAAAAAGTTAACAATAATGTATCGTTCATAGCAAAACAAATTGCGCCAAAATTGCCAAATGCTTGCCATTCGTTGTTTCGAAACAATGAAACCAAATTTTGATTAAACATCTATTTTACGAAAACGGAGGACCAAAATATCCTAGCAAATGTGTGAAATAAACATTGTAGAGTTATAGTATGTACGATTGTTATTCCAATGGCAACAGCGAACATACATATTGTAGAGACCGCTGCTGTGGCCGACACCGCGTGTTTTAAATTATGACCATTTTATTCAATATCTAAACGGGTACACTTTACCGGCGACTCGTGATAAAGTATAACGTAACCTCTCTCACTTTCTACTCATCTCATAATCACAAGTCAGTGTGAAAGTAAGCGTGAAATGCTAAATTAAGGTTGAAAAGCATTGTGTGTGTGTGTGTGTGTGTGTGTGTGTGTGTGTGTGAAGAGTGCAGAGCGCGTGTCACACTCCAAAATAATTTGTTCTGTGTTTTTATCACACATTGTCAATATACAACAGACATAGGCACATTTTTTCCCGAATAGATGCGAGCAAATACGTAGCCGAAATTTAGTAAGTTTATTGTTGAACTGTTAGTCTCTTATTTAATAATGTTTATTTCTCAAGGGGAGGCTTTAACTTCACAGGCTTAAAAATATTAAATTATTAATTTGAGCTCAACACTCATCTGCACTGTATAAGTATTTAGTTACAATATTTAGCCATGTTCTATTAAGCAAGCCCTCCTATGAGCTCCAAACATTTTGGAGGTAAGTTTATTTTTCCTTCATTTTAAATTGAGTTAATTATTTAACTTAGTTAATTTAGTTTGAGCTAAAATCATGATCAATATCTCAGACGAAAGACATCCTCTGGTGAACATACAACTTCTAAGGGACACTCCACGAAAATCGATAATAAGAGATAAAATAGCTTGCACAATCATTTTTGCTTCCTATCCTTGACTACGGCGATGTCAGCTATCTGGATCTCACCGAAGACCAACTGAAAAAACTTGAGCGACTTCAAAACCTTTACATTAGATTCATATTTAGATTACGTAAATATGATCATTTCTCTGAGTTTCGTTCTTAACTCAAGTGGCTCCCAATACGCTTTCGCCGGAATCTGCATATTCTTTCTCTTTTATACAGTGTTCTTTTTCAATCTCACACACCCCCCTTAGCTACAATTAACTGCCTCGGTGGCGCAGTGGTAGTGAATGCGACTGCTGTGCTTGAGGTCTCGGGTTCAAATCCTGAGTCGGACCAAGTGTTTGTGTGATCTACAAATATTTGTTTCGGAGTTTGGGTGTTTTCTATGTATCATATGTATGTATTTACAAAAAAAATATATATATGTATTCATATCAGTTGTCTAGCACCCATAACACAAACTCTGCTTAGCTTGGGACTAGATGGCGTTGTGTGTTAGATGTCCAAAAATATTTATTTATATATTTATCTTAAAGAACGTTTTAAGTTCTTAAAAAATACACATTGCAGAGTAGTTAAAACTAAAAATGCCAACACATTTCACTCAATTTGCAGACCAATCTTTTACTGTGCAAGCAGTAAGGTTACAGAACAACTTGCCTGAGACAATCCGACAAGCAAAAACTTTGGGTGTGTTTAAAAAGCTGGTGAAGGAATACTACTTGTCATTGTAAATACTTTCAGTTTATTTAGACCTATTCAAAATATATATAGATCTGTATATTTGTTGTATATTTGTGTAGGTTTTTCTATATTTGCGTAATAATACATGTGTCAGGTGAATGAGAGTGTATTTAAAATAGGTTCCGTTTAATATCTATTGATTGTTTCTTCTTTTTTTGAAAATTCTCACTGTTATAAATGTGTTACTTGTGTATTCACTACCCAAAAATTGTACACACTCGATGTCCAAGATATGGTTGTGTGGAAGAGATCGCCGTGAGATGTATTATTTTGTAGTATATAAGTAATAAAGATAAATAAATGAATAAAATACCAGAGATCAATAAAATGAAACTTTGAAATCTCAAATATTGATTCCTTAACTTTCACAACAATTCAATGAAATATAATTCTAATGGACTAGCTCCCAATCATGTATTGAAACGTTGATAAACTTAGCGCCAGTACCCAAACAGGTGTCAGTAATAAATCTTGTAATCTCGCCTCCTCAACGATATAAAGGGGCGATAGATAAGAGTAGATGAGGGACAGATCACGTTGTACCGTTTAGTTAAACAGCAACGGAGCACGTAACGGGGCAATGAGAGCGCGCCGCCGTCGCGCTCCGGCCCGCACCACGTCGCGGAAACGAATTAACTTTATGGTTCCTGTTGTGAACGCGTCCATTCGCTCACAAACACGCATTCATTATATTTTTTATCACAAACATGCAACCGGACACTTTCATGTGATAACTGAATTACCGAACACTTTTATAGTCATTTAAATTTTATATACGCTCTTTGGGTTATGTTAACGATACGTGAATAAATAAATTAGTGCACGCTAGCATGTTGTTTGTTTAAACTTTTAAATAATAAAATACAATTAGCACTTAGATTGGTACCTATTGCGAGTGAATTTAAGATCCCTGTAGCTTAAAAAAAACATCAAATTAGAAAAGAAGCGACGACGTACATCTTACTTTCACTCTTTTCAGACTGCTTCGTCCCTTTAGGTGTAGGTCCTCCTTCACGGTACACCACTCATCGTGACCTTGTATGACCTTGCCTCTTTAAATTAGAGACCGACAATTCAAATAGTCGTATGATGTGTATCATTTAACTTAAAGCACCGTGTGTGCTCTACTAATAATTGAATTCATAAAAGAGACGAAAGTATGAAAAAGGCTCATTCATTCGTTCTTTTTCTTGAAATTACTTTAATATATTGCAGGCAAGTGAGAGGAAAAATGTTGCGTGTCATGTCAATAAATAGTAATACCGCATCTACTTACAAACATAAAAAATATTAGTCATGAAGTCGAGTATACACACACACACACACACACACACACAGCAGAACTTTACGTTGACGGATGGCATGAAACCTTCCGAAGTATTATTGTTTACAGTGTCTTAACTATTAGGCAAGCATAAGCCAATATTGGGATACTTGGTCTCGAGGTATCGAGCGAAGTCCAGTTTCGTGGCCATTTGGAGGGTAAGGCCAAATTGGTCTCAAAAAAGCTAGGTGTGCTCAACAGATCGAGGCAGTATTTCACTCCGGCCCACCGCCTTCGGCTTTATAAGGCGCAGGTTCGGCCTCACATGGAATACTGTCCTCATCTTTGGGCAGGGGCACCCCAATACCAGCTCCTCCCTCTGGACCGCATTCAGCAGAGGGCGACTCGTATCGTCGATTGCCGGGATCTTTCAATTCGGCTAGACTCTCTGGCGCTGCGTAGAGATGTGGCTTCGCTGTGCATCTTCTACCGCATTTACCATGGGGAGTGCTTCGAGGAATTGTTCGGATTGATCCCTGCCGCATCTTTCCGCCATCGTCCTACGCGACATAAATTTCATCCCCATCATCTAGATGGTTGGCAGTCCACAACTGTGTGATTTTACCGAAATTTTCTGTCACGCACTGCAAAACTGTGGAATGAGCTGTCGCCTGCGGTGTTCCCGGACCAATACGACCTTCAAACCTTCAAGATAAGAGCGTACTCCTTCCTAAAAGGCCGGCAACGTACTTGTGACGCCTCTGGTGTTGCGGGTGTCCATGGGCGGCGGTAATCGCTTACCATAAGGTGATACGTCTGCTCGTTTGCCCCCTATATAATAAAAAAAAGAAGCATTTTTTTAAAGTATTTTAAGACTTAAAAGTAAAACTGAATATTTAAACAGCAATATAAACCTGTCAGCTCCAATCGCGATGATTTATCGAGCCGTGGTGTGTGCCGAGCTGGCTCCAGCAAAACTGTCAGACGACCACTCTATTAATCACTACTATAGCAACCAAACTAACGTTAATAAAGTTTATAATAATTTCTAATATTTTTCTGGTAAAATGGAAAGCAACGACATCGTCTGGCAACAGTTCTTAGAAATGTTCTTACACGCAACGACATGATTCCTGAATGATTTTTATTTTTCTTATTTTTATTTTATTTAACAGTGGGCAAACGAGCAGGCGTATCACCTGATGGTAAGCGATTACCGCCGCCCATGGACACTCGCAACACCAGAGGCGTCACAAGTGCGTTACCGACCTTTGGGAGATGGGAAGAGGGATGGGGGCAGGGGTTGGGGAATGGGCCTCCGGTATCCTCACTCACTCGGTGAAACACAGTGCAAGCGCTATTTCACACCGGTTTTCTGTTCTCGGTCCGGTCCGGTTCGGAATGATTACTACTACCAACTTAGACGAGGTTGGATGACTAGGCCAGAAGGCGGACAGTGCTTTTTTTTAATTACCGTCTCGTTAAGACATGTATCTTTTTTGTAAGTATTTTTGTCAATCATTATTGATTAAATGAAATTCATCAACTTCCTTCATTCATTCATAAATTTATTTTCTTTTTTTGAACTAAAATCTATTAAATTAATCGCTATAACAATACAGAGACTGTACATTTGTAAAAATAAATTTGTTAGAATGTGTTCTAGCGAGAACATTAACTAATAAATGAGATGTGGCTAATAATTTTCTTATATTAAAGCTATCTCTTATCACCCTCAGATTTGTGAGGCCATCATTTTTCTTCCTTGTATCGAACGCGTAGAGACAACTATTTGTAATCTAATGCCTACCATCTACTTACAGGCATGTCAACTAAGTCATTTTACTGAAGTCCTATTAGTGTCCTTACAATGCTTTTGTTTCATTTAAAAAAAGTGATATGTATGTAAAGCTCTGACATAGGAGAGTAACAAAATTTGAAACAAACACATTTACAGCAACAACATTAGTAAATACTATGGACAATGACCTCACTCGAGACCTGAAGAATTGAATAAATATTATGAAAGTGTGAAGTCACGGTTATATCGAGGAGACGCTACAATACGCATCACAATATTGAATCGCTTTCCTTCAAACGCGTCACTTCAACATAAATACTATGTCTGTCACATGACTATTCACAACGTTTGTGAATGTGGAGTTGTGGAAGACTTACACCATTTATTGATGGAGTGTGTCAGATATGACAGATATGATATCTAGTAGAAAGAGTTTAGTGTCCGACTTGAATTTGAATGGAGCCGACGTAGGAATGTTTCACAGAATCCTATCGGAACCAGATAGCGATGGTGCGAGGCTCTGTTCAGATTCATGTCGATTGTTATTAGACGATAACTATGTAGTAAGTTGTTCAGGATACGATGAAACTGGCATACGCTGTGCATAAAAGTTCCAAAACAAAATAGAATAATAAAAAAGGAAAAATAGTGGCACGTGGACTTAATGCCATTGCCAATATTGTGGATGGTATCACTCCAGTCAAGTTTAGTCATTCGGGTAATCTCAGTCTCATTAGTTTTATTAAACCATAAAGAAGTATCTTTAAACATTAGGATATAATCAGTCTTCTTGACAAACGACGTGATGACGTCATGAAAAGTAAAATTATAACAAACCATTAGAAACTGTAACCCAGTTTTAGAGCTAACCGATTCCAAAAAGATCGCTGTGCTTTATTTTGTCCAGAATAACTTCAGACAGTCAATTAAACGAGGAAACTGCTGCAAATAAAATTTATTGCCCTTTGCCCAAACGATCTCTTGATACCCTGACGTGTACTTTGTGAATAGGGCATCGTTTAACAACTAACTAATTAACTAGCAGATCTGATGCTTTATTATGTAGTATTGTAATTTTGATCAACTATTCAATAGATACAAGTTTTAGAGTTTTAGCGAAGTTAAGGATCTAAAACTTGTTTTTTAAACTTTTTTCTCATAATTACCCTAACTTTTAAAATAGAAACCGATATAATCAAACGAAATATAAAAATCCTGTTATAAACGCGGACGATGAATCGGAAGGCAAAAATATTAAAACTATAAAAAGGACAAAAGTATTAAAAAAAAATCTTGTCTGTAAAGTTGTAGGTGTAGAAATAGAACAAGACAGTCACAGCTACAACACCGTACAGTATGTCGGCTGCCTTATATTGCCAGTTTATCGAGGTACTCGTGTCGTGGGGATCCGCGCCGCGCGCGGTGGCGTGCGCCGAGCTTCAACGCCCTCGACGAATGCTGTGCATTATGTACGTGGGTGTGACGTCACATCAAACCCCTACACCCCCTCCGCACCTCTACAGAGCCTCACGCCGCGCAACCCCGTGCCGCACTTCAGCGTTACAGTCGATAAGAGTACCCAACTAGCCCAGGAGCTGGCGACACTTTCAGTATGATTCAATTGCGCATATACTCGTATATCATCCAAAACAGTTTACAGATAAGTTGTTGCATAGTCCGAGGGAATTTCTTGATATTGTTATCCTTTAATTTAATTTTGTCATTTAAATTTAAACCCATTTGAAAAATATTTAGGTGTTAATTGGACTATACGAATACTACGAATTCTGTTATTTACCAAAGAAGTGTGAACCGTTTAACTTACTAAAACTCGAGTTAATTAAAGTAGGCGTAATAACTATTATCCGCGTAGTATCGGGCTAAGATACAGAGTACCACCCCCCCCCCCCCCCCCCCTATCCATTCTGTGAGTGTCGCAAGAGCAGACAATGAGAGCAAAATGACGCGGGACAACGGCGCTGCAAAGAGAAGGAAAATTTTAAACCTAGTTACTCAATTATTGCAATTGCGATTGATTGACGTTAATATCAACATTTCATTGAACTTAGCAGCAGTGTGTCTTCCGCTGTCGGTTTGTGTAATATTAAGCCGTTCTGATTCATTCAGCCAATAAAATAAAAAAAAAAAAACGAAATTTTCAACTTCAAATTTTATATATTTTATTATTTTATAAAATGTAAAATTAACATACTAAGAAATACTAAGAAAATGCAGGCCTCTTCTGGCTGTAAAGTCCGACGTGTAAAAATATATCTAAAGATTTACTTACAAAATAAATGTTATTTTTCATTTATCATATTGTGGTGAAAATAATGGTTTCAAAACGATTTCGCCATAAACTCACAACACTAACAATTCTTAAGTAGTGAGAATAAGGAAGATCGGCTCCTGGAGTAGACGTGGCCGCTTCTCTCGTCACCGGAGAGTTCGGGCGCGCGCTGTGCTCGGCGCTCGGTACAGTCGCCGCGCGCCCGCCACCCAATACAACGTGTCGCTCGCGTCGAGTATCGAGTCGAGCTTTCCGCGCGAGTGTACGCGCCGTCACGTCGTCACCTCACGACGCACCGCACCAGTGATTAATGTTGTGCGCCATGTGTATCAGTGTGCCGTGCTTCTTGTGTGACATGTGAAGTAGTGCTTCAGTTGTGGTGCCCATCGGCGCCGGCTGCAGCCCGTCCACGCTCACAACTTTTCACCAAATAATATCCACCAGGTCTGGCACTATAACTTTATCTGTTATGTGCGTTAAATTGATGACATGATAATTATTATGGCCTCTTATTTAGTACTAGCAATGCCCGCTACTTCGTACACCATATATTTGGATTTTCAATTTATTTTAATTTTTTATCGTTTATACCTTCCCTGGACTACGAAAAACATCTCAAAAGCAAAATCAACTAAGTTGACCCAGCCGTTCTCGAGTTTTAGCGAGACAAACGAACCGTAATTGATTTTTATATGTAATTTAAGATACGTAGTTAATAATAAGTAACTTCTTCCCAAACTTTTGTTAGAGGTCTGTCTTTTTCTGTCTTTTTTTGACTGTAAATTTTCAGGATCCATTTTCAAAATAGTTGAATAATATAAAGGAGTTATTGGCACGCAAAAGTACGAGTATGTACAAAGCTGTGCAAGGTTTAAGGCCGCCGCCGCCGCGTCGTCACGCAACCAATGCACGCTCTGCGGTAGTTTGTAGTCGACCATGTGTAAACAGTTATGCCTTTAACCAACTAAATTGTACTGATTAACATAATTATGTAGCTGAATATCAAATATATGTATTAATTTACGTAACGCTTTACAACATTTAAAAATATGTTGAGTTTTGTTGTTTGAAGTTAGAGATACGAGTAGCTACCCTGACTTCTTTTGATTGGCTCGGGTATAACAAATAATGTTTATCGGTATTTGAGGAATTGTTTGTAGAAAAACAAGACTTTGATACTTAAAGAGTAAGTTAATTAGTTAGTTGCATCATGTAAACCAAACTAAATAATGTCCCATATTAGAAAAACGCTTTAAAACCTATAGAAATGAATAAAAACGTGGCTGCTTTGAAATTATTTCTAATTAACAGCATTTAACTTAATGCATATGAAAATATATACGAATTTATATTAAAAAAAATAATATTAATAAAATATCTGTCTGTTTGTAATGTTCTAACTCTAATCTCTGAAATGGCCTGACCAGTTTGGACGAGACTTTCATTGTCAGATAGCTGATTTTATAAGGAATAACTTAGGCTAACTTCTTTTTTAAATATGTATACGTGAAAACAATATTTTTAATGTATACGCCTACGAAAGTGACTCTGCCTGATGGACAGCATAAGCTGAATCCAAGATTAGTGAGCAGACAATGCAACATAGTGACCCCCCAAAACTATCGCGACCTACTGAGATGTTTCTGCATCATTGGGCCTACGATCTCGTACTCACCAACGAAATCATGAATGCTATCATTTTAGGTTTGTCTTCTGTGCGTGGGTAGTACCGTGGGTCGAGCCGGCCCGTTCGGGTGACATCAGTGTGGCTCTACTACGAGTACCTAGAGTTAGTCGTCTTTGTTAACGAAATGACTGGCATCAGACCTCCATAACACCAGTACTTAGCGATATTGAAGTTATGTAGAAAAACTGTTCGACAACCAGAGTTGTTCAAGGTGTTCTCTGAGACACAGAGGGTCAACAACAACTTGAAGATGAGGCTTACTGACCAATATGTCATGTGGCAGGTCGTCCGTTACACATTAAAGCACAGACGTAGAATGGTGTCGGGGTGCTACATGTGGTATCCCTCGCCTACGTTGAGTCCTTTTGGTGATTTGTCAATTGCAAACGAAATATTCTGGTATATCTCATTTGTTGTGTATTAATGTTCACTAATACACACACTACATATGAATGTGAACATTATACTGGTATACACAAAAAACTGAGAACGAATATTTGAGCAAAATCATATTATACAGAGAGATATGGCTGTTGATACTTCATTCATTATGGTCGGTTCAGTTGTTTGGACGCTTCTTTGTTTTTAATGGAATAGGGGCAAACGAGCAGACGTATCGCTTGATAGTAAGCGATTACCGCTGCCATGGTCACCCACAACACCAGAGGCGTCACAAGTGCGTTTCCGGCCTCCAGGGAATGGGGGGAGGGGATGGGGTATGGGCCTTCGGTATTCTAACTCACTCGGTGGACACAGCGCAAGCGCTATTTTACACCGGTTGTCTGTGAGGCTGTGGTATCACTCCGGTGGAACCGGCCCATTCATGCCGATGCATGGCTCTCCCACGGTTAAAATAAAAAAATATACATAGATTCCCAAAACTATTGTCCTTGCTTATTATTATTATTATATTTTTACACGTTTCCCAATGGCCTAGTCTGCCCCATAATGGACTATCGAGAAGTGCACTAAAATATTTACTACCTACAACCGTAAATGTTAACACCTGAAATTTCGCTCGGAGACAAAACTACTTTCTAAAAACAGTTATTCCGTCCCTTTTCCGAGTTATATTTAAGATCATATAAAGTGTTGACTTTTATCGTACAAAAGATTATGCCTAGTGTTTCGACGACGACACAGAAAGAGGGTGAATGGCATCCGTTTTCATCGATAGAGGGTGAGGACGGCGATAGGACGAGGGAGCCGGAGTTGAGCCGAGATCGCAGCTCAAAGCGTATGGTCTCGCCTAATTATAATAACAAATAAATACTTGGTCTAATACTGTGAAAGTTACTAGAACAGGCACGAAGTTCCTTGTGCTATGAACAGCATCAAGCGTTGCTTGCACGCCACCGTACCGCTCTTACTCAGCTGACACAAAACACTGAAGTTTTAAGCGGTGCTGGTTTCTGATCGGTCTAACATTAATTAACTAAATGTCATTACGTTATGAGAAATATTCAAAGTTTATGTACCCGGCGTTGTGTAATATAAAGAAAAACATTTCTAATGAACCGGTTTGAGATGTTCACTATCCAACGCTGATATTTCAAGAGCTGATTATTCGATGCTCATGCAATAAGCATTGACGTACAAATCTAGAAGGCCTTACTATTAACTTCATAAAAAAGGAACCTATACTTTTGCGTGCTATACTATACCGTGCGGTTGTTATTAAAACCATATTAAGTTATATTAACGTTCGATAGAAGTGTACCTACCTATCGAGAATTGTGTCAAGTGTAAGTTGAACAGGTCGCCTCATTTCTATACACGCTATCAATGTACGAACTTAATTTCCGACGGAAATGGCTGAAAGGTGAACTTTTTGTATTAACTCGAGACTCCGTAAACATTCGCTGAGCCATACCACTTAGCCCATTTACGGATTAATTAGTTCCGAAGAGTTAATAAGACCAAGTTATGTAAAACATATGTAATACATCATTACCATAACATTTTATGTGATTTAAATCGTGTAGTCAACCCGCGGCTCCGCCTGCGTGTATGTCTGTTTTCGGTATGTGTTTTTTTATGCATCGCCCTGCCAAAATGACTCTACGCTGCCTGATGGAAAGCAAAAGGAGAATCCAAGAGTGGTGGTCGCCATACTCATTGCGAATGCAGACAATGCAACACCGTGGCGCTCTAGTGATGCTTCTGTATCATTGGGCCTCCGGTCGCGCACTCACCATCGAAACACGATTCTATACAATCAAGTATCTCCATGACAAGGTTCATTAAAATCGGTGCTGCGATTTAACAGTTAAAGCATAACAGATAGACTAACTTTCGCATCAATACTAATATAATAAACATTACAAGGACCTCCCCTCCACTCTCATGGTAGGCGCGTAATAGCACTTTAGTCAATCTTTACATGATAATACTAAAAGACTAAATTCATCTACCCTAAATACTAAAAGTAAATAAAATGGACCTATTTTGATAAAAATTCGATAACTACTAAAAAATGCATATTGTAAAATAAGTATTCAATTTAATTGTTTTCATGTTTATTAAGAATATACTGGTTTCAATAGGTAGAAATATACTGTCGTAGATCTTTATTCATTTAGATAAACAATCTCGCGGTATACTGTTGTCGTGTAGCTATAACTACTTAAACAGCGCACGTCAAGACCAGTCTGTACGGCAGAGACGATATATTTTGTTCGTATTTGTCGCTCACGTCACGTTAATACATCCAAACATTCATTCTCGCAAACTGTCTCGTTTGTAATACGAGTATTAGTAAAAGTAAAGAAAGTAAGAAAAAAGGATTACGCTTCAAAAAATTTATATAGTTTAATTTTAGTACAATTTTGTTTGCGCCGAGTAGACATGCCATTTTTTTTTTTTTTTTTTTTATGTAATAGTTGGCAAACGAGCAGGCGTATCACCTGATGGTAAGCAATTACCGCCGACCATGGACACCCGCAGCACCACCACCACCTTTGGGGGATGGGGAGGGGGAATGAGGGAGGGGTTGGGGTATGAGCCTCCGGTATCCTCACTCACTCGGTGAAACACAGCGCAAGCGCTATTTCACACCGGTTTTCTGTGTGGCCGTGGTATCACTCCGGTCGAGCCGGCCCATTCATGCCGAAGCGCGGCTCTCCCACGCAAAAATTTGTACGCCATTGTAGACAAACTGTTATACTCGTACCATGGTGTGTGGGAAGCAAAACTCTCTCCATAGCAGAAAGTGCGTGTGGAACATATCGCCACTCTCTTAAACTCGCACTCTCTTATGCTCGGTGTGTCTACTTTATCCACTAGAATAAATTTAAAAATATAATATAACTGCTACTTTTGATAAAATGTATATAACCTACGTCATCTGCGCCATTATCAGAAATCTATTGACACCTGTTTCGTTAAAAGTGGTTGAGTATCTCAAGCGCTACGGTGGAACATACATAAACTGGTAAAATTATTACACTTCCTTATCGCTTCGGTTTAGTCGGGTGAAAGAATGACCGTCAGGTAACCTCACTTCAAATATAACTATGGTTCCCTACAAGAAGGTCTCCATATCAAAAATATTACGAGGTCTTATCGCAGTAGTGTCTACGACACTTAGAAATAACACATTGATTCCCACCCCGTAGCCATGTTCAGTTAGTACCTGTGTTAAGAGAACTTATTAATAAATAATTATATATAAATAACCCTCCTTATTGCTAATAAATCGAGACTTGCTATTTTATTATTTTTTAAACAAAATTTAATCAATTACATACTTCAGTAGTAAAAGATGTTGATAATGAAACCATTGAATGCAGAAGATTAAATGAGCCTTCAGATTGTTTGCAGTGGATATCCTACTCTGATAATAATTCTTTATTAATACTGACTGTAAACATACGAAGTATAAATGCTAACTTTGATATTTTTCTCATGTTTCTTACTAAATTTAGCGTAAAGATAGATGTTCTGGTGTTGACAGAATGTTGGAGTAATGAACATCTTATACTGCCATCTATTAATAATTATAAAATGTTTAGATCAAGAATATCCCTGAATCAGAATGATGGAGTTGCGGTGTACGTTCGGGAAGTCTTCAGGGCAACGTCTACGGAACCAGTTTGTTCTGAAGGCAATTGCATCGTGGTCAGTCTTTCGAGTGCCCTATACATCATCTGTACATACCGTCCACCCAGTTTTAGGAACCCGCACAGTTATTTAAATTCTTTAAATTGCATTTTAACCACATTTAATAAAAATGAAACTATTATTGTTACTGGTGATTTGAATCTAGATATTATGCCTAATAATCTAAGCACTAATGCTGCTTCATATTTAAACTTAATGGCCAATCACGGACTTAGACAGGGTATTCATTGTCCCACTAGGCAAACTACGTGCCTTGATCATTTTATGATTAGAACTACTTCCAAAGTGCGAACTTATGTGTTTGATGAACTAACTGATCACTCACCTATTCTGTTGCACATTGATATTTCACCTGTTCAGAAGCAAACAGTATGCGACAGTAAAATTACCGTTGATTTTGATGCTGTGGGTGAGTGTTTGAAGAGGGAAACATGGAGTGATTTATATTCTACAACTGATGTCAATCACGCTGCACTAATTTTAACAGAAAAACTAGCAAATATCATTAATGTCAACACTACAAAAAGAAAAATTGCCAAACGTTATAGACCTCTAAAGCCTTGGATTACCATCGGGGTAATTAAATCAATACGTAAAAGAGACAGAATGCGTAAAAAAGCAAAGGTGAATCTTAATTCAAACATCAGAAACATATACATTAACTACAGAAATACATTAAAGAAAATCATTAAAAATTTAAAACAAAATTACTATAAAGAAAAATTTACTAAAAGTAAGGGAAATATAAAGGAAACATGGAGTATTATAAAAGAATTGTGTAATATGAATACATCAAATACACCATCATCGGAATTACTTAACATAGAAGCGACTGCTGCTGAATCTCTTGGTAAGGTTAATAAGTTTTTCACATCTATTGGCCCAAGTCTTGCAAAACAAACTTTACAAAAATTAAATACTGATGAGACAGCACTAGCACAAAAAGCTAAAACAACAAATTCACCGTCAAAATCAATGGCGCTCTATCTGTCAGACCCGGTTGAGGTTAGTGGTGTGATTAATGGCCTGAAAAAACATAGTGCTCCTGGCATGGACAACATCACTGCGAATATTTTACAGAAATTTTGTCACTGTCTTGCGAGGCCCATATGTCACTTAATTAATTCAAGTTTTGAGCAAGGTGTCTTTCCTGACATATTTAAACGTGCTGTTGTATGTCCTGTTTATAAATCAGGTGACAAATCACTTCCAACAAATTATCGACCAATTTCTCTTTTAAGTTGCATCTGTAAAGTTATTGAAAAGGTCATGAATAAGCGATTGATTGCTTACCTAGAAAGCAATAATATTCTTTCGGAAAACCAGTATGGGTTTCGCCACAATCGCTCTACTGCTGATGCTGTTCTACAACTAACAACAAAAATAACATCTCACCTAGACCAAAAGGACAAATGCATAGGAGTATTCCTGGATTTACAGAAGGCGTTCGATACAGTTTCAACTAAAATATTAATTACCCGCCTGGAGAACATTGGAATTAGAGGGAACGCACTTCTGTGGTTCAAGGACTACCTAACGGAAAGAAGGCAATATGTTAGAGTAGATAATCACGTCAGTGACTACGACACGGTGACATATGGGGTTCCGCAGGGCAGTACCCTCGGTCCAACGCTTTTTTTGACCTATGTCAACGATTTATGCAAGCAACAAATCGAGGGGGCAGATATACAAATGTTTGCAGACGACACTGTCGTACTTTTTTACGGTAGCTCTTGGAACCGTGCACAACAACTAGCAGAAGGAGGTATGTCAGTAATCACAGCATGGCTTGAAGATAGTTTACTATCATTAAATACGACTAAGACCAAGTTCCTCTGTTTTAGCAAAACAAAGGCTTCTGTGCCTATAAATTTTCAGATTCGTGTGCACGGTTATCCATGTAATGGAAGTTATTCTTTACCTTCACATTGCTGCTGTCCCACTTTATCAAAAAGTACTGACATTAGATATTTAGGCGTAAAAATTGATGACAGATTAAATTGGAAGAAGCATATTACTATGGTTAGTGGTAGACTAAGGAAACTTATATATATATTTAGAGACTTGCGAATGATACAGGATCCTATACTTTTAATCCAAACGTATAAAGCGTTGGCTGAATGTGTGGTTACGTATTGTATATGCTCATGGGGTTCAGCGGCTAAGACAAATTTAATTGAACTTGAAAGAGCTCAACGTGTCGTCCTTAAAGTTCTTTTGTGTCTACCATTTCGCCACCCCACACATTTAGTATATAAGAAAGCTGATGTTCTAACTGTCAGGAAACTATTTGTCTATCAAACTATACGTAGATACCACAAAACTACTGTGCCACTTTTAAAACCATCTGGCAAAAGGATAGACAAATGTCCAATCCCAAAAGTAGCAAGCAAATTTGCACAACAACATTACAGTAATCTTGCCCCTAGACTTTACAACAAACTTAATTTAATTTATAAAACTAAAACCTTAACTAATTTTAAAATAAAACTAATTATTAAATTGTGGCTTAGGGGACTAGAATTTCATGATGTTGAGGGCCTTTTGGAAATAGTGAAGTAATGGAGGCTTGAATAGTATAGAACACACACACAAAAACACATACACATACACACACGCACACACACACGCACACACACACGCACACGCACACACACACACATGCACACGCACACACGCACACACGCACACACGCACACACACACACGCACACGCACACACACACACGCACACGCACACACGCACACGCACACACACACACCTCATACACTCACACCCATATACAAGCATATTTGTTTTTATTTATTTTTTGTGTCCACCATTGCATTGTAACAATTGTATTTATTGTCTTTGGAGGATAACTGACTCCCAACACACAGCTAACGCTATTTTGGGAGTCAGGGCTATACAGAGTTATGTAATCTTTTTTTTGTTGCAATAAAGAATTATTATTATTATAATTTATTTACTAAATAGTAACTTTTGTAAACTGACACTTGCTGAGCTTACAACCATTTATTTATTTGTGTCAGTATTTACTCGTATATATTTGTCACACACTGAACTGACTGACTTTTCATTAACTAACACGTCAACTTGATACCAGCAGTAGTCAGTTTACACATATAATAACGAATCATTGATCTGTTAAGACTAAACATGTAGCACGTATAAAGTTAGAAACGATCAAAACTTCGCAGGTCATGAGACGTGGACTTAGTTGAAGAGCCCCTCACTACTCCGACACCTATCGATTACAAACACCTCATAAAAATGCAAGACCACGCTCTGTTTTACACTCAAGCTAGAAGTACTTTCGTTGAAGGCCTTTCTGTTTTATTTAAAACTCATTAATTCAGTTTGAGGTTACACTTATTTAATAAACCAGTAAAAGAACCTTAAACGGCTTGATATTCACCCTATGGAACATTTTCACAGTGTAATATAAATGTTACCACAGAAAATACTAATGGGTCTATGTCATTATAGACCAAGGTGGTTCTGTAGCAACTCTGCGCTGTCTATTCAACAAATTCAAGCAAGGCCCGCAAACATAAAATACGACTCCGTAAAGAGAAAGAGAAGTTAGAAGTCTCGCCCACGTAGAATGGTGATAAGTTTGGTGCAGGCAGAGACAAAAAAATAAATGTTAACCGTCCAAAGTCAGTTATTTGAAATCATTCATATTAAGACCAATCTTATTTCTAAAAGCAAATGGTTTCCAAAAATTCTAAAAAATTGTTCTGTTGCTAAAAATTAATAATTTTGAATGCCATGCTATACAAGTTTATAAATAACATTTTCTATGTAACCATTTTGAATATTTGACACAAATGTCGCAGGCCGGACTCGATCGCTTCCAAAACTGGAGAGGTATGTATCTCTATCAAAGTTGAAAAGATCAGTCGTCCTAAGTTTATTATCTCCGCGACGTTGACAAATGGCGGTCCTTCAAACTATACTTTATTCTTTGTGTACATGCAATCAACGAGAATAGAGTTACAAAGATGATATTAGAAGTTATATCGTAACTGATATTATCGGTACTTAAGTGGGTTTCTTCCTTTGGTTAGGTAGTGAATTACATGAGAATTAGATGGTGGTCTAATTGCATTAATGTGCAATCGGCCTATCGAGGGGGGAATCGGAGATCTGAAGGGATTTTTACCTCGTCAAAAGTATTACATGGTTCAGGTATGATATCTATTATTAATAAAAGTACTATTTATTCCCAAGAGGTAGAATAGTAACATTTAATACGAGCGAAGCAAAACTGACAATATCTATGTACAGAAACAATGGACCTTAACAGCAAAGTTGTTACCTTTGTAGTAATTGTACAATTCTTAGGTAAGAGTAATAATTATTTTGTTTGGAGTGGAATGTGCTTTTTTGTTGGTTTTATAAAATAACTAATGCATTATTGGTTATTAAGAGAGCAAGTTAATAAACTGAAATTATATCTAAGGCGCAATTAAGTTAAACAATATGAGCTAAAGTTTTTTGCCAAGGTAGTAGGTTGGTTGTTACACTTTTATTCAATATCCACTCAACCGATCATCATCAGGGCTACTGACACGTGCAAGGTATCTTTTCATCAGAACAAAAAGTTGTGTTACCGAGGGCCGAGGTGACCTTGCTCTCCTTTCGCTCGTTAATCGCTCGCGAAAATTTTTGTGACATGCCATAATAATAGCTGAATATTTAATACTTTACTCTAAAAATAAAAAATGTCGACGAAGCAAAAGACGTTTATTAGGACCGTAATAAGTGGAGATTAATTGTTAATATGTTATGTTCACTACAAATAGTTATTTGTTCTACAAGAAGCAAGCAAAGCCAAGCAAGCGAAGTTTTCTAAAATTTAACAACGAGCGCAGCGAGTGATTCAAAAATTAGAATCCTCAGCGTTAGCGAGGGAATCAAAAGAGCACGAGGTGAATAATCTCTGCACTCAGCGAGGAAATGACTTAATGCAAACAAAGCATTTAAAATCACAAGATACTTTTATTTCAGTTTAATTATTTATTAGGTACTACATTATGATAGCTAAGTATTACAAAATAATCTTTAAATTACATATTTTTTTTTTTTTTTTTTTTTATTTTTTTTTTTTACACACAACGCCATCTAGTCCCAAACTAAGCAGAGCTTGTACTATGGGTACTAGACAACTGATATTAATACATATATACTTTTTTTTTTGTAAATACATACATATTATACATAGAAAACACCCAAACTCCGAAACAAATATTTGCAGATCATACAAACATTTGGTCCGACCCGGGAATCGAACCCGAGACCTCAAGCTTAGCAGTCGCATACGCTACCACTACGCCACCGAGGCAGTAAATTTCAAATAATACTTAAGTATAATTAAGCAAAATTGAAAGTAACGTTTCCACAGTTACTTTAGTTGAGTGTTATATTATTAATGATGTTTTGATTTCACAAACTTAGTGCACACGATGATCTAAATTCATTTTACTTTATCCTCTAGTACATATAAACGGCTTTTGCACTCAGATATCGATGGGCAAATATACTTTTTCCGAGATGAGGCGATGAACAAATAGTTATTTAACTAATTCATTTAACATATCGAATGCCGCTCAGCAGTTATCCTGGCTTCTATCTTAGGTAGATCCATCCACAGATGACATCATCTGATTAACTGCAGATACAAATTAAAACAAATAATATACGAATTAACTTGCTAGCGCTTATTTTTTTTAAACGGGTGATAGCCTCTGTTACAAAGGCAACAAACTTAAAAATGTATGAAACGATTGTTACGATTTAGGTTATTTAGACGAAATAGCAGGATAATAAATCTACATAAATAAAAATGAATCACTGAAATGTATGCACGTTCATAACGTTCGATTGACTGCACCATTTTGGATAATTCATTTTTATGTGTTTACTATTGTGAGGACAAGGTTTGTAAATAATAAAAATAAAATAAAATAATATTTTAAGAAAACCGTAAGTATAATTTTTTAGTCCTCAACTGTACCCGCTGTGAGAAGATGAAGCGGGTATAAATAATGAAAACTAGTTTTATTTTCAAATTTAGAAAATAATTACCAAAAAAAATGTTATACGAAGTTCACCGGGTCAGCTACTAACTATTGTATTATTTCATAACAATGTCCGGGTACACTATGGCACTTGCGAGTTACCAACCCTCTAAAGAATAGTTCATGCTCTTCTAATACCTAAAAATTATACTCCTTTGAGTGCGTGCAAGCTATTTATTTCGATGTAAATTTGCGGTCCCATACGAGTGGTTAGGATGGAAATGCGACAGGTAGGCGGGAGGCCCACAGCGATCGTAAAAAACACATCAATCTCGGCGCCTAAGCGGTCATCAATCACTTGCTCAGCGTTTGCACACACAAGTCCCTTACACGCGTAGCGCAGCACCCGCAGCAACACGCGTCTACCTGCGCCTCTGCGGCGAGGAGCTCCCGCGTGTAGGCGCACATAATCACATTAAAAATGTGACGTGGAAAATATGCAAGAATAGTAATCCAGTTATTCTACCACAGAAACTAATGAAATCTAATTGTTTTCTCATTAGTGAACTATCAAAATTTTGTGAATCATTAAAATGCGATACAATGAAATCAAACATTACTTCGATTTTAAGATCAACACGCAAACATTTTGATGCAACTCATAGTAAAGCACCAAGTGACGACTTCTACGTACAAAGGTTTACTTTAATATTATCTATGAAGTAACAATAATCGACTATGGTGATGTGTGTTATTTCGACCTGAATGCAGATCTTCTTAATAAACTTGACCGTCTTCTTAATAACTGCATTCGATTCATATTCAATCTCCACAAGTATGACCTCGTGTCTTCTTTCCGTTCTCAATTGAAATGGTCGCCTATTCGCCAGCGCCGCAGTCAGCGAGCGTTGACCTATCTCTTTTCGTTCCTCATGTCCCCATCTTCACCTACTTATCTTGAATCCTACCTCCGCTTCTTATCTTCGAATCACGATAGAAATCTTCGCTCATCCAACAATTTGCTTCTCTTGTGTCCCTCTCACAATTCCGACATCATGAGCTCCTCGTTCTTTGTACAAGCTGTACTGCTATGGAACACGCTCCCACTCGAAATCAGAATGTCAACAAGTCGTGTTACAATTAAAACGAACGTCAAAAACCACCTCTTGACGAAATGGCAGGAAAACCATAATTAAGATAAAATTTTGTACGGTAAGTGTAAGGTTTATGTATTAGTGTGTATGTATATCCATATATAGATATTTTATGTATATGTATTTGTGTATTATGAATTATGTTAGTCTATGTTAGTCCATATATTGATAGCAATCACATCCTCTTAAAGGTTGGCTGGTAGAGAATGCCTTGGGCATTAAGTCCGCCGTTGTACATGTGTGCATGAAGTTTAAAAATAAATAAATAATTTAGCATTGAGCAATCAAAGATCTCGCACCAATCTTAATTGGAGCACTTGCATTGCAATGAACTGTTAATTACCGCACGCGATCTATTTTTGACCCACGACAGACAGACAACAGAATGGTGACCGCAAATGCACTAATTTAATGCAATGGTGAAAATATAGCGCTTATCGCTTTAAATTGGTAGCGCGGCTCGTGTCGATCCGTGAGTGTACGACTCAGTCGTACATACAGCCTCCCGAGGACCGCCTCGCGAACAGGATTCTGACGATGATGAATGGCCTTAGTGAATGGCAAATAAATGAATTATTTTCCGCTTGCTAGATAAGTAAAACATTATAATATATAATTCATTAAGCTACTACATGTGAAAAAAATAAATAACAAGAATAGAATGAGTAATTTATTTAGATTCGATAAACAAAACTATCACAAATGTATAAGTAGGTATCAAACAATGAAAATTATAATTGGAATATTAATTTAAAACGCTAATAAGGGGTGTTTTTTTAAGCTAGATAGAACTTTAAATTGTAAAAAGTAACACAAAAAATTAAATTTTGATGAAACTTTTTTTTTATTTGTTTCAGTATACTCTGACAAATCATCATGAATAGACTCACGCTTGAACAACGCTACGAAATTATCCAAATTTACTTTGAAAATCAGTCGTCGATTCGCGCAACTTATAGACGACTTCGTCATTTGTATGGCGTACATAATCGTCCATCTGAACAAGCCATTCGTCGAACTGTGGATAGATTTCATACCACATACTCTCTAGAGGATGCAATAACACCAGCACGTCGAAGGAATGTGCGTACTGAAGACAATATCGCCGCTGTAAACGAAAGTGTGGAAGAAGATCCAAATTTATCCATTCGTCGTCGGTCGCAGGAATTGGGGCTCTGTCCGTCCACTACGTGGAAAATTTTGCGCAAAGATCTCGGCCTACACCCGTATAAGATCCAGCTGGTGCAGGAATTGAAGCCACGAGACCATTATATGCGTCGTTCTTTCGCCGATTGGGCTCTAGAGCAGTTGGCAACTGACTCGTTGTTTTATCGCAAAATTGTGTTCAGCGATGAGGCGCATTTTTGGCTTAACGGGTTTGTTAATAAGCAAAATTGCCGCATATGGAGTGAGACCAATCCACAACAGACCCTACAGACTCCATTACATCCAGAAAAATGCACCGTATGGTGCGGTTTTCACGCTGGTGGCATCATCGGACCTTATTTCTTCAAAAATGAGGCCGGAGCTCGCGTTACGGTCAATGGAGATCGTTACCGCACCATGATCAATGATTTTTTGTTTGAAAATATGGATGATATTGATCCGGAGGAGATGTGGTTTCAACAGGATGGCGCTACGTGTCATACGGCGAACGCAACCATCGACTTATTGAAATCAAAATTTGGCGATAAGTTGATTTCGAGAAATGGACCTGTCAATTGGCCTCCAAGGTCGTGCGATTTGACACCTCTCGATTATTTCCTGTGGAGCTACGTGAAGTCACTGGTTTATGCTGATAAACCAGCAACAATTGACGCCTTGGAGGCCAGCATTGTTCGTATTATTCGTGACATACGGCCAGCAGTGCTCGAAAAAGTGGCCCAAAATTGGACGTCCAGAATGCACTTCGTCAAGAACAGCCGCGGTGCCCATATGCCCGAAATCATTTTCAAATGTTAATGTCACGTATTGATCTTTCGAATAAAAAAAAATTTTGATTACAATTTAATTTTTTGTGTTATTTTTTACAATTTCAAGTTCTATCGGGCTTAAAAAAACACCCTTTACAACAGGTGGATCTCCAAGTAACTTACTCGTTGTTATTATTTTTTTTATTATCCACCGTTTTATTTATCATTAATTATTATTTGGTTTAATGGATGAAAACAAATATAAATAATAGACATTGATACGAGTATCTACCTGATGTTGCGTCAAGGTTTGCTATATATACACACGTACTGGTCTTATCGATAACACCATAAACCTTAATCTATCACAACACATAGATAATACACGAGCAATTTCCTCTTCACACACTCTGCAGTTGGAAGTTTCCGAGTGAGAAGTTATTCTTGTTGGCTCAGAAAATAAATAATTCTAATAAATTAATATTGAAATGTTCACAAACTACGAAAACCTTACTACTGACAAATAAAAGCTTGTATACTTCTTCCATAACTATCTCAAATGTGCTAGTCACCCTGTGGTGGTGGTGGTATATGATGTTCCACTTCTACACTAGAAAGTTGTACTGATAATACTTGAATATTTTGAGGAACTATGTTTACAGTCATTGGCTTTCTTACTTTATTTACTTCATTTATTACTACAATTTTATTTATTTTTATATTTCTACTATCAATTTTTGAGTAAATGATATAGGCCCATGCATGCCGAAGCGTGGCTCACCCACGGTAATTGCACGACTTAACTAATTACCTACTGCCAAAACTTGTTCCCTACTTTGTGTTCATGAAATCTCATATTCATTACCAATAGTTCTCACTTGCTCCTCAAGTTTCTTAATTTCTGTTCGAAAAGCTTCATAAAGCAACGTACTCCAATTACAGTACGAGTATTATTGTCTTTTGTTGTCGTATTGGACTACTCACAGCTTCTGTTTGTTGCATATCGCTAGATATGTCACACATTTTATTGCCGACCTTTTTTTATTACATCCGTCCGGTTTTGTATATCGGCCGTCAAAGGATGCTACGGGTCATTTACTCCTAAAAGTAATACTAGACAAGTGACAAAGTAACATGTTCAAGTAATAATAATATATCTCTTAATTGTATATTACAGAATATTATTTTCTGTGCAGTCAAGAAGATAAATATATACAAATGTCGTACGCAAGTCTATTTGTAGCCTAAAATCAAACCTTTCGGTAATGAATGCATATAATAATATCCAGGGTGCACCGCGTGATGTAGGGGCGCGCCGCTGCGGTGTGCAGTGCGGCGCGCGGCATGGCGGCGCCCGCGCTCACCGTGGCGCTGCTCGCCGCGCTCACCGCCGCAGCCGGACCCTCGCCGCCCGGTGGACTCCGTGAGTACAGCATTATCTCCTTACACGTACAATTGGTTTTCTTTACGTGGTATTATTGGCCGACTTTGGAATAGCTATTTGGTTTTCTTATTCTCGTTATTAATTTTTTTCGTTATATGCTGTTGCTAGCAGTGCGGTTGCGGCGCGTACACCGTGATGCAACAGCGGTGGAAGTACCGCCATCGCAGCCTCCGAGAGTGCATACAGTGCACCCGATGCACGCGTTGGACGCCGCAGCCATCGAGGCCGCCGAGCTAGAGCTGACGGAAGGCGAGATGGGCCCGTGGCGGGAGCTGTGGTACGGCTCGCTGGACGCGCTGCACCGCGAGCCTACGATCAACAACACGCACGAGGACGTGCTCGTGCAGCTCGGCGCTGTCGCCTTCCTCCACTGCCCCGTGCGGAACCTCGGCGAGCGCGGCGTATGTACTTTCACGGTACTACTTCGAAGTATATCTGAATCTTTAGTATGTGTCTTATAATATAACACTTGTATGCACAGGTGTCGTGGGTGCGCCGGCGAGATTGGCACATCATCAGCTCCGGGGTGCTGATGTACACGAACGATGAGCGCTTCCAAGTACAATTACTGTGTTGATGTTAACAATTATTTTAAGCTCATTACAGAAATTAAGTTTTCATATGACTAAATACAAAATAGACGTTACAATAATCTAATATATATACAATTCTCGTGTCGCGATGTTTGTTACCAAACTCCTCCGAAATGGCTGGACCGATTTTTTTGAAATGTTGTGTGCATATTAGGTCTGTCAATCGGTTAACATTTATTTTTCATACCTCCCAAATAATAAGAGTGACCCGCACCCCTATTGTTTTTTATGCCACAACAACGTATGCCGGGTCAGCTGGTACATTATATTATTAAAATAAAAAAAAAACTTAGGTTATTTAGGTATTTTTTTTTATCTATCATTCTCTGTTGTTATTCAGGTAAAAATGGTTGAACTAGTAGCCGACCCCAAATAATTTTGCGAATAATGAAGGCTAGGAAGATGATGATTCTCTGTTGTCATTAATTAATGTTGTATCAACGATAGTGATACAAAGCACAACAATCAGCCACCAGTCATTATGACTCATGATTAACCAAATAATGTGTTACTGTTTTAAAGTAAAACATTCATTTTAAGCATGCTGATGATGTAACGAGCAAATTCCATGAAATAAGTCATGCGAAGATAAACTTTCTCCTACTTAATATTAAAGTGCGAGTGTTGTACGCAGGTGCTACATAGCGAGGGATCAGATGACTGGATCCTGCAAATAAAATATGTTCAAAAACGAGACAACGGTACATATGAATGCCAGGTATGTAACTGTTTGTTTAGTTAGGGAAGGCAAATATTAGAAAGTGTTATTGAGACGTACAAGTGTCACGTTACTGGCACAGGTGTCAACGGGGTCGGGCACGCTTTCGCGCCTCGTGCACCTACACATCGCGGTGCCGGAGGCGTTCATCCTCGGCGCTGACGAACATCACGTTGACGCGGGATCCACAATTAACCTCGTCTGCATTATAGAGAAGGTATCCTGAAAATACATTAATCTTGAATATTGTTTAACCGCCATTCTAAGTAGAGGTCTATTGCCGGCCGTGGATTATTAAAGACTATTGATACGAGACATGCCGTATAATTACACCACACCACAAAAAATAGATTTCAATTGATTTTCAATTCCTGAACTTGAACCCAAATAATACGTACAGTTATGTGACATGTATGTATTTCTAGCCTTAGTTTAGGAAAGATTTTAACAAGCTCGTTGTTTTATAGAGCCCTGTACCTCCACAATACGTGTTCTGGTACCACAACGCGCGGATGATAAACTACGACACATCGCGCGGCGTGAGCGTGGTGACGGAGCCGGGGCCCAAGACGCAGTCGGCGCTGGCCATCCGCGCGGCCGGCCCGCAGCACTCCGGGAACTACACGTGCGCCGCCGCCAACACCGAGCCCGCTCACATCTACGTCTACGTCTCTGAAGGCAGTCAGTATAACACGAGCTTCCAATACAGCCAACCCGCGCAATCCCTTCTGTGTCTCTCAATAGGAATAGTTATGGCAATATTTTCATTGATGCTCAGACCCTATTAGTCGTAACCTACATTTATAAAACTACATACTTGCTAGATAAATCAGTTACCCAACTCTGCAAGCTTTATTCTAATTAGTTGTTCTTAGGATATCTTAGAATAATCGGTTATCTTAGGATAAGCGCGTTCAACCAAACATACACTCATCAGCATTATAATATTGTTATGGAAAAACAAGCTTTCTGTATCTCGTTTTATTTTAGAATATTACAAACCATTCGTATTCAATGTCAAAATATTTAGAAAGTTTTGGAGGCCTGCTTTTAAAATCCTCCTGAGAATATTGTACGTACTGTAATATTGTATTGTACTACGAGTATCACAGGATAGCGTATGCTATATTGTGACAATATTTGTGAATTTGCCAGTAAGAAAAATGACAGAATCGCGTTAATTATTATTTTAATAAAACAGCACATGTTTAGGAATCTTCCAGTATGTAAATAAGGAAGAATTGTTTCAATAGAACACAACGCGTGACATAAGTGATATAAATTATAAACACTGAGCTACACACCACGTCGTCTTCCCAGCCTTTATTTTACCTAATTAGCTGAGCCCGCGGTACAACAACAAAGGCGGGTAACGTCGCGAGGCCGTTCCAGAGATTAGCCGGGACAAACAGACGGACAGATAGACCAAAATAGATTTTTGATGTAAGTAACTAGTCCACGGGCCCACGTACAAGGGATTTCAGTGATTAATAACAGGCTGAAAGTTTATACACAGCTTCGTTTTGACGAGACACCCAACTTTTATCATTGGACCAAATTCTGATAGTGGCAGGAAAAAGCGCGATAGGGAGCGAAACACGTCGATTTGATGAGTGTCCTCTGGCCACACCCGAGAATCAAACCGACTAAAATTTGTAAAAATGACACCACGTACTTTTATTGCATCGATCTTTAGGGTCAATTATAAGAATGAAATCACTCTATCAAACTTGATAAATCAAATGAGGGAGGAGGGTTACCGTGAAATCTTAACTTATTTTAATTATTTACGAAAAATGGTAAAGTAACTAATTAGTGGCTCGAAATGGGCTCCTGGGCATAAACATATTTTCTAGTAACCTTTAATAACGAGTTGTGGTGAATATTGTAAATCGTATTCTGAACTTTAACCCTGAACTCGTTTACATTCGCATAAGATTTCATGTAAATTTTATTTTTACATAAACCCACAAAAAGAATCTAAAGGAGTAAGATCTGCCGATCTCGGTAGTTTTCTTTCTTTTCAAAAGTAAAGGATTTTTTCTTTGAGTAAAATTGTCTATCTACAATATTAAGAGTACTTTCCCTTCAGGTGGCATTACAAAATTCCACCCTGTATAATAGTATAGACCACTTAAATGAATTGGAAAATACGTTGCAATCGTTCCTCACAAACAACACACTTTTTTAAGTACTCGGGCCTCTTACGTTCCTCGATCTTCAGTAATTTTTCAGTGTCACTGACAATACTCCTCGCAATAACATACCAAAATCATATGCAACAGTCCCGCTGCCAACGGTGCCACTCTCGTTACCCGATTTTTCTTCCGCTTGCCAAAATATGTAGTCTTGTTATTCCGAATGTAATTATGCACGACAATACATACTTTTAATAATAAATTAAATTACGAAAAATAGTAATTTTAGATGCAGCACTCATTATGTTGCGTTGCAGGCGACAAGATGGCGGCGACGCTGAGCCGCAACATAAGTGGGGCGCTGCGTGGCGCACGCGCAGGTGGCGTCCTGTTGCTCGCGTGTTGCGTGGCGCTGATGGGCGCGTGCTCGTGAGCCTCTACTCCCCGCGATGCTCACCTTACAAATTATAATAATTAAATTTACTGTGTAAATATTATCGGACTTACATTTCTTCGGGTAATGTTTGCGAGTCATTGGAACACAACTATTACTATTGTCGAAGCAAACTTACATAGAGCTATACTTTGTCTACCTCCGATTTAACTATCGAATGAATAGTTTTTTTGTGTAAGTTTCTCGGCACTGGTAACAAACATTGTGGTTGTAGTTAAAGGAATACTTGATTGCTCAGCAGCTCGTGCGTCTCTCTAGAACTGAAGAAGGTTGCTCAGGGCACGGCGTACTCGATACGTGTCTATAGTGTAAATAATTTTATGATGGTTAAGTGTGATGGCATTAAACTTTGTTTCTTAGATGCAGCAGCACCCCGGCCTCGAGCTATGATTTCAAACAAAAGGTACAGTTACACTACACATATACAGTATCATACGGAACAAACTTTAGTGCCAGAATCGTCGTCCGGTTAAATTTTATCGTTGGTTATTAAGAGTAGTTCGCGACACGCGCCATAAGATGGAGTGCGTGACGCACTTGTACATAGATATCACTGTTGCGTTGATTCACACAGACAGACACAGGTACTCACGCAATGTACATACTCGACTTGTTCTACAATTTATGACGATACAACGTACTTGGATTATTTAAGAAATGTAAATTGTATTACTCCGCCTCTCCCTCAATGTTTGTAAATGTACACAAATGTAAACAGTGTAAAGGACACATTTGTGAACCAAACAGTATTTTCTATTAGTCATTGTATGTCCTGTAATAACTTTTGGTTATAAAGTTTAGTCTCTATAACTATAGTCAGAAAACCAGTTGCGTTCGGAACACTTGTGTGACCCTACTCACTCGTATTATGTTATATATTATGGCTCGTAAGCGACAATAATCAGGTGAACATTTCAACGAAGTTTATAAATGAACAACCTCACTATTGACTATGTAATAATCAATAAACCATTTATTTAATCCCTGACATATTTTTAAACTCATCGTACCTAACAAATACTTGAAGGTAATAATTACTATCTACAACTTGGTGTGTTTATTGCAGACATTTACGAAATGAATGATGTTTGTTACCGTGTGCGACGAGAGGCGGTGAATAAGTGTAAAAATAACATTTCACATTCGTTCTCCTGACTTCCATTGTAATTACAATAATAAACATTTTGAACATGAGCTGTGTTTCACTCAATTACTTTGCACTCTCCTAAGTTTTATTTGAAGTGCATGGTATACTTGTATCTATTTCATTGAAAATACATTTATTATTTTTATATTGGTGTAAGAACCTTCGCAATAGTTAGTTGGGCTGTTCTGGAATCCATGCAGAGGTACCTGGTCGACTGCCGATATATTCAAATGCTGAGATCTCTGTACGAAGTCGTTACTATGACCGACGGTTAGACAAGGAGACCTCATTCTCCGAAATATGTTTACCAATGCATTGGAAGATATCTTCAAAACACTCGATTGGAACGGACGGGGAATCCTTATTAACGGTCAATACATCTCACACTTGCGATTTGCAGACTATGTTGTTGTCTTGGCAGAGTCTTTGCAATTTATCGAGGAAATGCTGAACAGTTTGGACGATTCTTCGAGACGAGTGGGTCTTCGAATAAATAATAATAATAATATAATATTAACAATAATAATTTATTTACACAAAACATGCACTCATTCCACCTTGTTTATACATAATACGTACGTAATTGTTACAATCGAATTAAAAAAAAACAATTAACAGTCAGTTCATATGCAAACAAAATAGGACAGATCTTGTTCTTGGCTCCCAAACTAGGTTTATCACCTGTGACTTGAGTGAAAGAACATTGACAAGACGAAAGTCATGCATAATCTGCCTTCGAGTCCCGTGGCCGTTAATGGCTATCTTGGCCAAACTATCGTACTCGGCCGGCACAACTTCGATCGGCTCGAACGGAATGTAGGGTGCCCTGCGGCACGATGGACCGACGACCTGAAGAAAATGGCTGGCAACGGATGGATGCGGACTGCCCAGGACAAGAATGGTTGGCGCTCTTTGGGGTAAGCCTTCGTTCAACAGGGGACGGCAATAGGCTGAGAGAAAAAAAAAACTACGAATGACACCGCGGGGCTCAGCTAGTACTGAATAAACTTACTTTTTGTTCCCTGACCCCTGAATGTCTTGATACTTACATGAAGAAAAACTCGTCAATTAATGACAGATATATATTATGAAGTAAAAATTATACGAGTATATGTACACGAGTACATGATTGAAATAGAAACAGGTTACTGCTACTAACTTACTATTTACACAATTTCATGTGTTATGTGTGCATTTACGTTCTCAATCATCATCAATGATTGAAAAGAGTTAAGTGTAAAACTTTAATTAATTCCCTTAAAATTAGGTTTTTTATTTTAGATATTAGTCGAAAAATTCAAAACAGATTAATTGGCAAAAACTGACATTCAATAATATTAACTTCCAAAAATCTTAACTACATAAAATGAAAGCATATGATCCAAAAAGAAAACCTACAATCTCATTATTTGATTCCTAATCAAGAATGACAACGGCTGGCTGATAATTAGAATAGATGTTAATTTTGTATCAAAGTCTAGGTTTGAGAGTGCGTAACGTGCGTCGATGCAAAGCACAAAGGAGACCTTTTCTTTATTGCTTTGAGCTCTTTGTTTTCTTAGTTCCTTCACAAAATATCGCTCTTTGTATTTTTCTTGAAGTGTGAAAAAGATTTGATATGGAATGTTTGAAATTATTGTTGTTTTGTAAAAAGGGCCACGTGGAACTGTAGAGCCATCGTCTCTAATCAACATTGCAAGTTTAAACTTCCTTACTACCACTACTATCTATAACACCTAATGGGTCGATTATGAATATTTAGGGAACATTATCCATTAGGGCTAAGTGTTCTGGCAAATATATTACATTATATATACAACTTAAGTAGGAAGCTTCCTCGTTTACTTTTAACTATCATTAGTACCCAGTATGCACTTTACTTGTAAGGAATACTGTGGGCTATTGGTTTAATAAAACATATAAAATGTGTTTCACCACTGTAACGAACTGTGTACAGCACAGTTCGTTACAGTGGTGAAACACATTCGATGAGTCGATGTATATTAACGTCGTATGATGTCCTTGTATTTACATTTCGTGAGAGGCTCGCGGGCCAGCGAAAGACGAGTAGATTAATTCATTAAAAAGTTAAACAATTCTGGCTAGTTAAGTCTATGGATGGTGACCGTTTTTTAACATATTGAGACCCCTGCGTGCCTCGGAGAGCGCGTAACATCGTCAGTCTCTTACCGGTATTCAATTTTTCTATAGAATTTTGATATCTGCCAGTGCTTGAGCTGTAAAAGTCTGATGGCTGCATAAAAAATCGAACTTACGCATAACGTAGTAGTGTAATCGTCGACCCTTATCTAGATTGAGAAAAAGGATCGGAGGAAACTCGTATTCGTTATTTCAGCGACAGAAAGAGCACAAGCAAATAATGAAATACGTGTATCGTTAAACATACCATGTCGCGTTAACATTCTAATCCGGCTTAATATAAAATTCTGCGCGCGAGTGAGCAGCGCGTCGCGCCGTGCTCCGGGGAAATAAGCGAGCCGCGTGTGCTTTGTGTACCGAGCGAGCCTACATATACAGTATACACTCCCCGCACGTACATCACACAAACCACCTGTACATCTGGTAAAAAATATTAGTAGAATAAACAGAACTAATCATCTATCCAACTTTAAATTTTAATTAATTACAACAATAATAAATGAGCTCAGGGACAGAAACCACCAACCAATATTTTAGGAAAACAGGTAGGGCGAGAGCACCTGGACAAGGTAGGACTGAGATATCGGCGGATTCAGCCCTGGTTTGCAATCCATACTGCTATTACACGCCGCAGCGGTGAGAACAACTCTCCGTTGATATACGTAGATACGAGTATATCTCAATGTAAATATCAGTCGAACTTATTCCAGAATGTTCTTTAATTTTCTAAAATATTAAAATTACCCGTCTCATATTGAAGAGTTCGTAGTAAGTCTAAATATACATAATATCCTGAGACTGGTAAAGGGTAAATTATAGTATGGTAATACTAGTATCATCGTATGAACTGTAACAGACCTTTATGAGAAAGCTTGGAATTTAAGCATTTAAAAATATTTATGGGAATAGCGTTTACTGAGTTTTGTTTAGTGCTATAGGTCAATAATTGGTATTTAAAATGTAATTAGTTACCTTTGCAAGTTATAACCCAAATTCAAAATGAGCGTGACAATATATACTACAGTCTCGTAAGTATGTACATGACCCATAAAGCGCAATTTATGTACAACCTACATTTTGTTAACAAAAACGATACAAGAGACATCAAACGATATTATACCACGAACCCAACATATCTACCAAAGAACCGAGATATTGTGTGAAAAACATACGTGGAGTGGTTTGATTTAAAACCGACTGTTTGAAACTAAATCACATACAATGTCAATAAAACAATAACTCGTGACAAGTGTAAGATACAACTGTACGAGGACCCCCAAGAAGGACTTAACCCAAGAGAGTCAAGAATCTTCCCGGACGGATCAAACACAAGGTCAGGCACTGACTCGGGAGTATTCTCTGAGGACCTAAACATACTCATCTCGACACCACTAAGAGGCCACAAAACAGTCTTCCAGGCAGAGTGCATGGGTATAATAATGGCAGCACATGCAATCATCTCCAGGAAGGTAACGGAATTCCCCATCCGCATACTTTCCGATAGCCGATCAGACTTACAAGCCCTATAGAGTCATGCGACAACAACAACAACATGGGTTAATTTACAAATGCCACAGAGCCCTGACTGAGATATTTACCACAACCAGAATAACTCTCCAGCGGATAAAGGGGCATAGCAACTCACGCGGGAACGACGCAAACGTTGCACTGGCTAGAGGTGGATCAGAGACAAGGGCAGTAGGCCCAGAACCAATACTGCCTTTGCCAACTGCTTGGCTACGACGGACACTGCAGCAATACACCACGGTAGAACACCAAATATATTGGTTCAAACCTTTGTACCTGCTGGCAGACCAAGGAGACTCCCCCGACTATCAACGTATTGACACGGAAGCTGACGCAACTCAAGAGGCGGTTGCTTCGACATTTAACTGGAGCAGTAACTGATCATGCACTACTAAACAAACATATTTTCACTCTAGGTGTAACAAATAGCCCTCTATGCAGAGCATGCATGCAGGAGTAAGAAACAGCCGCCCATGTCACCCACCTCGAATCGCCGAGATCACTTCCAGAAGTCGTCGGCAAAGTAAAGGGTCGGCTCTGCACAAAATTGAACTCTATTTTTATTCCATTTCTTTTTATTAGGCTAATGTAACTATTTATGTTCATTGATTTTGCATAGATAGTGTTTTGTTTCCTTCTGAATCAATACTATGTTGAAACATTGTCACTACCTGCGTACGTGTTTCTCTCCCACTATGAACCCGGGTCGCCATAGTGTTGGTCACCATACTGCATTGTTCCTATTAGTATTGAGGATGGGGACCACCACTCATGGATTCTGCTCGTGCTTTCCATCAGGCAGAGCAGAGTCATTTTGGCAGTTAATTTATAAAAAAAAAACATCCCGAGGAGTACCTAAACATGTCAATTATTTCCACGCAATATAGCACGACATCCAAAGTAGTTTACGTTACGAACGTAAATCGCTTTGCATGTGAGGATACTGCAGAGCTGTGATTGGACGAATATCTCACGAGTGGAGCCGAACAGTGGAGCGTGTGAGGATAGCGAGAGAAACTGAATATTTGTAAATATGCGCACCGTTAGCGACTCCTCAGATAGCGGAACTTGAGAAATGGCCCTCGGGGCTCGGCGCGATGTTTTTATAACTCAACTATCGCTTAAACTGTCTCCTACCTAACTTATTATAATTGCAATATCAGCTCGGTTGGCACTTGATAACAATATCTTATTTAATAGGACTAAATGTTGTATACGACATTTTATTTTAGTACAACTCTTCGCGTAGTTTTATTACCATAAGATACTTTTATGCCAATATCGCTTTATACTATCTAGACATATAAATCATTTAATATTTACAGTTGTAGTGCCACTAAAAGAGGCCGTCGCACAGGGAATACGTTAACTTATGCTTACAAACTGTATTTATAAATACTTGATGACAATAAGTGTCTGTCTGTCTTTTCTAACTATTCAATTTTATATCTGTTTATAATAATTACCTTTTTTAACATTTCGCTTCAAATATAAATAGTTGAGTAACCAACATTTCCAACTTATTTACGAGATGAAACAAAATCAATGTTAAATGATGCAGTATTCGTATCTTCCGCCTCTAACAAAATTAAAATATTAAATTCGTATGAATGATGTATGTTGTAGCTGTTCAGAGACGTTAGATAGGAGTAAAATCAAGTAACTAGTGTTGTAGAAGGAAATACTTTGATCACTTAAATGAAATAAGAATCAAATGGCCATTACGTTTCTATTAACAACAATTCGTGGCTCCCGCCGAAGGAGGCTATGCTCGTTATGCTAATAAGGTCGGTACAAGTCGGGCAATGTTACACTCGGTTAAACGTTTCCGGGCCAGTAGTAGTGCCTTTCGGCCCTGATTTCCAAGATGGCGCCACCCCCACTAGCCAGCGATAAAATGAGGCATGAAACGAGCACCCAGACCCAAACTAAGAGCTTACCACTTTCTTCTTTTAATTTCACTTCGCATACTTAAAGTAAGTAAATGATTTGTACATAATCATTTTAAATCATCATCATGGGGTGTAATCTTCAAAATGCAGTTTGGAGGTCAGCAGACGGTATCCGTCGCGATCATGAGCGGCCTCTTTCTATCGGTGATATGTTTTAGCCCAGTCCAGGCCCTGATGTCATCCATCCACCTCCTCCTTGGTCGACCTGGTGTCTGTCTGCCAGGTATTTTTCCCTTTAAAAAAATCTCTCTTTTCACATGCTTAACTTAAAACAACAAATTTCTACATCGAGTTACTATTTTCCACCAAAAAGGTAAATCCACAACGATGTCCTGCACAAATGTCAAGAGGGTGTTGTAGGTAGCACAACACTCTAAAGTTGTTTACCTATCTACATAAAAATCGGTCCAGTAGCTTCGAAGTAACGGATTTTTTTTTATGTATCGAAACGATAGACTAAATAAAATTAAGCAACTTGATAATAATATGTTTTAAAATTGTGTTTTAAAAGCTACATAATCGTTCATTGAAAAAGCTCTCACGGTTGTGCCCCCACAAAACACAGTTCCACGGTGTTTTCCACATTTAATGTCGTCATTCACCGGACTTTGCCTGTAATACAATGCTAATAATATAAGTTGTTAGTTCTGGTGTAAGTCACAGTGCACTAATTCATACATTAAAAACATGAAAACAAAGAATATTTGATATTTAGAATACTTGGAGTTCATTCAACATTAACTCTAAACTAGAATGACTGTTTAATCATCTGTATCAGCATTGTGTTAAATGTGGATTGCAAGCGATCTAAGATAACAAGCGTCATCGTATATATCCTAATGCTAACTAAATCTACATATTTTGAAGATTTAATTAGCATAAATATGAGTACTACGAGTGAAAAATTACACTATTTACTTGAAGAAAATGTTTCTTTGTTGAAGAAAGCACAAGTAAATCTAAAGAAATGTCCTAAACAGCGGCTGACAAAGCGTTATATCGGAGGAAGGTGCATTGAAGAAAACAATGCAACTTTTAAATCTGCTCATCAAGAATTAGTTAAGTTTAAACCAAAGCAATAGCAAAAGGATATACAATATTTTGCAAATGAAGATTATAATAACGTAGAGGATGTATATCCTTGTTTAGATACCGGTTTAAGTGATATATATATTCCTCACTACATCTTCAAGTTCATCCACATACACTATCATTTAAACCTGATTACACTTGGCTACGGCCCGTGAAATCAGAAAAAAAACCCAGTTTAGGGAGATTAATAAAATGTGAAAATAAAATAATAATAATAATAACAACTTTTGGTTTAAGTGGTTCCGAAGCTCACATGCGTGTTTGGCATCTCAATTCCAAGCAGCATTGGATTCGGGTTCATTACCACAATTTTTAACCATTGGGTGGGTAATGACCCACTTACTCTACAAATCTAGTAGTACCATGGATCCCAAAAATTTTAGGCCTATAACTTTATATAAACTTCTGACCATTCTGAGACTCAAAATTACCACACACATTAATCACAATTCGATACTTTCTATTTCTCGGAATGGATGTAGAAGTGGGACCCGTGGTACTAAAGAGCTCCTTATCATAGATATGACCATTAGCCAGCAGGTGCGTCGTAATCGTAAGAGCTTGGCGACATGCTGGATAGATTACAAGAAGGCTTATGACTCCGTTCCACATACATGGCTTTTGAAGGTGCTTGAGTTGTATAAAATTGAGACAACTCTGTGCACTTTCTTGAAGGCATGTATGGGGCAATGGAGAACAGTACTTCGCTATCCTGGATGTCGGCAGTCTGCGATGAACGATGTACTTATAAAGATCGAGCAGGGCATCTTTCAAGGTGACAGTCTGAGTCCCTTGTGGTTTTGTCTAGCTTTGAACCCTCTAAGCACTTTGTTGGAGGGTTCAGAGTTAGGCCATGGGTTGCGGAAAGATGATCAAGATGGTGAGATATAAATCTCACCTTCTTTATATGGATGATTTGAAACAATTTGCCCCCACTAAATTACAATTGACAGTGTTACTAAAGGTTACGGAAAACTTTAGTAGTTCTATCAAAATGGAATTTGGTGTAGACAAGTGTGCAGTCATGTATGTAAAGAAGGGTTTGATTGTGGAATCTAAAGGAGTAGAGCTTTCAGATTCTACAAAACTTAATCCGTGAGCAGATACGACTATCAGAAGAATGATCACCGAATCCACATTTCACATATCGACAATCTCGTGAGATAAATCCAAATACTTTATTTGTTTTTCTTTTTCGACTTTCACGAGATTCTCGTCATGAGGAACGGCAATATCGACAATCATCGCGCGGCGCCACACACCACAATATCAGGCTTATTGGCAACAATAGTCCTGTCTGTAATAATAGATCGATCCCAATATAATGTAGCACGACCATTCTCGAGAACTGGGTCGGGCATATACCTGTAGTATGGCACCTCTGAGTTCACAAGATGGTATTTAAGGGCAAGTTGCTGATGTACGATCCCTGCTACTTGGTTGTGCCTGTGCAAATACTCGCCGTTAGCAAGACCAGAACAACCAGAAACAATATGCCTGATAGATTCTCCAGGACGGTGACATGCCCGACATATGTCGACCGTACCATCCTTCAGGATATACTTCCGATAGTTATTCGTCATGATAACTTCGTCCATAATCGCACAGACAAAACCTTCGGTTTCTCCGAAGAGATCACCATACCGTAGCCAGGATGTAGATGTTTCGAAGTCAATATCAAGCCCATTTAGGGCCCGATAAAATCGACCATGAAGTTCCTTGCCCTTCCATACCTCGCTGCGATCAGTAGTACTAAGTACTACAGGTTTACGCCAATTCTCTTTACCCAGAGCAAGCGGAGTGAGTCCGGTGTCCACTGCAACTACACTGCGATGCATTCCCACATCAGTATGAAGAAAATATTCTCTAAGATTGTATATCTCGCGATTGTGTAGAGTCTTGATATTTAAAAATCCACGACCCCCAAATTTTCGCGGGATATACAACCTCATAACCGATGAACGTGGGTGATGCATTCGAAATGCAGTTAGCAATGTACGGACTCTCCTATCTAGGGCATCTAATTCGGTCTGAGTCCATCTAAGTATACCAAAGGAATACATCAGAACCGGCATGACCCAACCGTTGTAGGCACGCACCTTGTTACCACCTGATAAAAGACTTTTAAGTACTTTTTTCAGGCGGCCAAAGAAGCGTTCCCGCAACGCCTGTTTTATGTCAGATTCTGGTATTCCCAAGGATTGTGAAAAACCTAGATACTTGTAGTCTTGGGTGGCAGATAGAGACCGAAGTTTTGTAGAATCTGAAAGCTCTACTCCTTTAGATTCCACAATCAAAACCTTCTTTACATACATGACTGCACACTTGTCTACACCAAATTCCATTTTGATAGAACTACTAAAGTTTTCCGTAACCTTTAGTAACACTGTCAATTGTAATTTAGTGGGGGCAAATAGTTTCAAATCATCCATATAAAGAAGGTGAGATTTATATCTCACCATCTTGATCATCTTTCCGCAACCCATGGCCTAACTCTGAACCCTCCAACAAAGTGCTTAGAGGGTTCAAAGCTAGACAAAACCACAAGGGACTCAGACTGTCACCTTGAAAGATGCCCTGCTCGATCTTTATAAGTACATCGTTCATCGCAGACTGCCGACATCCAGGATAGCGAAGTACTGTTCTCCATTGCCCCATACATGCCTTCAAGAAAGTGCACAGAGTTGTCTCAATTTTATACAACTCAAGCACCTTCAAAAGCCATGTATGTGGAACGGAGTCATAAGCCTTCTTGTAATCTATCCAGCATGTCGCCAAGCTCTTACGATTACGACGCACCTGCTGGCTAATGGTCATATCTATGATAAGGAGCTCTTTAGTACCACGGGTCCCACTTCTACATCCATTCCGAGAAATAGAAAGTATCGAATTGTGATTAATGTGTGTGGTAATTTTGAGTCTCAGAATGGTCAGAAGTTTATATAAAGTTATAGGCCTAAAATTTTTGGGATCCATGGTACTACTAGATTTGTAGAGTAAGTGGGTCATTACCCACCCAATGGTTAAAAATTGTGGTAATGAACCCGAATCCAATGCTGCTTGGAATTGAGATGCCAAACACGCATGTGAGCTTCGGAACCACTTAAACCAAAAGTTGTTATTATTATTATTATTTTATTTTCACATTTTATTAATCTCCCTAAACTGGGTTTTTTTTCTGATTTCACGGGCCGTAGCCAAGTGTAATCAGGTTTAAATGATAGTGTATGTGGATGAACTTGAAGATGTAGTGAGGAATATATATATCACTTAAACCGGTATCTAAACAAGGATATACATCCTCTACGTTATTATAATCTTCATTTGCAAAATATTGTATATCCTTTTGCTATTGCTTTGGTTTAAACTTAACTAATTCTTGATGAGCAGATTTAAAAGTTGCATTGTTTTCTTCAATGCACCTTCCTCCGATATAACGCTTTGTCAGCCGCTGTTTAGGACATTTCTTTAGATTTACTTGTGCTTTCTTCAACAAAGAAACATTTTCTTCAAGTAAATAGTGTAATTTTTCACTCGTAGTACTCATATTTATGCTAATTAAATCTTCAAAATATGTAGATTTAGTTAGCATTAGGATATATACGATGACGCTTGTTATCTTAGATCGCTTGCAATCCACATTTAACACAATGCTGATACAGATGATTAAACAGTCATTCTAGTTTAGAGTTAATGTTGAATGAACTCCAAGTATTCTAAATATCAAATATTCTTTGTTTTCATGTTTTTAATGTATGAATTAGTGCACTGTGACTTACACCAGAACTAACAACTTATATTATTAGCATTGTATTACAGGCAAAGTCCGGTGAATGACGACATTAAATGTGGAAAACACCGTGGAACTGTGTTTTGTGGGGGCACAACCGTGAGAGCTTTTTCAATGAACGATTATGTAGCTTTTAAAACACAATTTTAAAACATATTATTATCAAGTTGCTTAATTTTATTTAGTCTATCGTTTCGATACATAAAAAAAAATCCGTTACTTCGAAGCTACTGGACCGATTTTTATGTAGATAGGTAAACAACTTTAGAGTGTTGTGCTACCTACAACACCCTCTTGACATTTGTGCAGGACATCGTTGTGGATTTACCTTTTTGGTGGAAAATAGTAACTCGATGTAGAAATTTGTTGTTTTAAGTTAAGCATGTGAAAAGAGAGATTTTTTTAAAGGGAAAAATACCTGGCAGACAGACACCAGGTCGACCAAGGAGGAGGTGGATGGATGACATCAGGGCCTGGACTGGGCTAAAACATATCACCGATAGAAAGAGGCCGCTCATGATCGCGACGGATACCGTCTGCTGACCTCCAAACTGCATTTTGAAGATTACACCCCATGATGATGATTTAAAATGATTATGTACAAATCATTTACTTACTTTAAGTATGCGAAGTGAAATTAAAAGAAGAAAGTGGTAAGCTCTTAGTTTGGGTCTGGGTGCTCGTTTCATGCCTCATTTTATCGCTGGCTAGTGGGGGTGGCGCCATCTTGGAAATCAGGGCCGAAAGGCACTACTACTGGCCCGGAAACGTTTAACCGAGTGTAACATTGCCCGACTTGTACCGACCTTATTAGCATAACGAGCATAGCCTCCTTCGGCGGGAGCCACGAATTGTTGTTAATAGAAACGTAATGGCCATTTGATTCTTATTTCATTTAAGTGATCAAAGTATTTCCTTCTACAACACTAGTTACTTGATTTTACTCCTATCTAACGTCTCTGAACAGCTACAACATACATCATTCATACGAATTTAATATTTTAATTTTGTTAGAGGCGGAAGATACGAATACTGCATCATTTAACATTGATTTTGTTTCATCTCGTAAATAAGTTGGAAATGTTGGTTACTCAACTATTTATATTTGAAGCGAAATGTTAAAAAAGGTAATTATTATAAACAGATATAAAATTGAATAGTAACCTAACACAGACCTAACCTAACTCGGACCTAACCTAACTCTGACCTAACCTAACTCTGACCTTTTTTTTTTTTTTTTTTTACGTGTGGAAACCCCCTCGGGCCGTCACCCCGCCGGGGTTTGCGGCGGGGCGGTGTGTCGGAATCGAACCGACTAAAACCACACGGTGTGCCAACTCTGCGCCTTCGAAGGGAGGGGTCCGGTAACGCAGTTATTAACACGCCGGGCCCCTCCCAGCGCCTGCCCGCACTGAAGCGGGCACCGTCTGCTGTTAAACTCTCAAAATTAGGCGACGCACGGCACACGCGTACGTCGCCCCCTCGCGGTTGGCCTTTATTGCGGATGGAGGGGAAAACCCATCCCGTCCATCCGCGGCCACACTCAGGGCGGCATGAGGCGCTGATAGGCGCGCCTCCGCCGCCCCGTGCGCCGGCGGCGGATCGGGTCCGAGTGGAGATCGTCCTCTCGGGCCTTCTCCGCCGCCTCCTTCTGCGAGATTACTTCCTCGCAGAAGGTCGCGACCGCGGTAAAACTGCTGTCGCTACCGGCCATGGATAGTACGACGGCCGGTAGCGACAGATCTCCTCCGATGACTGCAGTGAGGGCCCGGCGCTGCTCCGCCCAAGCGGGGCAGAACTCCAGCGTGTGCTGGGCCGAGTCCTCACTGCAGTCGCAGTGGTGGCAGGCGGGACTCAATTCCCTCCTAGCGACCGAGTGCAGGTACTTTCCGAAGCAACCATGCCCGGAAAGCACCTGCGTCAGCCGGAAGGAAAGGGTCCCGTGCTGCCGCCCTGCCCACTCGAGGATGACCGGCTGGAGCGCCTCCACGGTGGCAAAGCCAGCGCGTGGAGCCTCCAGCCGGGACGACCAACGAGCCATCGTGGCTCGGCGAGCGGCTTCACGCCAATCGCGTACCTCTTCGGGCGGAGGACGATACCCGTTCTCCGCCCGATAATCAGCCGCTCGCCGATAAACTTCGGCGAGCACTTCCGCCTCCAAATCCCACGGGGGTGTTCCGGCCAAGGCGCATGCCGCCTCCGTCGAAACGGTGCGGTATCCGCGTATGGCTCTGACTGCCAATACCCTCTGAGGGCGCCAGAGGCGCGCCTTATTCTGGGCAGTCAGAGCCGGGACCCACACCGGTGACCCATAAAGGGCCATCGACCGGACCACCCCCGTGTAGAGGTTCCTAGTGGCGACGCTGGCCCCACCCAAGTTGGGCAAAAGGCGCCCAAGGGCGGAGGCAGCGCCGACCAGCTTCGGAGACAGTTGTCGGAAGTGCTCGTCGAAGAGCCACCTACCGTCGAGGATCAGGCCCAGATACCTCATCTGGGCCCGAACCGGTACGAGGACCGAGTTGACTTCGATGGAGGCGCCGGGGGGTGGACCACGACGGGGCCCATGGAAAAGCAGGGCCTCCGTCTTGTCAAGGGCCACCCGTAAGCCCAGCGCCTCGATGCGCCCAACCACCAGAGAAACACCCCTGGTGGCCAGGCGCGCCGCCTCTTGGAAATTCGCCCCCCGGGCTGTGACAAGAGTGTCATCGGCGTAACAAATTACGCCCAGCCCGGGAGGCAGACGACTTCGAAGGACCCAGTCGTACCCCACGTTCCACAGGAGTGGTCCGAGGACAGACCCCTGCGGAACGCCGCACGACATGGGTCGCCGTCTCAAGACGCCATCTCGATCCTCGTACACGACGGTACGCTCCTCCAAATAGTCTGCCACCAGCCGCCTCAGGTACTCTGGCACCCCATGATACTGGAGTGCTTCCCTGATGCAGCTGAATGGCAGACTATTAAAGGCGTTGGCGATGTCCAAGGACACCGCCAACACCACGCCGCCACAGCCAACCGCTTCTTCGGTCACGGCCCTAAGGCGCATCACGGCATCGACCGTCGAACGCCCCTCTCGGAACCCGAATTGGGCGTCCGACAGGTCGGGCCCCACCTCGCTGAGATGCTGGACGATGCGGGCAGAGAGAATCCTCTCGAACAATTTGCCCGCCTCGTCCAGCAACACGATGGGCCTATAGGCCGTGACCGAATCGGCCGGCCGTCCCGGCTTCGGCAACAGGACCAGCTTCCCACATTTCCAGCACTCAGGGAAGCGTCCGGACGCCAGGCTGGCGTCCAAAACCTCCCTGAGGCGGTCCGACATATGGTCGAGGGCTCGGGCCATCACTCGGGGTGGTACCCCGTCCGGCCCGGGGGCGGTGTTCTTGGAACGAATCCTTAGAACAGCCGCCCCTACCTCCGATTCCCTAACGGGCGGCACCTCACTCCCTCCGTCCCCGTCGTCTCTGGCTGGACCGGCCATCGACGGGGGCGTGTGCTCCGCCCGCTGCGGGAAAAGGCCCTCGACCACCTGCTGCAGGAAGCTGGGCTGGAGAGTCTCGGTAAGGGGGGGGCCCGCCGTGCGGAGCTTTTGTCGCACCGCACGATATGGGCGACCCCAGGGGTCACGATCGAGACTCTCCAGCATCTCCTTTCTTTTCTCCTCTTTGGCGCGACAAATGGCCAGCTTCAGAGTCCTCCGCGCTTCGCGGTACTCCTCATGAAGCCGGCCCTCCTCCCCGTCTACGCGGTGGCGTCGCCGCCGGCAACGGGTGTAGGACCTCCGGGCACGAATACAGGCCACACGGAGGTCCGCCAACTCCTGGGACCACCAGTAGACCCCGTTCCGTGAAGGTCGACAACCCCGAACGCGGGGCATGGCCGCGTCGCAGACCTGCGTAATCGCAGTGCGAAAGCGGCCAGCCCCCATGTCGACCTCCTCGGCCGGGGCCCGCGGAGACAGCCATGACTGAACGATGGCCGCCTCCTCCAGCAGGTCCCTATTGAGCTTGGCAACAGCCCACCGCGGAAAGCGGGAGGAATGCCGCGCCACGTGACCCCTACTGGGGCCCTGGGACCGGGAGAGCTCAAATCGGATGTAAAGGTGATCCGAGAGCGTCTCAACCTCTTCCAGGACACACCAGTTCCTTACTCGTGCGGCAACAGCAGGGGTAGCGAACGAAAGGTCCACTATCGACCCCCCCTGCCATCGCACGCACGTGTTGGTGGCGCCTCTGTTCAGCAAACAGAGGCCCACCGAAGCCGCCCACTCCACAACGGCATCGCCCCTGGCGTCCGTCGCCGGGGAACCCCACGCAATGGATTTTGCGTTGAAGTCCCCCAGCACGAGGACGTGCCCAGACGCTAGTCGCCGCATCGAGGTCTCCAGGTTGTTGAGGAAGACCTCGAAGTCGCTCAAACTCCGGTTGGGGGAGAAATACACACCGTAAACGGTGATTCCCCCCCACTCGGCAGCCACATATCCAGAGCCCTTGTCTCTTAGCGACAAGGGCGGGGAACGAGCCGCCGAGGAGCCGACGACTGCCACGGAGCCGTCCCGTTCACCCATCCAGTTTGGACGGGGAGGGACGTAATAGGGCTCCGCGACTACGGCAACACCTATCGACCACTGCGCCATGGTTTGCAGGAAGAGATCCTGCGCCGCGGCGCAGTGGTTGAGGTTCGTCTGGACAAGGAGGTTGGAGACTTGATCCATTTACTGGATCGTCTCTACAACCTCCTCCATGGGCGACGACGTGGTCGCACGATCGACGCCGGAGGCAGCCTGGGTCGACAGGCTAGCCCCCGACGTCTGCCGAGAAGCTCGGGGAGGCTTGCAGCCCCCCTGCCCCATCTGGTGATTGGCGGGCTTGTTGCCCGCCGCACACACGGGGCAGTGAGGGGCGGCAGAGCATTCTGCCGCCTTGTGCCCCGGTCGACCGCAGCGGAAACACAGTCCGCTGCAGTCCAAGCAACTGGCGCACTTGGCGCGTGTGTGTCCCGCGGCCAGGCACTTGAAGCACCTCATCGGTCTCGCCGCCAGGACTGTAACCCTGGCGCTCACGAAACCGATGAGGAGCCGGCCGGCGTCGAACCTAACTCTGACCTAACCTAACTCTGACCAAACCTAACTCTGACCAAACCTAAATCTGTCATTTTTTTTTTTTTTTTTTTTTTTTTTTTAAATTATGGTCAAAGTTAGGTTAGGTCACAGTTAGGTCAACCTCTTCCAAGACACACCAGTTCGTTACTCGTGCGGCAACAGCAGGGGTAGCGAACAAAAGATCCACTATCGACCCAACCTGCATTATACGCCTAGGGTGAGTGCTTAGGATAGTGGGCGGCCTCGGTGGGCCTCTAATTGCGGATGTAATAATGCAGGATGGGTCGATAGTGGATCTTTCGTTCGCTACCCCTGCTGTTGCCGCACGAGTAACGAACTGGTGTGTCTTGGAAGAGGTTGACCTGACTGTGACCTAACCTAACTTTGACCATAATTAAAAAAAAAAAATGACAGATTTAGGTTTGGTCAGAGTTAGGTTAGGTCAGAGTAAGGTTAGGTCAGAGTTAGGTTAGGTCAGATTTAGGTTAGGTCAGAGTTAGGTTAGGTCCGAGTTAGGTTAGGTTAGGTTTGCTGGGGGACTTTAATCCAAAGTCCATTGCGTGGGGTTCCCCAGGGACGTACGCCTAGGGCGAGTGCTTAGAATAGTGGGCGGCCTCGGTGGGCCTCTAATTGCGGATGTAATAATGGAGGATGGGTCGATAGTGGATCTTTCGTTCGCTACCCCTGCTGTTGCCGCACGAGTAACGAACTGGTGTGTCTTGGAAGAGGTTGACCTAACTGTGACCTAACCTAACTTTGACCATAATTAAAAAAAAAAAAATGACAGATTTAGGTTTGGTCAGAGTTAGGTTTGGTCAGAGTTAGGTTAGGTCAGAGTTAGGTTAGGTCAGAGTTAGGTTAGGTCTGTGTTAGGTTAGGTCCGAGTTAGGTTAGGTACGAGTTAGGTTAGGTTAGGTTTGCTGGGGGACTTTAATCCAAAGTCCATTGCGTGGGGTTCCCCAGGGACGTACGCCTAGGGCGAGTGCTTAGAGGAGTGGGCGGCCTCGGTGGGCCTCTAATTGCGGATGTATTAATGCAGGTTGGGTCGATAGTGGATCTTTTGTTCGCTACCCCTGCTGTTGCCGCACGAGTAACGAACTGGTGTGTCTTGGAAGAGGTTGACCTAACTGTGACCTAACCTAACTTTGACCATAATTTAAAAAAAAAAAATGACAGATTTAGGTTTGGTCAGAGTTAGGTTTGGTCAGAGTTAGGTTAGGTTTTTTTTTTTTTTTTTTTTTTTTTTTTTTTTTTTTTTTTTTTTTTTTATTACAGCAATCCTACCTCCAACGTAATCGGAGCCTATTTTCACTAATTCTCTTTATCATTCCAGTCTATCGCTTATGCCTCTCGCACTTTCTTTCTGCATACTATATCTTTCGATCTTTCATCTCTTTCCATTCTTATGGTGGGTGGGATTCCCACATTTAACCTATTCTCTTTGCTCCTTATTTTCTTTATTTATTTACTTATTTACTCAGGGGGGAGATTGAGATACAAGTTCATTTTTTATTTTACAGCAGCTTACTTATACAATAATACATAATCTATTTCTTATTTATACATTACAGTTTTACTTATACTACAATACAATCAGTTTTTTATTTATACCTTACAGCTTTACTTACTTACATGATAATACATGGCCAATTGCCTATTTATACAGAACAGTTTTTATACTTAAACTCTAATTGTTATACATTATTCTTGACTTACACTCTAATTGTTATACATTGTTATTAGCTACAGTTACGACGGGTTCACATTACACGCTTCCTATGTCTATTCTAGTTATTCTTATTTATCTATGTTTTATTCTACGCTCACATTGTGACATCTTATACGCTACTAGTTCTTATTTTTATACTTATATCTATTTATAATATGGTTCCTTACTTACTATACATTTTTTATGTTATGTCTAATGCAAATATTTGCCAAAATATTGAGAGACATACTCATATACATCATTTAGTTTTGTTCCTTGCAATAACAATATTGGCAATCTTTATACAAAATTTAAGGAACTTTTTCCTCAATTCAGGTTTCATCAATATGCCTATATTCGTCAAGCTGACACTACAACCCACTTCCTGTTCTAAATTGTACCTGTGAAGCGCAAAAATATGGCACTCGAACAATATATGTGGGACGGTCTCGTCCGTAGCCGGGTCGCAAACACACGCTGGGCTCTCCTTACACCCAAAACGATGTAGGTATTTGGAGAAACCACCGTGCCCAGTCATAATTTGCGTTATTATGTTTTCAGTTCCAATTTCGCGAACTGTTTTGTAGGCCACCAGCGCGTCAGGAAGAAACAATTTAGTCACGCCAGCAGTTTCTCCAGTAGTGTATCTCCGGTTCCACTCATCAAGCGTTGCCATTCTAATGCTACGCTTGATGAATGAAATCGGGCACTTATCATAATCAGGCCTTTTCTTGTTGTTCCCCGCAGCCTCTTTGGCCAAAACGTCTGCTCTCTCGTTGCCCTCCAATCCAACATGCGCTTTGATCCAGAACAAGGATAGTAGCTTGTTCTGTTCGGACAACGATGTAAGGTTCCGTCGCGTTTCTACTGCAAGTGGATGGAGGCAACCGAAGTTCTGAACCGCCTGAAGGGCCGCCATCGAGTCACTGTATACACCGTACGATGTCGCTCGGGCTTTAAGAGCCTCTCTGGTTGCCCGGCATATAGCCAGTAGTTCAGCCTGGTAAACCGTGCAGTAATCTGCGAGCTTTAGTTTGAGGGTTTTGGTCTCTACCTCTCTTCTCCATATGGAGACCGCTGCTCCAACCTCCCCCCCAATCTTGCTGCCATCGGTGAATATGCGAATTTCACATTCACCGCTGGCATCAAGCTGCTCCTGGTTCCCCAGGCTGACCACCCCTATCTCTCTCCTCTCCGATGGATGCGGGGCTTGGAGAGCGCAAGTCATTCGCTCAACCTCCCGGTCACATAGCATCGGCTGGGGTTCCCCCCTCTTGGCCCGGTACAGGGAGGCTACCTCCCGGACACGTAGGTCCAGTGGGAGAATCCCAGCCAGTGCCAGGGCCGAGTTTAGCGACACCGTACGGTAGGCCTTACAAATCTGCTGCGCTATCCCCCGCTGCACTACGTTCAGCTGCTTAATAATACCGACCTTGTAGGCAGCATGTTCCCACACACTGGCACAGTACAGCACGATAGGCTCAACCGTCGCCACATATATTGTTCTCACTACTTCTGGGTGTAAACCCCACGTTGTTTTGGCTGCCCTAGTAAGCTGCTTGTGTATGCCCAAGGCCTTCCTACAAATATTTGCCACGTGCGGCTTAAAGGTAAGCTTGTCGTCAATGGTGACTCCCAACAACTTGAGCTCCCCGACCAAGGAAACCGGAACCCCTCCCATTGTCAGGCGTGGGGTGTCGTACTTTAGTTTTCGTGTAATAAGCATTGCGTTGGTTTTATGCGGGGCAAATCTAAGTTTATTTCCGACACCCCACTCCCGAACACATTCGAGGGCGGCATTCGCGCGGATCTCAATTTGTCGGGCGTTATCAGCGGTGAACACCATGACGACATCATCGGCGAATGCCTGCACGTGCTCGCCGTTTTTGTCAAGGGTTTTGAGGAGAGGATCCAAAAGCAAGTTCCATAAAATGGGCCCCCCTATGGAACCCTGTACGCATCCCTTATTAGTGCTTTTGGTGTGTTCCTCTCCGGCGTATCTGATGCTCACCTTCCTTTCAGAGAGGTAGCTATCTATTACCTTCCTTATGTTCAGCGGACACTTCTCCTCAACCAAACGGGTCCTTATTACCGGCCACCAGGCGTTGTCGAAGGCTCCCTCTATATCCAAAGATATTAGTACTACAATCTTTTTATTTTCCAGTCCATTCTTAATATGTTGCATAAGGTTATAGAGGGAGTCTTCGGTGCCCCTCTGTGGCATGAACCCGTATTGGTGAGTACTCATCCTCGGAAGGATATAGTGCTTTAACCTTGACATGAGCATCTTCTCATAGATCTTACCCATCACAGGTAAGAGACCGATGGGTCTATAGGCCTTGGGCATACTGTAGTTCCCTTTCCCCGGTTTTCTGAGGACAACAACGATAGCCTCCTTCCATACTCGGGGGAAGTAATAGAGCTCTAGGCTTTTATTAAGCAGGGCAAGGAAAGCCTCCGGGTCCGCTTCGACTGCTCTGCAGCAGATATCAGCGGTAAGGCCGTCTTTACCGGGGGCCTTTTTCGGGTTGAAAGATCCGCACGCTAGACGGAGTTCAGTCATTGTGAATGGCGGGTCACAGGATTCGTCCTGAGTCCCAACACCAACGCCGTCCGCTTTAGCTCTTATGCTCCGATGGTATGGATTATCGTCTTCTACCCGATCTTCTGGGTAAAAAGTATCCGCGAGCAGTGCGACCGATTCTCTAGGGTTCAGTGTTACCCCATCCTTTTCTAGCGGCAGATCTTCCTCCCTGCGTGATGTCCTCGCTATTACCCTGTATATACCCTCCCATAGACTTTCCCTGTCCTGCTTAGCACAGAAGTTCTTCCAGCTGTCGACTATGGCTTTGGCAGCCTCGGTCTCATATTCCTCTTTTAGCTTTAGGTATTCATCGACGACCTTCGACCTTCTCACCGGTGCTGCGCACCTTATCCTCCTCTTCCTCGTGGCCACTTCCCTTTTCAGCTTCGCGAGTTTTTCGGACCACCATGGCAATCTAGGTTTCGCATTTGGCTTTTTTGATGGCATAGATTTTGTGCATGCCTTGATTGTTACGTCTGTTAATTTTTTGACTGCTGTTTCCAGTTCCACAGTTGTACTTATCCCTTCAATCACATCTTTAGACAATCCGCTATCAGTTTTAAGCTGATTGAATTCTGTCAAAAATTCATGCCAATTTGCTCTTCCCGTGTTGAATTTTCTTGTGGTTCTGGAGACAGCAAGTCCTTTGGATTTTTTAAGGCGGATGTTGAATAGAATGCCATTGTGATCCGAGCCCGTCAGACCTTCTTCCACTTTCCACTTCTCAATCCGATCTAAGAGATCGACTGAGCAGGCTGTGACGTCTATATAGCTGTGGTACCTCTGGCCACCCCGGATCGTGTCGAAGGTCGGGGTATCACCGCTATTTAGGATGTGCAGACTCATGTCCCCGAGAGCTCCTGCCATGTCGTTACCCCTGTCGTCTGTTTTAAGACTTCCCCACCAGGTGCTCTTTGAATTTGCATCTCCCCCTACAACCATTCTCCTATATCGGAAGTTTTGGGCAATATTCTCCAATTGAGAAATGTACGGTCCCATCGGGAGGTCCGGTTCAAAATAAAAAGAAACCAGCGTGATTTCCCAGGCCACCGTTTGAATCCCCACCACCACGATGTTGTTGGTGGTGAGTTTAGGGTATTGTATGACCGTAAGGTCGTGGTCGAAGACGGCTATGGCCGCTTTCACTTTACCCTCCCCCACCATGGTGTTCTGGTAGATTCTCACGCCTGCGTACATTCCCATGGTTCCACTGCTACCCAAATATGGCTCCTGGAGGAGTGCCAAGGATGCTCGACGTTTCACTGCTTCAATTAGAAGCTCATTCGTCGCCAGCTTTTTCCTCTGCAAGTTGGTTTGGAGCACCTTATAGGTGGTGTCGCCCGGGTCGCCCTTAGCAATAGGCCACAGTGAGCCGAGCTAACGCGTCTCGTCTCTGGCGTACCGGACAGTCTCTGCTGAAAGCATTGTGCTCGTTGTCATCCTGTACGGTCTTCACGCAGTTGCGACACTTAGGTGGAAGCCCATCGCTGTACTCCGCGCATTCGGTTTTGAGGTGTGTACCTCCGCAGTGGCTGCAGAGGTCGGCCGGTTCTTTGCAATATTTCTTTGTGTGGCCGTAGTCCAGGCATCGACTGCACTGAATTAACGGCGTTTGATCCTCGGCCCTTATGCGCTGGATGTCGATATGCACATACCCCCGGTCAATGACCCTTCTCCATATTACGGGTGAGACACTTAGTGCTACGTGCCCAATTTGTGGGTTCCTACCTTTTCGCCGAAACTTGATCGCAACCCTATCTTCCCCTTCCCGAAGATCTTGGAAAAGAGGGCGGTTTTGATTCCTTAGGGCCTTTAAGACGTCTTCGTCGGTGTTATACGAAAAAACGTCTTTGAGGATCACTAGGGGGTCTTTGTTTTTTACCTCTTCGACTGAGAGACCGTTCCCTTTTCCTGTCAGCTTTTGTTTCGCTTTCTCCCTTTCCTCCTTAGTAGCAAAACCTATAATAATTTTCCTATCTCTAGCTTTCCTGACCCTCTCGACCCTAATCCAGCCCTCCTTTGCGTCGACCGCTTTTCTGACCCTCCCAAGGGTCTCCTCCCCTGTCTCCTCTGGGTCTTCCGAGGTGACCACAACTGAGTGTAAAGTGCTCAGTTGCAGTCTTGCCCGGTTCGCCTTACTCACATTCGAGGCAGGTTGCTGTGGTTGTTGCTGGGCTCTATCTAGAGCCTCTTTATGCTGCACCATATTTTCGTTCAATTCCCTAATTCTCTGGTTTGTTTCCAGTAGCAATTTGGAGTGGTCTTCTATTCTTGACATCATTAGATTATTTCCGGGGGTTCCACCGGTCGGGCTGATGTCTTGCCCCCCGTTTCCAGGTCCGGTTTCCATTTCCCTCCCCAATCTCGCGGCCTTGTTTTCCGCTTCCAACCTCTTCACCAACTGGTACATCCTATCTACAGCCTCAAATACCACCATTTTCGCTTCCCTCTTCATTGACTTGAAGGAGTTCAGGTGGCGTTTGACTCCCTCAAGCTTTGCGCGAGCTTCGGCCGTAAAACTCGCGTAGGTTTTTGGACTCTCGGGTTCGTCCAGTACTATGACAGTTGGTGTGGTCTGTTTTGGTTGCGTCGTACTAGTTTTTGATATTGCTTTCGGGGGAGCCTCTACCTTTGAGGGACCGGCTTCTTTCTCCCCCTGTACTCGGCTTTGAGAGGGGGCGCCTTTTGACGCTTCCCTTCCCTCAACACTCCGACGCACCAATTTAGAAGTCGGTGATTTTTTGTTTTCCACTACTGACATTTTGGATGGGTTGTAGTGTGCAGCTATCAAAAGGTGGCAACTCGCAATAAAACAGTGTAATAATGTAAATAATGTAAATAACAAACACAACAAATTTGTATATAAAACACACAAGTCACACAGAAACACAAATTAAAAGATAGAGTCGCTGACTCTTGTCAAATAAGGAGTCACCAACTCCTGTCTTAAAGTAAACTATCGCTACAAGTTGTAAAACCGAGGTAGGTTCCAATTCAAAAAGAAACAAAACAAATAAAATATAAGTGATACAATAGCTTAACTAACTTAGAGTCAGTACTTTTATGTCGTGGGTGGGTACCACAGTATAGTCTCTTCCGGTCAAAAAAGGAAAAATACCCCAACTGTCAAATTTGTCAGTTCTGGACTCTATCTAATTTGTGACTCTAGGTAGAGTCGATGTCATGAGCCCGTCAAATAGCCCTCACTCGCCCCGTTCCAGGGACCCCAAACACGCCCCAGCCAACCACAAGGGTCCCGAAGCTACAGACGTTCAAAGTTTTCGGTTAAAAGTAACCGAAGAATCCGAAAGATGTTTAAAAGGCTATAACTCCGGAACCAACCGTCCGAAGGGGGTCGTGCTCGGTATCCCCACACTCAGCTCGACGAGCCCTATCTACTCCCACCCTTTCTGGGGTCAAAATTTTTTGACTCTTCGATTAGCCCAAAAGCGACCTGGTCCTATACTCTGAGGCCCGCTTTAGTACTAGAAACTAGTCCCGTCTCTCTAAGTCAACCGGTTCGGAAGATACGGATGTTTTAATATTTTCAAAATGGCCGCGCGCTGAACTTTGACCGTCGTTATCTCCCGTTCCAGCTGTCACAGAGTGCTCGTGCTTGGGTTCCCCTGTCTCGTCTACACCTGGGCTACCCGTTGGGACTATTTTCAGCCGTGGGCAAATTTTTGCCCCAAATCCAAATTTAACTATTTGTATCCTACAGGGATTTTGTCCCCCTACCCAAATCTCAAAACCGCGTCTCTCTACGGCTTACAGTCGAGGAGCTATGTCCGTCCAAAGTTTTCCAAGATGGCGGCCGAACTGTCAAACGCCAGTTTCAGATGCCTGTAACTCCTCAACCGCTTATCGCAGAGAGTCCGGGTTTCAAGTAGACGTCGTGGCTTGACGTCCTTTGTCTTAGGGGTGGTTACAACCCTTAAAAATAATTTTGCTCCAAACAGCCTAGAAATATCTTGCCCGACTTGGCTATGTCTTGGGCTTAATTACCCCGAAAATCGCAAGTTCCTGCGATGAGTGGGTCCCGAGATACGAGACTTTAAAGTTTTTAACCGCCGCAACCGAATTTGCGGTTAAATCTAATATCTTCCAATTTTGAAGATAGAGGGTCGGTTCTTGGGCTCAATCCAAGGTCAAATATGTGTTTGAACACAATCCCGAGCCCAAAAATTTTTTATTTTGTATATTTATCTATTTATTTACAATTAATATAAAAAATATCGTATCTCCGTAACCACTGAACATAAAAATATGCAAAAAATACCATAAAATAGAATAAATTAGTCACTATAATAAACAATTTTACAAAAAATAAAAACCTAAAAATATAACCTGAAAACTTTCAAAAAACACAAATTTTCATAAAAATAATTACTATTATTAAACTAAAAGTTCTAAAATTATAATTCTTTGCAGGACGGTTCTCTGAGCAAGCGCGCCAAGGATAGCAATTGCAGTTTCTTGAAAAACTTCCTGGTTCCAGAAATATTAGGTTGCAAAGTTTCAATTTTTAAAAGTCTATAAAAAATTTTCCACAGATGATAAAATTTTTCTCTTTGCAGAATATGAGACGTAATAATGATGTGCTTCTACCTTTAAAATTTCAGGGATCTCCGATAGCTCCTTCACCGTTTTCAAAACCACGTGTCACCACGTGGTTTTTGTTTTTCTGGTTTTCCCGGAAAAACGGGAAGTCCGACGACGCAAAAACACAGCAAAACCGGTGGGGGTCAGGAGGCGCTACACGAAGGCACTTTTTTCATGTAAATTGGTTCACAAACAACGTCACTATCGCACTTTTTAGTTTTCTATTTCCACACTTAACCTCTAAAAACGAGGAAAAACACTTTTCCTACTTCGCTCAAGCGCGTGCGGCTGCACCACGCGTCACTAGGATGTAGGTCTTGGCGAGACCTATCTCCTGACACCAAAATCTTGTCGATAGCTTAAGAAAAACCCGATATTTTGAATTTTTTAGCGCGGAGCACTGTAAAATAGCTTCTGATCGCGACCAGGGTGCGGAAAAGGTTAGGTTAGGTTAGGTTAGGTTGGGGTCTGTCCTCGGACCACTCCTGTGGAACGTGGGGTACGACTGGGTCCTGCGGAGTCGTCTGCCTCCCGGGCTGGGCGTAATTTGTTACGCCGATGACACGCTTGTCACAGCCCGGGGGGCCAATTTCCAAGAGGCGGCGCGCCTGGCCACCAGGGGTGTATCTCTGGTGGTTGGGCGCATAGAGGCGCTGGGCTTACGGGTGGCCCTTGACAAGACGGAGGCCCTGTTATTTCATGGGCCCCGTCGTGGTCCACCCCCCGGCGCCTCCATCGAAGTCAACTCGGTCCTCGTACCGGTTCGGGCCCAGATGAGGTATCTGGGCCTGATCCTCGACGGTAGGTGGCTCTTCGACGAGCACTTCCGACAGCTTGGTCCAAAGCTGGTCGACGCTGCCTCCGCCCTTGGGCGACTCTTGCCCAATCTGGGTGGAGCCAGCGTCGAAACAAGACACCTCTACACGGGGGTGGTCCGGTCGATGGCCCTTTACGGGTCACCGGTGTGGGTCCCGGCTCTGACCGCCCAGAATAAGGCACGCCTCTGGCGGCCTCAGAGGGTATTGGCGGTCAGAGCCATACGCGGATACCGCACCGTGTCGACGGAGGCGGCATGCGCCTTGGCCGGAACACCCCCGTGGGATTTGGAGGCGGAAGTGCTCGCCGAAGTTTATCGGCGAGCGGCTGACTATCGGGCGGAGAACGGGTATCGTCCTCCGCCCGAAGAGGTACGCGATTGGCGTGAAGCCGCTCGCCGAGCCACGATGGCTCGTTGGTCGTCCCGGCTGGAGGCTCCACGCGCTGGCTTTGCCACCGTGGAGGCGCTCCAGCCGGTCATCCTCGAGTGGGCAGGGCGGCAGCACGGGACCCTTTCCTTCCGGCTGACGCAGGTGCTTTCCGGGCATGGTTGCTTCGGAAAGTACCTGCACTCGGTCGCTAGGAGGGAATTGAGTCCCGCCTGCCACCACTGCGACTGCAGTGAGGACTCGGCCCAGCACACGCTGGAGATCTGCCCCGCTTGGGCGGATCAGCGCCGGGCCCTCACTGCAGTCATCGGAGGAGATCTGTCGCTACCGGCCGTCGTACTATCCATGGCCGGTAGCGACAGCAGTTTTACCGCGGTCGCGACCTTCTGCGAGGAAGTAATCTCGCAGAAGGAGGCGGCGGAGAAGGCCCGAGAGGACGATCTCCACTCGGACCCGATCCGCCGCCGGCGAACCGGGCGGCGGAGGCGCGCCCATCTGCGCCTCATGCCGCCCTGAGTGTGGCCGCGGATGGACGGGATGGGTTTTCCCGTCCATCCGCTTTAGTGGCCAGCCGCGAAGGGGCGACGTACGCGTGTGCCGTGCGTCGCCTAAATTGAGATTTTTTTTTTTTTTTTTTTTTTTTATAAGAAGAAGGTGCCCGCTTCTGTGCGGGCAGGCGCTGGGAGGGGTCCGGTTTGCGTTAGTAACAGCGATCCCGGACCCCTCCCTTCTCAGGCGCAGAGTTGGCACACCGTGTGGTTTTAGTCGGTTCGATTCCGACACACCGCCCCGCCGCAAACCCCGGCGGGGTGACGGCCCGAGGGGGTTTCCACACGTAAAAAAAAAAAAAAAAAAAAAAAAAAAAAAAAAAAAAAAAAAAAAAAAAGGTTAGGTTAGGTTCCCCCCAATGTATCCCTACGTTGTCGTCGTGGTGGGGCTTGCGTGGGTCAATGATCTCTGGGGCTGTGCCGGGTAGAGCTACTCATGCCGGATTGGCCCAGGGTGAGACTCCAGACCAAATGGGATACCAGACGGAGTCTGTTGAGACTGCCGCGAAGGACATGACGCTCCATCGTCATGCCGCGCTCCAAGCGTCCCTCTGCTTTAGCAGAGGGCGTGATGGAGAGCGAGTAGGTCAGAGGGGCTGGCACGTGAGTGTTAGCTCCGTCTGTGAGAGAGGGCTAGCCACCCTCTCGCATTCCGTAACCATTAGGGGCTCAACAACGACCTGACTGGTGGCTCCAAGAGGGTACGCTGAGAACCTAATGGCCGGAGGGCTTGCCTTGATTGGCCGGCCCATGACAAGGATAGTCTATAACACCCGACAGCTAAGTCGCAAAAACCTGTGGATACCGGCCGACCTCCACAGTACATAGGCTTATCCGGGTGCAGGGGGCACCGCCCGGATGGACTTATTTCCCCCATACTCGTGGGATTAGCTATGGAAATGAACTTAAAGAAATTTTTGAAAACGGACCGATCAAATACAACGACTACTGGCAAGGAAACTGGACTCGAAAAGAAGAGAGACAAGAAGGAAAGCAAGAAGGAAAGGAGGAACGCCAAGGGGCAGTTCCGAAAGGCGGACGAGCGATCGTCTGCCGATGAGGACACTGCGTCTGTGGCGCCCATCTTGGCGGGGCTCCCAGAAGTCAATCTGACTACTGGGAGCCGAAGAACATCGGAGCGCGTGCGCTCCAAGTCCGCCACTGTTAGTGCGAGCGGTAGCACCGGTGCGAGTGTGGACGCACCGGAACTGATGGAGATGGAGGTGACAGAAGACACCCGCAAACGCGGTCACTCCGGGGACGGCGGCGAGAGCGACACGTCCCTGGAGATGTTGCCTCCGAAGATCGCGAGCGGCGGAAGAGGGAGGTCTCGTACTCCGGGCTCGTCAGGCTCCGCCTTCTCTAAGGCGGAGTCGTACAAGCGAGCCAGGGCTGATGGAGAGCTGCAGGCAGAGGAGGAGATGAGTGGTCTCCTGCTTAAGATCAGGGGACCGGTGGATGGGGATTCAGAGCCCCAATCATCGGTCTCTCTGCAGGAGACGGCGGACGCGGCGGTGGCCATAATTAACAAGGTGGCCACCAAGTCCGTGAACCTTAAGGGCTCTTTTGTGAGAGCCCTTAAGGACTCCTCTTCTGCCGTGGCGGGGGTTGTGGGGACCCTGGTTGGGGACGTGGCCCGCCTACAGGCGGCCAACGAGCGCTTGACGGGGCAGGTGGCTGAGCTGGGCGCTCAATTCGCCCAGTTCCGGGCGGAGCGAGAGGCCCCGGCCCCGTCAACATCCCAGCGGGCCGCGTCTGCATCCCAGCGGGCCCCGTCTGCGCCGCAGCCGTCATCTGCTGGCCCCGGGATAACCGACGCCCAACTAGCGGTTATCCTGGATGCATGCTGGCGGATGATTGAGGGCCGTACGGCCGGCCTAGAGGCGAGGCTGCCTGCGGCCCCGATTATGCGGCCGCCGCTTGCGGCGCCGAAACGAACGGCCACGTCGTCGACGCCGACCCCTCTTCCCGTGGTGGGGGGTCGCGTGTCGTACTCGGCAGCGGTGTCGCCGGTCGTGAGGCCGGCTCCTGCGGCTGCCCAAGGGGCACGGCCGGGGGCCAAGGCTCCGGCCAAGGTTCCGGCCAAGGCTCCGGCCAAAGCGGCCGCGCCGAGACCGGGGCCGAAAGCGGCGGTGGGGGCGGGAGCGGAGATTCCTCCGCTCCCCACTCCAACGCCTGTGCCTCTGCCTGGACCCTCCACGTCTGCCCCCTCCAATGAGGGTTGGCAGGTAGTCGGAGGGTCAAAGAAGGCCCGAAAGCGGGCCAGAAAGGCTGCCCGACAGGCAGCCTCTGGCCCGCAGTCGCCGCCGGTGGCAAGGGCCACTGCGAAAAAGCCGCGGAAACTGCAGCCGCCAAAAACCGCGGCTGTAGTGGTGACCCTGTCACCGGAGGCGACAACCGGCGGGATGTCCTACGCGGCCTTCTTCAAGAAGGCCCGGGACAGTCTCGCCGGTGAGTTCGAAACGGCCGGTGTCCGCCTGCGCAAGGCCCAAACGGGAGCTCGAATTCTCGAGTTCCCTGGGGCCGATGGCACAAAAAAGGCGGACACCGTTGCCGGGAAGTTGAGGGATGTATTTGCAGCCACGGATGGTGTGAAGATCGCCAGGCCCACAAAGTGCGCAGAGCTGCGCATTTCGGGCCTGGACGATTCGGTCACGGCCGACGAGGTCCGCGCCGTAATCCGTGACAAGGCGGGTTGCGGCGCGGACAGCGTCAGGGTCGGCACCATCCGCCCCGGTCCGGGAGGCCTTGGTGCAGTGTGGGTCAGCTGTCCCGTGGCGTCGGCCAAAATATTGGCCGATGCCGGCAGGCTACTCATCGGCTTCGTGAGTGCCAGGATCACGGTCCTGGCCGCGAGGCCGATGAGGTGCTTTAAATGCCTTGCCGCGGGACACACTCGCACCAAGTGCCAGAGTTGTTTTGACTGCAGCGGACTGTGTTTCCGCTGCGGTCGACCGGGGCACAAGGCGGCAGAGTGTTCTGCCGCCCCTCACTGCCCCGTGTGTGCGGCGGGCAATAAGCCCGCCAATCACCAGATGGGGCAGGGGGGCTGCAAGCCTCCCCGAGCTTCTCGGCAGACGTCGGGGGCTAGCCTGTCGACCCAGGCTGCCTCCGACGTCGTTCGTGCGACCACGTCGTCGCCCATGGAGGAGGTTGTAGAGACGATCCAGTAAATGGATCGGCTCTCCAACCTCCTTGTCCAGACGAACCTGAACCACTGCGCCGCGGCGCAGGATCTCTTCCTGCAAACCATGGCGCAGTGGTCGATAGGTGTTGCCGTAGTCGCGGAGCCCTACTACGTCCCTCCCCGTCCAAACTGGATGGGTGACCGGGACGGCTCCGTGGCAGTCGTCGGCTCCTCGGCGGCTCGTTCCCCGCCCTTGTCGTTAAGAGACAAGGGCTCTGGATATGTGGCCGCCGAGTGGGGGGGAATCACCGTTTACGGTGTGTATTTCTCCCCCAACCGGAGTTTGAGCGACTTCGAGGTCTTCCTTAACAACTTGGAGACCTCGATACGGCGACTAGCGTCTGGGCACGTCCTCGTGCTGGGGGACTTCAACGCAAAATCCATTGCGTGGGGTTCCCCGGCGACGGACGCCAGGGGCGATGCCGTGGTGGAGTGGGCGGCGTCGGTGGGCCTCTGTTTGCTGAACAGAGGCGCCACCAACACGTGCGTGCGACAGCAGGGGGGGTCGATAGTGGACCTTTCGTTCGCTACCCCTGCTGTTGCCGCACGAGTAAGGAACTGGTGTGTCCTGGATGAGGTTGAGACGCTCTCGGATCACCTGTACATCCGATTCGAGCTCTCCCGGTCCCAGGGCCCCAGTAGGGGTCACGTGGCGCGGCATACCTCCCGCTTTCCGCGGTGGGCAGTTGCCAAACTCGACAGGGACCTGCTAGAGGAGGCGGCCATAGTTCAATCTTGGCTGTCTCCGCGGGCCCCGGCCGAGGAGGTCGACATGGGGGCTGGCCGCTTTCGCTCTGCGATTACGCAGATCTGCGATGCGGCCATGCCCCGCGTTCGGGGTTGTCGACCTTCACGGAACGGGGTCTACTGGTGGTCCCAGGAGTTGGCGGACCTCCGTGCGGCCTGTACTCGTGCCCGGAGGTCCTACACCCGATGCCGGCGGCGACGCCACCGCGTAGACGGGGAGGAGGGCCGGCTTCATGAGGAGTACCGCGAAGCGCGGAAAACTCTGAAGCTGGCCATTTGCCGCGCCAAAGAGGAAAAGAGAAAGGAGATGCTGGGGAGTCTCGATCGTGACCCCTGGGGTCGCCCATATCGTGCGGTGCGACAAAAGCTCCGCACGGCGGGCCCCCCCCTTACCGAGACTCTCCAGCCCAGCTTCCTGCAGCAGGTGGTCGAGGGCCTGTTCCCGCAGCGGGCGGAGCATACGCCCCCGTCGATGGCCTACTCAGTGGCCAGAGACGACGGGGGCAGAGAGGACGATGTTCCGCCCGTTAGGGAATCAGAGGTAGGGGCGGCTGTTCTTCGGATCCGTTCCAAGAACACCGCCCCCGGGCCGGACGGGGTACCACCCCGAGTGATGGCCCGAGCCCTCGACCATATGTCGGACCGCCTCAGGGAGGTTTTGGACGCCAGCCTGGCGTCCGGACGCTTCCCTGAGTGCTGGAAATGCGGGAAGCTGGTCCTACTGCAGAAGCCGGGACGGCCAGCCGATTCGGTCGCGGCCTATAGGCCCATCGTGTTGCTGGACGAGGCGGGCAAATTGTTCGAGAGGATTCTCTCTGCCCGCATCGTCCAGCATCTCAGCGAGGTGGGGCCCGACCTGTCGGACGCCCAATTCGGGTTCCGAGAGGGGCGTTCGACGGTCGATGCCGTGATGCGCCTTAGGGCCGTGACCGAAGAGGCGGTTGGCTGTGGCGGCGTGGTGTTGGCGGTGTCCTTGGACATCGCCAACGCCTTTAATAGTCTGCCATTCAGCTGCATCAGGGAAGCACTCCTGTATCATGGGGTGCCAGAGTACCTGAGGCGGCTGGTGGCAGACTATTTGGAGGAGCGTACCGTCGTGTACGAGGATCGAGATGGCGCCTTGAGACGGCGACCCATGTCGTGCGGCGTTCCACAGGGGTCTGTCCTCGGACCACTCCTGTGGAACGTGGGGTACGACTGGGTCCTACGTAGTCGTCTACCCCCCGGGCTCGGCGTAATTTGTTACGCCGATGACACCCTAGTCACAGCCCGGGGGGCAAATTTCCAAGAGGCGGCGCGCCTGGCCACCAGGGGTGTCTCTTTGGTGGTTGGGCGCATCGAGGCGCTGGGCTTACGGGTGGCCCTTGACAAGACGGAGGCCCTGCTATTTCATGGGCCCCGTCGTGGTCCACCCCCCGGCGCCTCTATCGTAGTCAACTCGGTCCTCGTACCGGTTCGGGCCCAGATGAGGTATCTGGGCCTGATCCTCGACGGTAGGTGGCTCTTCGACGAGCACTTCCGACAGCTTGCTCCTAAGCTGGTCGACGCTGCCTCCGCCCTTGGGCGTCTTTTGCCCAACTTGGGTGGAGCCAGCGTCGTTACAAGGAACCTCTTCACGGGGGTGGTCCGGTCGATGGCCCTGTATGGGTCACCGGTGTGGGTGGAGGCTCTGACTGCCCAGAACAAGGCGCGCCTTTGGCGCCCTCAGAGGGTATTGGCAGTCAGAGCCATACGCGGATACCGCACGGTGTCCACCGAGGCGGCCTGCGCCTTGGCCGGAACACCCCCGTGGGATTTGGAGGCGGAAGTGCTCGCCGAAGTTTATCGGCGAGCGGCTGAACATCGGGCGGAGTACGGGTATCGTGCTCCGCCCGAAGAGGTACGCGAATGGCGTGAAGCCGCTCGCCGAGCCACGATGGCTCGTTGGTCTTTCCGGCTGGAGGCTCCACGCGCTGGCTTTGCCACCGTGGAGGCGCTCCAGCCGGTCATCCTCGAGTGGGCAGGGCGGCAGCACGGGACTCTTTCCTTCCGACTGACGCAGGTGCTCTCCGGGCACGGTTGCTTCGGGAAGTACCTGCACTCGGTCGCTAGGAGGGAACTGAGTCCCGCCTGCCACCACTGCGACTGCAGTGAGGACTCGGCCCAGCATACGCTGGAGTTCTGCCCCGCTTGGGCGGAGCAGCGCCGGGCCCTCACTGCAGTCATCGGAGGGGATCTGTCGCTACCGGCCATCATACGCTCCATGGCCGGTGGCGACAGCAGTTTTACCGCGGTCGCATCCTTCTGCGAAGACGTAATTTCGCAGAAGGAGGCGGCGGAGAAGGCCCGGGAGGACGATATCCACTCGGACCCGATCCGCCGCCGGCGAACCGGGCGGCGGAGGCGCGCCCATCTGCGCCTCATGCCGCCCTGAGTGTGGCCGCGGATGGACGGGATGGGTTTTCCCGTCCATCCGCTTAAATGGCCAGCCGCGAAGGGGCGACGTACGCGTGTGCCGTGCGTCGCCTAATTTGAGAATTTTAATAGCAGAGGGTGCCCGCTTCAGTGCGGGCAGGCGCTGGGAGGGGTCCGGCGTGTTAATAACAGCGATTCCCGGACCCCTCCCTTCTCAGGCGCAGAGTTGGCACACCGTGTGGTTTTAGTCGGTTCGATTCCGACACACCGCCCCGCCGCAAACCCCGGCGGGGTGACGGCCCGAGGGGGTTTCCACACGTAAAAAAAAAAAAAAAAAAAAAAAAAAAAAAAAAAAAAAAAAAAAAAAAAAAAAAAAAAAAAAAAAAAGGTTAGGTTAGGTTAGGTTAGGTTAGGTTAGGTTGTATCTGGTCTCCTGCATATCATCAGGAGGCCGGCGGATGGGGTTTCAGAGCCCCAATCACCGGCCTCTCTGCAGGAGAAGGCACAGGCGGCAGTGGCCATTATCCACAAGGTGGCCACCAAGTCGGTGAACCTGAAGGGCTCCTTTGTGAGAGCCCTGAAGGACTCCTCCTCTGCCATTGCGGGGGTCGTGGAGACCCTGGCCGGGGACGTGGCCCGCCTCCAGACGGCCAACGACCGTTTGACGGGGCAGGTGGCTGAGCTGGGCGCTCAATTCGCCCAGTTCCGGGCGGAGCGAGAGGCCCCGGCCCCGTCAATATCCCAGCGGGCCGCGTCTGCATCCCAGCGGGCCCCGTCTGCGCCGCGGCCGTCATCTGCTGGCCCCGGGATAACCGACGCCCAACTAGCGGTTATCCTGGATGCATGCTGGCGGATGATTGAGGGCCGTACGGCCGGCCTAGAGGCGAGGCTGCCTGCGGCCCCGATTATGCGGCCGCCGCTTGCGGCGCCGAAACGAACGGCCACGTCGTCGAAGCCGACCCCTCTTCCCGTGGTGGGGGGTCGCGTGTCGTATTCGGCAGCGGTGTCGCCGGTCGTGAGGCCGGCTCCTGCGGCTGCCCAAGGGGCACGGCCGGGGGCCAAGGCTCCGGCCAAGGTTCCGGCCAAGGCTCCGGCCAAAGCGGCCGCGCCGAGACCGGGGCCGAAAGCGGCGGTGGGAGCGGGAGCGGAGATTCCTCCGCTCCCCACTCCAACGCCTGTGCCTCTGCCTGGACCCTCCACGTCTGCCCCCTCCAATGAGGGTTGGCAGGTAGTCGGAGGGTCAAAGAAGGCCCGAAAGCGGGCCAGAAAGGCTGCCCGACAGGCAGCCTCTGGCCCGCAGTCGCCGCCGTTGGCAAGGGCCACTGCGAAAAAGCCGCGGAAACTGCAGCCGCCAAAAACCGCGGCTGTGGTGGTGACCCTGTCACCGGAGGCGACAACCGGCGGGATGTCCTATGCGGCCTTCTTCAAGAAGGCCCGGGACAGTCTCGCCGGTGAGTTCGAAACGGCCGGTGTCCGCCTGCGCAAGGCCCAAACGGGAGCTCGAATTCTCGAGTTCCCTGGGGCCGATGGCGCAAAAAAGGCGGACACCGTTGCCGAGAAGTTGAAGGGAGTCTTCGCAGCCACGGATGGTGTGAGGATCGCCAGGCCCACAAAGTGCGCAGAGCTGCGCATTTCGGGCCTGGACGACTCGGTCACGACCGCCGACGTCCGCGCCGTAATCTGTGAGAAGGCGGGTTGCGGCGCGGACAGCGTCAGGGTTGGCACCATCCGCCCCGGTCCAGGAGGGCTTGGCGCCGTGTGGGTGAGTTGTCCCGTAGCATCGGCCAAAATTTTGGCTGATGCCGGCAGGCTCCTCGTCGGCTTCGTAAGTGCTAGGATCACAGTCCTAGCCGCGAGGCCGATGAGGTGCTATAAGTGCCTTGCCGCGGGACACACGCGGTCCAAGTGCGCCAGCTGTTTTGACTGCAGCGGACTCTGCTTCCGCTGCGGTCGACCGGGGCACAAGGCGGCAGAATGCTCTGCCGCCCCCCACTGCCCCGTGTGTGCGGCGGGCAATAAGCCCGCCAATCACCAGATGGGGCAGGGGGGCTGCAAGCCTCCCCGAGCTTCTCGGCAGACGTCGGGGGCTAGCCTGTCGACCCAGGCTGCCTCCGACGTCGTTCGTGCGACCACATCGTCGCCCATGGAGGGGGTTGTAGAGACGATCCAGTAAATGGATCGGCTCTCCAACCTCCTTGTCCAGACGAACCTGAACCACTGCGCCGCGGCGCAGGATCTCTTCCTGCAAACCATGGCGCAGTGGTCGATAGGTGTTGCCGTAGTCGCGGAGCCCTACTACGTCCCTCCCCGTCCAAACTGGATGGGTGACCGGGACGGCTCCGTGGCAGTCGTCGGCTCCTCGGCGGCTCGTTCCCCGCCCTTGTCGTTAAGAGACAAGGGCTCTGGATATGTGGCCGCCGAGTGGGGGGGAATCACCGTTTACGGTGTGTATTTCTCCCCCAACCGGAGTTTGAGCGACTTCGAGGTCTTCCTTAACAACTTGGAGACCTCGATACGGCGACTAGCGTCTGGGCACGTCCTCGTGCTGGGGGACTTCAACGCAAAATCCATTGCGTGGGGTTCCCCGGCGACGGACGCCAGGGGCGATGCCGTTGTGGAGTGGGCGGCGTCGGTGGGCCTCTGTTTGCTGAACAGAGGCGCCACCAACACGTGCGTGCGACAGCAGGGGGGGTCGATAGTGGACCTTTCGTTCGCTACCCCTGCTGTTGCCGCACGAGTAAGGAACTGGTGTGTCCTGGATGAGGTTGAGACGCTCTCGGATCACCTGTACATTCGATTCGAGCTCTCCCGGTCCCAGGGCCCCAGTAGGGGTCACGTGGCGCGGCATACCTCCCGCTTTTCGCGGTGGGCAGTTGCCAAACTCGACAGGGACCTGCTAGAGGAGGCGGCCATAGTTCAATCTTGGCTGTCTCCGCGGGCCCCGGCCGAGGAGGTCGACATGGGGGCTGGCCGCTTTCGCTCTGCGATTACGCAGATCTGCGATGCGGCCATGCCCCGCGTTCGGGGTTGTCGACCTTCACGGAACGGGGTCTACTGGTGGTCCCAGGAGTTGGCGGACCTCCGTGCGGCCTGTACTCGTGCCCGGAGGTCCTACACCCGATGCCGGCGGCGACGCCACCGCGTAGACGGGGAGGAGGGCCGGCTTCATGAGGAGTACCGCGAAGCGCGGAAAACTCTGAAGCTGGCCATTTGCCGCGCCAAAGAGGAAAAGAGAAAGGAGATGCTGGAGAGTCTCGAACGTGACCCCTGGGGTCGCCCATATCGTGCGGTGCGACAAAAGCTCCGCACGGCGGGCCCCCCCCTTACCGAGACTCTCCAGCCCAGCTTCCTGCAGCAGGTGGTCGAGGGCCTTTTCCCGCAACGGGCGGAGCACACGCCCCCGTCGATGGCCGGTCCGGCCAGAGACGACGGGGACGGAGGGAGTGAGGTGCCGCCCGTTAGGGAATCGGAGGTAGGGGCGGCTGTTCTAAGGATCCGTTCCAAGAACACCGCCCCCGGGCCGGACGGGGTACCACCCCGAGTGATGGCCCGAGCCCTCGACCATATGTCGGACCGCCTCAGGGAGGTTTTGGATGCCAGCCTGGCGTCCGGACGCTTCCCTGAGTGCTGGAAATGCGGGAAGCTGGTCCTACTGCAGAAGCCGGGACGGCCAGCCGATTCGGTCGCGGCCTATAGGCCCATCGTGTTGCTGGACGAGGCGGGCAAATTGTTCGAGAGGATTCTCTCTGCCCGCATCGTCCAGCATCTCAGCGAGGTGGGGCCCGACCTGTCGGACGCCCAATTCGGGTTCCGAGAGGGGCGTTCGACGGTCGATGCCGTGATGCGCCTTAGGGCCGTGACCGAAGAGGCGGTTGGCTGTGGCGGCGTGGTGTTGGCGGTGTCCTTGGACATCGCCAACGCCTTCAATAGTCTGCCATTCAGCTGCATCAGGGAAGCACTCCACTACCACGGGGTGCCAGAGTACCTGAGGCGGCTGGTGGCAGACTATTTAGAGGAGCGTACCGTCGTGTACGAGGACCGAGATGGCGTCTTGAGACGGCGACCCATGTCGTGCGGCGTTCCACAGGGGTCTGTCCTCGGACCACTCCTGTGGAACGTGGGGTACGACTGGGTCCTTCGGAGTCGTCTGCCCCCCGGGCTGGGCGTAATTTGTTACGCCGATGACACATTGGTCACAGCTCGGGGGGCCAATTTCCAAGAGGCGGCGCGCCTGGCCACCAGGGGTGTTTCTCTGGTGGTTGGGCGCATCGAGGCGCTGGGCTTGCGGGTGGCCCTGGATAAGACGGAGGCCCTGTTATTTCACGGGCCCCGTCGTGGTCCACCCCCCGGCGCCTCCATCGAAGTCAACTCGGTCCTCGTACCGGTTCGGGCCCAGATGAGGTATCTGGGCCTGATCCTCGACGGTAGGTGGCTCTTCGACGAGCACTTCCGACAGCTTGGCCCTAAGCTGGTCGGCGCTGCCTCCGCCCTTGGGCGTCTTTTGCCCAACTTGGGTGGAGCCAGCGTCGAAACAAGACACCTCTACACGGGGGTGGTCCGGTCGATGGCCCTTTACGGGTCACCGGTGTGGGTCCCGGCTCTGACCGCCCAGAATAAGGCACGCCTCTGGCGGCCTCAGAGGGTATTGGCGGTCAGAGCCATACGCGGATACCGCACCGTGTCGACGGAGGCGGCGTGCGCCTTGGCCGGAACACCCCCGTGGGATTTGGAGGCGGAAGTGCTCGCCGAAGTTTATCGGCGAGCGGCTGAATATCGGGCGGAGTACGGGTATCGTGCTCCGCCCGAAGAGGTACGCGATTGGCGTGAAGCCGCTCGCCGAGCCACGATGGCTCGTTGGTCGTCCCGGCTGGAGGCTCCACGCGCTGGCTTTGCCACCGTGGAGGCGCTCCAGCCGGTCATCCTCGAGTGGGCAGGGCGGCAGCACGGGACCTTTTCCTTCCGGCTGACGCAGGTGCTTTCCGGGCATGGTTGCTTCGGAAAGTACCTGCACTCGGTCGCTAGGAGGGAATTGAGTCCCGCCTGCCACCACTGCGACTGCAGTGAGGACTCGGCCCAGCACACGCTGGAGTTCTGCCCCGCTTGGGCGGAGCAGCGCCGGGCCCTCACTGCAGTCATCGGAGGAGATCTGTCGCTGCCGGCCGTCGTACTATCCATGGCCGGTAGCGACAGCAGTTTTACCGCGGTCGCGACCTTCTGCGAGGAAGTAATCTCGCAGAAGGAGGCGGCGGAGAAGGCCCGAGAGGACGATCTCCACTCGGACCCGATCCGCCGCCGGCGCACGGGGCGGCGGAGGCGCGCCTATCAGCGCCTCATGCCGCCCTGAGTGTGGCCGCGGATGGACGGGATGGGTTTTCCCCTCCATCCGCATTACAGGCCAACCGCGACGGGGCGATGTACGCGTGTGCCGTGCGTCGCCTAAATCGAGATTTTAACAACAGACGGTGCCCGATTCAGTGCGGGCAGGCGCTGGGAGGCGTCCGGTCGTGTAATATCTGCGATTCCCGGACCCCTCCCTTCTCAGGCGCAGAGTTGGCACACCGTGTGGTTTTAGTCGGTTCGATTCCGACACACCGCCCCGCCGCAAACCCCGGCGGGGTGACGGCCCGAGGGGGTTTCCACACGTAAAAAAAAAAAAAAAAAAAAAAAAAAAAAAAAAAAAAAAAAAAAAAAAAAAAAAAGGTTAGGTTAGGTTAGGTTAGGTTAGGTTAGGTTAGGTTAGGTTCCCGAGGGGCTCGCCAGGTGGCCAAGGCCCCGGCCAAGGCTCCGGCCAAGACGGCTGCGCCAAGGCCGGTGACGAAGGCGGCGGCAAGGGCTGGAGCGGAGATTACTCCGCTCCCCACTCCAACGCCTGGACCCTCCACGTCTGCCCCCTCCAATGAGGGTTGGCAGGTAGTCGGGGGGTCAAAGAAGGCCCGAAAGCGGGCCAGAAAGGCTGCCCGCAAGGCGGCTTCTGCCCAGCAGTCGCCGCCGGTGGCAAGGGCCACCGCTAAAAAGCCGCGGAAACTGCAGCCGCCGAAGACCGCGGCTGTAGTGGTCACCTTGACACCGGAGGCGACAACCGGCGGGCTGTCCTACGCGGCCTTCTTTAAGAAGGCCCGGGACAGCCTCGCCGGTGAATTTGGAACGGCCGGTGTCCGTTTGCGCCGCGCCCAAACGGGAGCTCGAATTCTCGAGTTCCCTGGGGCTGACGGCGCAAAGACGGCGGACACCGCTGCTGGGAAGTTGCGGGAAGTGTTTGCCGCCGTGGATGGTGTCAGGATCGCCAGGCCTACAAAGTGCGCTGAACTGCGCATTTCGGGCCTGGACGATTCCGTCACGGCCGGGGATGTCCGCGCTGCAGTTCAGGAGAAGACGAGCTGTAGCGCGGACAACGTCAGGGTCGGCACCATCCGCCCCGGTCCAGGAGGGCTTGGCGCCGTTTGGGTGAGTTGTCCCGTAGCGTCGGCCAAAATTTTGGCTGATGCCGGCAGGCTCCTCGTCGGCTTCGTGAGTGCCAGGATCACAGTCCTGGCCCCGAGGCCGATGAGGTGCTACAAGTGCCTTGCCGCGGGACACACTCGCTCGAAGTGCGCCAGCTGCTTCGACTGCGGCGGACTTTGTTTCCGCTGCGGTCGACCGGGGCACAAGGCGGCAGAGTGCTCTGCGGCCCCTCACTGCCCCGTGTGTGCGGCGGGCAACAAGCCCGCCAATCACCAGATGGGGCAGGGGGGCTGCAAGCCTCCCCGTGCTTCCCAGCAAGCGTCGGAGGCTAGCCAGACGACCCTGGCTGCCTCCGACGTGAATCGTGCGACAACGCCGTCGCCCATGGAGGGGGTTGGAGAAACGATCCAGTAATGGATCGAATCTCCAACCTCCTTGTCCAGACGAACCTCAACCACTGCGCCGCGGCGCAGGATCTCTTCCTGCAAACCATGGCGCAGTGGTCGATAGGTGTTGCCGTAGTCGCGGAGCCCTACTACGTCCCTCCCCGTCGAAACTGGATGGGTGACCGGGACGGCTCCGTGGCAGTCGTCGGCTCCTCGGCGGCCCGTTTCCCGCCCTTGTCGTTAAGAGACAAGGGCTCTGGATATGTGGCTGCCGAGTGGGGGGGAATCACCGTTTACGGTGTGTATTTCTCCCCCAACCGGAGTTTGAGCGACTTCGAGGTCTTCCTTAACAACTTGGAGACCTCGATGCGGCGACTAGCGTCTGGGCACGTCCTCGTGCTGGGGGACTTCAACGCAAAGTCCATTGCGTGGGGTTCCCCGGCGACGGACGCCAGGGGCGATGCCGTTGTGGAGTGGGCGGCTTCGGTGGGCCTCTGTTTGCTGAACAGAGGCGCCACCAACACGTGCGTGCGACAGCAGGGGGGGTCGATAGTGGACCTTTCGTTCGCTACCCCTGCTGTTGCCGCACGAGTAAGGAACTGGTGTGTCCTGGATGAGGTTGAGACGCTCTCGGATCATCTTTATATCCGATTCGAGCTCTCCCGGTCCCAGGGCCCCAGTAGGGGTCACGTGGCGCGGCATACCTCCCGCTTTCCGCGGTGGGCAGTTGCCAAACTCGATAGGGACCTGCTAGAGGAGGCGGCCATTGTTCAGTCTTGGCTGTCTCCGCGGGCCCCGGCCGAGGAGGTCGACATGGGGGCTGGCCGCTTTCGCACTGCGATTACGCAGATCTGCGATGCGGCCATGCCCCGCGTTCGGGGTTGTCGACCTCCACGGAACGGGGTCTACTGGTGGTCCCAGGAGTTGGCGGACCTCCGTGCGGCCTGCACTCGTGCCCGGAGGTCCTACACCCGATGCCGGCGGCGACGCCACCGCGTAGACGGGGAGGAGGGCCGGCTTCATGAGGAGTACCGCGAAGCGCGGAAAACTCTGAAGCTGGCCATTTGCCGCGCCAAAGAGGCAAAAAAAAAGGAGATGCTGGAGAGTCTCGATCGTGACCCCTGGGGTCGCCCATATCGTGCGGTGCGACAAAAGCTCCGCACGGCGGGCCCCCCCCTTACCGAGACTCTCCAGCCCAGCTTCCTGCAGCAGGTGGTCGAGGGCCTTTTCCCGCAGCGGGCGGAGCACACGCCCCCGTCGATGGCCGGTCCGGCCAGAGACGACGGGGACGGAGGGAGTGAGGTGCCGCCCGTTAGGGAATCGGAGGTTGGGGCGGCTGTTCTTCGGATCCGTTCCAAGAACACCGCCCCCGGGCCGGACGGGGTACCACCCCGAGTGATGGCCCGAGCCCTCGACCATATGTCGGACCGCCTCAGGGAGGTTTTGGACGCCAGCCTGGCGTCCGGACGCTTCCCTGAGTGCTGGAAATGCGGGAGGCTGGTCCTACTGCAGAAGCCGGGACGGCCGGCCGATTCGGTCGCGGCCTATAGGCCCATCGTGTTGCTGGACGAGGCGGGCAAATTGTTCGAGAGGATTCTCTCTGCCCGCATCGTCCAGCATCTCAGCGAGGTGGGGCCCGACCTGTCGGACGCCCAATTCGGGTTCCGAGAGGGGCGTTCGACGGTCGATGCCGTGATGCGCCTTAGGGCCGTGACCGAAGAGGCGGTTGGCTGTGGCGGCGTGGTGTTGGCGGTGTCCTTGGACATCGCCAACGCCTTTAATAGTCTGCCATTCAGCTGCATCAGGGAAGCACTCCTGTATCATGGGGTGCCAGAGTACCTGAGGCGGCTGGTGGCAGACTATTTGGAGGAGCGTACCGTCGTGTACGAGGATCGAGATGGCGTCTTGAGACGGCGACCCATGTCGTGCGGCGTTCCACAGGGGTCTGTCCTCGGACCACTCCTGTGGAACGTGGGGTACGACTGGGTCCTACGTAGTCGTCTACCCCCCGGGCTGGGCGTAATTTGTTACGCCGATGACACCCTAGTCACAGCCCGGGGGGCAAATTTCCAAGAGGCGGCGCGCCTGGCCACCAGGGGTGTCTCTCTGGTGGTTGGGCGCATCGAGGCGCTGGGCTTACGGGTGGCCCTTGACAAGACGGAGGCCCTGCTATTTCATGGGCCCCGTCGTGGTCCACCCCCCGGCGCCTCTATCGTAGTCAACTCGATCCTCGTACCGGTTCGGGCCCAGATGAGGTATCTGGGCCTGATCCTTGACGGTAGGTGGCTCTTCGACGAGCACTTCCGACAGCTTTCCCCAAGGCTGGTCGACGCTGCCTCCGCCCTTGGGCGTCTTTTGCCCAACTTGGGTGGAGCCAGCGTCGCTACAAGGAACCTCTTCACGGGGGTGGTCCGGTCGATGGCCCTGTATGGGTCACCGGTGTGGGTGGAGGCTCTGACTGCCCAGAACAAGGCGCGCCTTTGGCGCCCTCAGAGGGTATTGGCAGTCAGAGCCATACGCGGATACCGCACGGTGTCCACCGAGGCGGCCTGCGCCTTGGCCGGAACACCCCCGTGGGATTTGGAGGCGGAAGTGCTCGCCGAAGTTTATCGGCGAGCGGCTGAATATCGGGCGGAGAACGGGTATCGTGCTCCGCCCGAAGAGGTACGCGAATGGCGTGAAGCCGCTCGCCGAGCCACGATGGCTCGTTGGTCTTCCCGGCTGGAGGCTCCACGCGCTGGCTTTGCCACCGTGGAGGCGCTCCAGCCGGTCATCCTCGAGTGGGCGGGGCGGCAGCACGGGACTCTTTCCTTCCGACTGACGCAGGTGCTTTCCGGGCACGGTTGCTTCGGGAAGTACCTGCACTCGGTCGCTAGGAGGGAACTGAGTCCCGCCTGCCACCACTGCGACTGCAGTGAGGACTCGGCCCAGCATACGCTGGAGTTCTGCCCCGCTTGGGCGGAGCAGCGCCGGGCCCTCACTGCAGTCATCGGAGGAGATCTGTCGCTACCGGCCGTCATACGCTCCATGGCCGGTGGCGACAGCAGTTTTACCGCGGTCGCATCCTTCTGCGAAGACGTAATTTCGCAGAAGGAGGCGGCGGAGAAGGCCCGAGAGGACGATCTCCACTCGGACCCGATCCGCCGCCGGCGAACCGGGCGGCGGAGGCGCGCCCATCTGCGCCTCATGCCGCCCTGAGTGTGGCCGCGGATGGACGGGATGGGTTTTCCCGTCCATCCGCTTTAGTGGCCAGCCGCGAAGGGGCGACGCACGCGTGTGCCGTGCGTCGCCTAAATTGAGATTTTACTAGAAGAAGGTGCCCGCTTCTGTGCGGGCAGGCGCTGGGAGGGGTCCGGTTTACGTTAATAACAGCGATCCCGGACCCCTCCCTTTCTCAGGCGCAGAGTTGGCACACCGTGTGGTTTTAGTCGGTTCGATTCCGACACACCGCCCCGCCGCAAACCCCGGCGGGGTGACGGCCCGAGGGGGTTTCCACACGTAAAAAAAATAAAAAAAAAAAAAAAAAAAAAAAAAAAAAAAAGGTTAGGTTAGGTTAGGTTAGGTTTTTTTTTTTTTTTTTTTTTTTTTTTTTTGTGTAGCAGGCACCCGCCATCGCAGGGTGTTACTGCCTATTCTCTTTTCCCCGACTATTTAAATTGTCAGGACCTTGTATATCTAATTGTGTATATAGTGCAATGTGTGGTGACGACTTTATAATTTAATATATATGTATATATAATATTAAGGATGTTCAGATATATGTGTTCGGCACATTACAATTGTCGAACACATACATTTGCCCATCTATTACATCCATCTGTTTGTGTTCTATCTTGTCTGTTACATTATATTATTTTGTGTCTTGTTTACATTCTATATTTTTTCATACATATATTATTCTTATTTCAGTGTTTTTACATAATTTCTAATAACGATGAAAATGGTGATGATGATGAAATTTGTGATGATGATGAAAATGGTGATGATGATGAAAATGGTGATGATGATGAAAATGGTGATGATGATGAAAATGGTGATGATGATGAAATTGGTGATGATGATGAAATTGGTGATGATGATGAAAATGGTGATGATGATGAAAGTGGTGATGATGATGAAATTGGTGATGATGATGAAGTTGGTGATGATAATGAAAGATAACAACAGTGGTGATGATGATGAGAGACGACAATAGTGGTGATGGTGTCGAAAGATGACAATAGTGGTGATGATGACACTCAACAACAGCAGTACCAGTGACAGCAACAACAATAACATATGGTAGCAACAACAAATCTCCCTTCTATACATATTTTACATGTACACATATTTGTTTATACTACCATTTGTCCGTTTACAATTTTATTTTATTTCTATCATATATCTTCTAAAACATTTCTCCTATATTTGTTATTCATATTATTTTAATTTACCATTTAAATATTTCAAATTTTATAATATAAATTTACTTATATATACTTCTAATTTTATATTTACAATTTACAATTAATATTTATTTCAGTCTTTTATAATAATATTTTCAAAAAATTTTAACAAAAACAATTTTCGGGCGGTCACCCATCCAAGCTCCGACCTCACCCAATGTTGCTTAACTTCGGTGGTTGCTAATTTGCCATCCCCACATATTTCATCACTCATAACATTTATTTACTTCTAATTTTTCGCATTTACATTCATTATTTTATTCATTTCTATCACTTACAATATACAGGGTCTGTCGTAAATAATGGATAAGTCGTAAACTGGAGTTGGTCCGGCTATGAGACTATTAGAAAATCGTATCTTTTTGCCAGGGTTTCTAACCGTATGGAAATGGCGTAGACTTTTATGTTTTTTTATAAATTTCGCTACTCTTTGCATTCATTCCGTTGCCATTTCGTTAAATTTAGGTATTTCTGTGTCATTTTTTTTGTATTATAGTCTTGAAGATGTGTATTATTTAGTTTTAGTACTGTTTTAGGCGTTTTTAACGTTGGTCATTTTCAAAATTGTCATTTTAAGATTTTTTATGTTTTTGTTTTACTTAGGGTCAACTTTTGATCATTTACTGTGTAAAAAAAAAGTACGGCGCTATAGCTGCCCATGATCTTAATAAATTATCTAGTATGTGTAGATTCTAAAAAGGTATAACAATGCATACTTCACAAGTAATATTAAGCTACATGAGCGAGATCAATATCAAGGTGAGAAAATATTTTTTTCATGTAATGTTGTAAATGGTTATAAAACTTCGTCATAATGATTTATTTCTGCCAAGATTCTTTACACAAACACTATGGGGTCACTATTAAGGATATTCAAAAGAAAACTAGGTTGTTTTAGTACGTAAAAATATTTATTCAACAACTTAAACTAAATGTTCGAAGTGTCCTCCGCCGGCAGCTATGCACGCTCTACATCGCCTAATAAACGATCGCTTAATCCGGCGCACATAACCGGCTTCTTCAATTTTTCTCGCTGCTACTTGAATGCGCGCACGCAACTCTTCTACAGAACTTATTGTTTCACTGTATACTTTTTCTTTTATACAGCCCCAGTAAAAGAAGTCCAAGGGGTTCAGGTCTGGCGAACGTGGAGGCCATAAAATTGGCCCCAATCGCCCTATCCATCTATCTGGATAAGTATTATTTAAATGTTCCCTGACACGAACAGCGTAATGTGCTGGACACCCATCATTTTGTAGCCACATCTCATTTCTTATCTCTTGTGGGACGTCTTGCAGTAAACTAGGTAAAGTATTTGCTAAAAAATTCAAATACATATCCGCATTTAATATTGCCGGCAATTCGAATGGACCAATGATTTTGCCATTAATAATGCCAGTCCATAAATTAATTTTAAATTGCCAAACAATTGCTAGAACATTGCAAACACGATGCCCATAAATGAGAGCTGAGTTGTCAATATCACCAGGTTAACAAGTCCAAATCACAAAGAAAATCTAAGTCCGATATTAGAAAGCAGTAACAAATTGACGACAGTAATGAAAACGAGAGCACATGCGATGGTCAAAATCACACTGAGAGATGTATCAGGAGTGCGCCCTAGCTAAACGCATGCTAACCTTTTCACACATCGTGAGTGTGAAAGGGACGGTGCATCATGCAGTGTGCCTAGTAACAATGTCCTTTTCACGCGGGGAGACCCTTTGTATTGCTGTCTTTGTTCATTTTTTTACCTGATGATCCTTTTTACGAATAAACTTGTAACATGTTTGTCGCATGTAACTATTAGAGCACATCAATTTTAAAATTAAACACCTTTATGAAATGAGGAGGCATGAAATTTTTTTGACAAAAAACTACCTAGTTTTCTTTGAATATCCTTAATAGTGGCCCCATAGTGTTTGTGTAAAGAATCTTGGCAGAAATAAATCATTATGACGAAGTTTTATAACCATTTACAACATTACATGAAAAAAATATTTTCTCACCTTGATATTGATCTCGCTCATGTAGCTTAATATTACTTGTGAAGTATGCATTGTTATACCTTTTTAGAATCTACACATACTAGATAATTTATTAAGATCATGGGCAGCTATAGCGCCGTACTTTTTTTTTACACAGTAAATGATCAAAAGTTGACCCTAAGTAAAACAAAAACATAAAAAATCTTAAAATGACAATTTTGAAAATGACCAACGTTAAAAACGCCTAAAACAGTACTAAAACTAAATAATACACATCTTCAAGACTATAATACAAAAAAAATGACACAGAAATACCTAAATTTAACGAAATGGCAACGGAATGAATGCAAAGAGTAGCGAAATTTATAAAAAAACATAAAAGTCTACGCCATTTCCATACGGTTAGAAACCCTGGCAAAAAGATACGATTTTCTAATAGTCTCATAGCCGGACCAACTCCAGTTTACGACTTATCCATTATTTACGACAGACCCTGTATACCTTCTAAAAAGAAATAAAATTTTGACAAAAAATAATTTCCGGGTGGTCACCCATCCAAGTTCTGACCTCACTCAAGGTTGCTTAACCTCAGTGGTTGTTAATTTGCCATTCGTACATTTTTCAATTTTATAATATTTATTTATTTATATATACTTCTAATTTTTATATTTACATTCACTATTTTATTTATTTCTATCCCTTATAATATATGCTTTCCAAAAAAGAAATAAAAATTTGACAGAATAATTTCCGGGTGGTCACCCATCCAAGTTCTGACCTCACCCAAGGTTGCTTAACTTAGGTGGTCGTTATTTTGCCATTCATAAATACTTCATTCTTATAAATTTTATTTATTTATATATTATTCTAATTTTTGTATTTACATTCATTATTTTATTTATTTCTATCCCTAATAATATATGCTTTCCAAAAAGAATTAAAAATTTGCCAAAAATAATTTCCGGGTGGTCACCCATCCAAGTTCTGACCTCACCCAGAGTTGCTTAACCTAGGTGGTCGTTATTTTGCCATTCATTAATACTTCATTCTTATAAAATTTATTTATTTATATATACTTCTAATTTTTGTATTTACATTCATTATTTTATCTATTTCTATCCCTTTTGATATATGCCTTTCAAAAAAGAAATAATATTTGGCAAAACAATTTCCGGGTGGTCACCCATCCAAGTCTTGACCTCACCATATCTCTAATTTTCTATAATATATATCTATATATAATATATTTAAAAGTGTTCGGTTTCGACTACCTATTATGTTCTATGCATTCACATACCATCTGTTACACCAATTTATGTCGTTTTGTTTACATTGTTTCATTTGTTTACCTTTTCGTTGCTAGGCAACGCGGATCGATGTTGTGTTCTCTCGCAAGTTGGGAGCATAGATCCGCGTTTTGCATTTTTATATATATCACACAATTAACGTTTATTTACACTATATCTACATGTCCTTTGTCCTCTATTAATCCTTACTATTAGTTATTTATACGTATTACATATATATATTTACTATTTTCGTTGTATTTCATACTTATATTTCCCATACAATTATTTTGTCGTTAACAGCCTGTCAATTTTGTCTTGGCTATCTGTTTCACTTTTTAATGTTCGCCTGTTATTTTTGTCTTAGCATCACATGTTTGTATGGGACACTATTTTTTGTCAAACAGGTGCCTCACACATCGCCCCCATTTTAGTCGGGGTGACCGGCTTCCCGTGACACGTGTTTGTGTGTAGTATCTTTGTTTTGTGTGCATGTTTTGTGTTCTGTACATGTGTGTTTCCTTTCACAATTCGCTCTTTCCTTTATATCTTTTCTGATAACAAATAATATATATATTCCAATATGTATTATTGTTACTTCTTGTTTGTGAATTGTTTCGTTCGGTGTATGTATGTTAATTTAATGTAATCTAATGTTGTTGTTTGTGTGCGTGTTTAGATATCTTCCTATATTTTTAAAATATATTCTTTATATCTGTGTTTGTTTATGTGTGTCTTTGTGTAGTGTGTATCTGTATGTTGGTGTGTCATAGGTAGGCTGTGGTCTCCCTTGCTAAGTAGTCCCACTTTGCGCGTGTCTGGCACTCGGCGCTGAAGGCGTTGTGGTCTACGTTCCGCGACCCAGAGTGCGAACAGTTGCAGCACCGCGGCGCTGAACCCGCACTGTAATCTGCGCAATCCTTGCGCAAGTGCGGGCCCCCACAGTGGCTACATCTGTCCGCACCCTCGGTGCAGAACTTGCGACCGTGGCCGAATGCCAGGCATTTCGTACATTGGATGAGCGGCGACTGGTCCTCCACCCTGACCCTCTGTAGGCCCAAGTAGAGCACCCCCGCCGCCGTCATCTTTTGCCATTCCGTTGGTCCCACCTGAAGGACGATGTGGGAGGCTCCCGGATTTTTGGTTCTTTTTCTATATTTAATTCTGATTTTGGCCTCCCCTTCCTCCCGTGGTAGGCCCATGAAGACTTCTGCGTTTTGTTTATATATAGCTGTTATAAGGTCGTCATTATCATTGTCCGCATGGACGTCCCTGAGGACGACCAGCGGGTCCTTGTTCGTCATGGGCTCCACCACGAGCCCCTCGCCTTTGTTTTCAATTTGGGTTTTTACTTTCGCTAGCTCCTCTTTTGTGTCACAGCCCAGGATGACGACGCTGTTCTTCGCCTTCCTGGCCTTCGAGATCTTTAGGCCAGTACGCCTGGCGTCGACCGCCTTCTCCACTCTGGTGAACACCTCTCCGGCCGTCTCCTGTCTGTCCTTAGAGGTGACAGCTACAGAGTGAAGTGCCGGCCGGCGCCGGGGTCTGGCCGCTGTGACACTGGCGTAGGTCAGGGGGGTTGGATCCGGGACCCTTTGGCTCTGTGAGGCGATTTCCTCCACAGCAGCGTTTATGTAAGTCTTTGTGTCGACTACTATGTCCCTCGCTGCCGCCCCAACTAGGTCATCCATGTGGTTTTCTAAGCGGAGCTGCGAGACGTTTATGTTTGTCTCGTTTGTGTCGTTGCTTAGGGATAGTGCCTTTAGTATCTCACGGGTGATGTTGTCCGTGGTGATCTCATGTCTTTGTCTGTTTTCCTCTCTAAGGTCATTGTGTTTGGTTGTTATTTTGCCTTGGGTCTCACAGATCCACTGATAGACGCTGTCTTCCAGTACCCCCAGCCTAGCCATGATTCTTTCCTCTTGAGCCGAGGGCGCGGCCGCCGCGGCGGCTTCATCCCTTACGGGAGATGTAGCCGCGGCCGCCGCCCCCGCGGTGTCGGACGCCGCCCTCTCCGAGCTCTTCATCCTCCTGCTGAGCTCAAAGAGGATACGTTGACAATTATCAGAGCCCTGCTCCAGGAAGTTTTTGATATCTTTCCTCATTTGAGGATATTGTTGCACTCTCAGGGGGATGTCCTCGAACATCTTCATAACCTCCTGGAGCAGTTGGTCACTGGACTGGCTAGCGTAGGTGGTCTGCTGCCTTTTGTAGATGGACATGTTGTCCAGTGACCTCCGTTTTGTTGCTGGTCTCCTGATAAAAGTCTTCGCGGCGTCCAACACTAGCGAAGGCGATTTGTTGGCATTAGGGGAGGCCTGTCCCCTTGCATGCGATGTTGGCGGTGTGTCATACATTTTTAATATTAAGTCGGGGAAAATTGTCAATTTCTAAAATTAATTTTATACACCCTGTATATTGGGGTGTGGTTACGGTTAATTGACCCTGTAAACTGGGGTACAAGTCTAATATAATTTACAACACAAATACACACAAATTTAGTCAATAAATTATTTAAAATAAAAATTTGAAATAAAATTTTCAAAGATAAACTTAATTTTAATTTTCTCTCCTTGGGGAGATGTAATTTTTCCCAATTGGGACTATTTTTGTCTAAAGGGGATGTATGAGGTCCCCTGTCAATTATTAGAATTTGAATTTAAATAAAATAAAAATAATTTTTTGTTCCTAACAAACTAATTCAAATAAATTAAATAAATTAAAATTTCATAAACTTAAGATCTATTGTTCTGAGGGACTGTGACCCTCTACAGGTCCCTCTTTTTGGTGACGGTTTCTGTACCCTATACCGGGCCGTAAATAAAAGGAATTTTCAACCTTGGACCACCCAGGCCAAAGTTGGGTTTCCTCTGGTTTGTCCTGGATCTCTTCCCTGACCGTCCAATTTAAGGCGTCAGGCAGTTGGCCCCTGCTGAGGGGATCCCAACCCAACGAAGATTTTCGGATTTGGCCTAATTCAGGCCAAGTTATTTAGGTTTCCCTGGTTTATCCCCTCTATTTGAGGGAATTTCCCAGGAAAATGTCCGACCAGTATTATCAAGAGGGGGGCCTCCACAAGGAGCTCCCGATCGCCGATTTTTAAAAGGATCGGACAAGCCAGTCCGGAGTTATCACTAAGTTTATTAGTCCAAGTTCTATTGTCTTAACCCTTTCACTAGGTAAATTCCAATGTGTGACGTCACTAACATCTATAAGTTTTTAAAAGTTATTTTTCACTATTACTCTTCGATTTCCCAACCGATTTGGGTCGAAGAGGTCTCAAAAGTTCCGTCTTTCTGTGCACTAATTTACTATAAGTTTTTTGAGGGGGGCAGAACACAACCCTTAGAGTAAGGGTGGTAAATGTCAATTAATCTAAAAGTCACTATAAAAACTAAACTAATGCACTAAATTTAAATCTAAAAACTGTCTCTGGTGCAGTTCACCGTCACTCACATTTATGTGTCTCTGTAGCTCTCCCAGGCGACCAGGGTCTGAGATATCACCACCACACCCTTTTTATGTAAAAAGGGGTGTCACTCCTACAATTGTGGTCCAAAACTCTTGGGAGGGGTCTCAAAAGACAGGTATCCCCGAGACACACCCTCACAAGGCTGAACACACAGGGGTCACTAATAAAAATCCAAGTTTTTCACAAAAAATAAGTGTCACAATCACTGTTTATTGTCAAAAGTTATTATGTCCAATATCTCTTAAAGTTCTGGTCCAATTTCTGTGGGACTTCCACCGTTGCAATCGTCTCACTCTAACGCAACTTTTAAGCTATCACTGGGGAGTATCGGTGGTGATGAAAAATCTTTCATCAACCACACCCTTTTTATGAAAATGCTTATAACTCCCTCAAAAAGCTGTGTAAAATTCTGCAAAAGGTCTCGAAAGGCGCAGACACCTGAGACACGTACTCTCACAGTTCAAAAACCGGAGGTTGTTGGCTATTTTAGGAGTCACAAGCACTTTTCACTTTTTGTGTGACGTTTTAACCAAAAAATTTTTTGGAAAAAACACCACAACTTCGGCTAAAGTCGCTCAAAAAGTCTGAAAAATATCTTAAAATGTTCGTACACTAATCACACGCACTTCTACAGATCCAAAACACAGTGTTACAGATCTAAATCTGGAGTTTTGAGGAAAACAAACTTCACTGTCACTTTTGTTCACAATGTTTTCAGTTTTTGGTCTGTATCTTTTGAAGTCCTGAACGGATTTCCGCGCGGTTTTTTATATCAAATTCGTCTTGCGACGGCGCGAATTTTGATATAAAATTTGGCAATTTTCGAGCGAATTTTACCACTAGTACGAATTTAACGAGCGGAACGGGTTAAAAACGATGCGTTCTCGGCCATCTAAGCTACGAGACTGGGTTAGGTTAGGTTAGGTTAGGTTCCCCCCAATGTCCCCCCAATGTATCCCTACGTTGTCGTCGTGGTGGGGCTTGCGTGGGTCAATGATCTCTGGGGCTGTGCCGGGTAGAGCTACTCATGCCGGATTGGCCCAGGGTGAGACTCCAGACCAAATGGGATACCAGACGGAGTCTGTTGAGACTGTCGTCGCGCGGCACTCCAAGCGTCCCTCTGCTCTAGCAGAAGGCGTGTTGGAGTGCGAGTAGGTCAGAGGGGCTGGCACTTGAGTGTTAGCTCCGTCTGTGAGAGAGGGCTAGCCACCTTTTCGCATTCCGTAACCATTAGGGGCTCAACAACGACCTGACTGGTGGCTCCAAGAGGGTACGCTGAGAACCTGATGGCCGGAGGGCTTGCCTTGATTGGCCGGCCCATGACAAGGATAGTCTATAACACCCGACAGCTAAGTCGTAAAAACCTGTGGATACCGGCCGACCTCCACAGTACATAGGCTTATCCGGGTGCAGGGGGCACCGCCCGGATGGACTGCATTTCCCCCATACTCGTGGGATATACTATGGCTGATGATAAATCAAATAAAATACAAACCGGACTGGAAACAAAAATTACGAACACTGGCAAGCTAACTGGATCTGAGAAGAAGAGGGATAGGAAGGAAAGACGGAATGCCAAGGGGCAGTTCCGAAGGGCGGACGATCAATCGTCTACCGAGGAGGAGGTAGCATCCGGAACACCTATACCGGCGGGGCTCCCAGAAGTCGATCTGACTGCTGGGAGCCGAAGAACATCAGAGCGCATGCGCTCAATGTCCGCTACTTCTGTTGCGAGTTGTAGCTCCAGTGCGACTGTGGACGCACTGGAGCTGATGGAGACGGAGGCTTCGGAGACCCGCAAGCGCGGCCTCTTCAGGGACGGCGGCGAAAGCGACACGTCCCAGGAGATGTTGCCGCCACCTAAAATTGGGAGCGGCCAGAGGGGAAGATCCCGCACTCCAGCCTCGGCCTCGTCGGGTTCTGCCTTTTGCAAGGCGGAATCCTACAGGAGGGCCAGGGCTGACGGTGAGCTACAGGCGGAGGAGGAGATGTCTGGTCTCCTGCTGAAGATCAGGGGACCGGTGGATGGGGATTCAGAGCCCCAATCATCGGTCTCTCTGCAGGAGACGGCGGACGCGGCGGTGGCCATAATTAACAAGGTGGCCACCAAGTCCGTGAACCTTAAGGGCTCTTTTGTGAGAGCCCTTAAGGACTCCTCTTCTGCCGTGGCGGGGGTCGTGGAGACCCTGGCTGGGGACGTGGCCCGCCTCCAGACGGCCAACGACCGTTTGACGGGGCAGGTGGCTGAGCTGGGCGCTCAATTCGCCCAGTTCCGGGCGGAGCGAGAGGCCCCGGCCCCGTCAACATCCCAGCGGGCCGCGTCCAAATCCCAGCAGGCCCCATCTGCGCCGCAGCCGTCCCCTGCCGGCACTGGGATTACGGACGCCCAGCTGGCTGCCATCCTCGACGCATGCTGGCGCATGATAGAGGGTCGTACGGCCGGCCTGGAGGCGAGGCTGCCTGCGGCCCCTATTATGCGGCCGCCGCTTGCGGCGCCGAAGCGGAGGGTCGCGTCGTCGGCGGCGACCCCCCTTCCTGTGGTAGGGGGTCGCGTAACCTACGCGTCGACGACGAGAACAGCGCCGGCCCCTGCGGCTGCTCGAGGGCTGGTGGCCAGGGCTCCGGCTCCGGCCAAGACGGCTGCGCCGAGGACGGGGCGGGGGGCGGCAGCAAAAGCTGTAACACCTATGCCCCCCACTCCAACACCTCTGCCTGGCCCCTCTACATCTGCCCCCTCCAATGAGGGTTGGCAGGTAGTCGGAGGGGCAAAATCAAAGAAGGCGAGAAAGCGGGCCAGAAAGGCTGCCCGACAGGCAGCCTCTGGCCCGCAGGCGCCACCGGTGGCAGGGGCCACCCCAAAGAGCCGCAAGCCGCGGAAACTGCAGCCGCCGAAAACCGCGGCTGTAGTGGTGACCCTGTCACCGGAGGCGACATCCGGCGGGCTGTCCTACGCGGCCTTCTTCAAGAAGGCCCGGGACAGTCTCGCCGGAGATTTTGAAACGGCCGGTGTCCGCCTGCGCAAGGCCCAAACGGGAGCTCGAGTTCTCGAGTTCCCAGGGGCCGATGGCGCAAAAAAGGCGGATACCGTTGCCGAGAAAATGAGGGTTGTCTTCGCAGCAACGGATGGTGTGAGGATCGCCAGGCCCACTAAGTGTGCAGAGCTGCGCATTTCGGGCCTGGACGACTCGGTCACGACTGACGATGTCCGCGCCGTAATCTGCGAGAAGGCGAGTTGCGGTGCGGACAGCGTCAGGGTCGGCACCATCCGCCCCGGTCCAGGAGGCCTTGGTGCAGTGTGGGTCAGCTGTCCCGTGGCGTCGGCCAAAATATTGGCCGATGCCGGCAGGCTACTCATCGGCTTCGTGAGTGCCAGGATCACAGTCCTGGCCGCGAGGCCGATGAGGTGTTACAAATGCCTTGCCGCGGGACACACTCGCACCAAGTGCCAGAGTTGTTTTGACTGCAGCGGATTATGTTTCCGCTGCGGTCGACCGGGGCACAAGGCGGCAGAGTGCTCTGCCGCCCCTCACTGCCCCGTGTGTGCGGCGGGCAATAAGCCCGCCAATCACCAGATGGGGCAGGGGGGCTGCAAGCCTCCAAAAGCTTCTCGGCAGACGTCGGGGGCTAGCCTGTCGACCCAGGCTGCCTGCGACGTCGATCGTGCGACCACGTCGTCGCCCATGGAGGAGGTTGTAGAGACGATCCAGTAAATGGATCAAGTCTCCAACCTCCTTGTCCAGACGAACCTGAACCACTGCGCCGCGGCGCAGGATCTCTTCCTGCAAACCATGGCGCAGTGGTCGATAGGTGTTGCCGTAGTCGCGGAGCCCTACTACGTCCCTCCCCGTCCAAACTGGATGGGTGACCGGGACGGCTCCGTGGCAGTCGTCGGCTCCTCGGCGGCTCGTTCCCCGCCTTTGTCGCTAAGAGACAAGGGCTCTGGATATGTGGCTGCCGAGTGGGGGGGAATCACCGTTTACGGTGTGTATTTCTCCCCCAACCGGAGTTTGAGCGATTTCGAGGTCTTCCTCAACAACCTGGAGACCTCGATGCGGCGACTAGCGTCTGGGCACGTCCTCGTGCTGGGGGACTTCAACGCAAAATCCATTGCGTGGGGTTCCCCGGCGACGGACGCCAAGGGCGATGCCGTTGTGGAGTGGGCGGCTTCGGTGGGCCTCTGTTTGCTGAACAGAGGCGCCACCAACACGTGCGTGCGACAGCAGGGGGGGTCGATAGTGGACCTTTCGTTCGCTACCCCTGCTGTTGCCGCACGAGTAAGGAACTGGTGTGTCCTGGATGAGGTTGAGACGCTCTCGGATCATCTCTATATCCGATTCGAGCTCTCCCGGTCCCAGGGCCCCAGTAGGGGTCACGTGGCGCGGCATTCCTCCCGCTTTCCGCGGTGGGCTGTTGCCAAGCTCGATAGGGACCTGCTAGAGGAGGCGGCCATCGTTCAGTCATGGCTGTCTCCGCGGGCCCCGGCCGAGGAGGTCGACATGGGGGCTGGCCGCTTTCGCACTGCGATAACGCAGATCTGCGATGCGGCCATGCCCCGCGTTCGGGGTTGTCGACTTCCACGGAACGGGGTCTACTGGTGGTCCCAGGAGTTGGCGGACCTCCGTGCGGCCTGCACTCGTGCCCGGAGGTCCTACACCCGTTGCCGGCGGCGACGCCACCGCGTAGACGGGGAGGAAGGCCGGCTTCATGAGGAGTACCGCGAAGCGCGGAGGACTCTGAAGCTGGCCATTTGCCGCGCCAAAGAGGAAAAAAGAAAGGAGATGCTGGAGAGTCTCGACCGTGACCCCTGGGGTCGCCCATATCGTGCGGTGCGTCAGAAGCTCCGCACGGCGGGCCCCCCCCTTACCGAGACTCTCCAGCCCAGCTTCCTGCAGCAGGTGGTCGAGGGCCTTTTCCCGCAGCGGGCGGAGCACACGCCCCCGTCGATGGCCTATTCAGTGGCCAGAGACGACGGGGGCCGAGAGGACGATATTCCGCCCGTTAGGGAATCGGAGGTTGGGGCGGCTGTTCTTCGGATCCGTTCCAAGAACACCGCCCCCGGGCCGGACGGGGTACCACCCCGAGTGATGGCCCGAGCCCTCGACCATATGTCGGACCGCCTCAGGGAGGTTTTGGATGCCAGCCTGGCGTCCGGACGCTTCCCTGAGTGCTGGAAATGCGGGAAGCTGGTCCTACTGCAGAAGCCGGGACGGCCAGCCGGTTCGGTCGCGGCCTATAGGCCCATCGTGTTGCTGGACGAGGCGGGCAAATTGTTCGAGAGGATTCTCTCTGCCCGCATCGTCCAGCACCTCAGCGAGGTAGGGCCCGACCTGTCGGACGCCCAATTCGGGTTCCGAGAGGGGCGTTCGACGGTCGATGCCGTGATGCGCCTTAGGGCCGTGACCGAAGAGGCGGTTGGCTGTGGCGGCGTGGTGTTGGCGGTGTCCTTGGACATCGCCAACGCCTTTAATAGTCTGCCATTCAGCTGCATCAGGGAAGCACTCCAGTATCATGGGGTGCCAGAGTACCTGAGGCGGCTGGTGGCAGACTATTTGGAGGAGCGTACCGTCGTGTACGAGGATCGAGATGGCGTCCTTAGACGGCGACCCATGTCGTGCGGCGTTCCACAGGGGTCTGTCCTCGGACCACTCCTGTGGAACGTGGGGTACGACTGGGTCCTTCGAAGTCGTCTGCCCCCCGGGCTGGGCGTAATTTGTTACGCCGATGACACTTTGGTCACAGCTCGGGGGGCCAATTTCCAAGAGGCGGCGCGCCTGGCCACCAGGGGTGTTTCTCTGGTGGTTGGGCGCATCGAGGCGCTGGGCTTACGGGTGGCCCTTGACAAGACGGAGGCCCTGCTATTCCATGGGCCCCGTCGTGGTCCACCCCCCGGCGCCTCTATCGAAGTCAACTCGGTCCTCGTACCGGTTCGGGCCCAGATGAGGTATCTGGGTCTGATCCTCGACGGTAGGTGGCTCTTCGACGAGCACTTCCGACAGCTTGCCCCAAAGCTGGTCGGCGCTGCCTCCGCCCTTGGGCGACTCTTGCCCAATCTGGGTGGAGCCAGCGTCGAAACAAGACACCTCTACACGGGGGTGGTCCGGTCGATGGCACTATATGGTGCACCGGTGTGGGTGGAGGCTCTGACCGTCCAGAACAAGGCGCGCCTGTTGCGCCCTCAGAGGGTATTGGCGGTCAGAGCCATACGCGGATACCGCACGGTGTCCACCGAGGCGGCGTGTGCCTTGGCCGGAACACCCCCGTGGGATTTGGAGGCGGAAGTGCTCGCCGAAGTTTATCGGCGAGCGGCTGAATATCGGGCGGAGTACGGGTATCGTGCTCCGCCCGAAGAGGTACGCGAATGGCGTGAAGCCGCTCGCCGAGCCACGATGGCTTGTTGGTCGTCCCGGCTGGAGGCTCCACGCGCTGGCTTTGCTACCGTGGAGGCGCTCCAGCCGGTCATCCTCGAGTGGGCAGGGCGGCAGCACGGGACCCTTTCCTTCCGGCTGACGCAGGTGCTTTCCGGGCATGGTTGCTTCGGAAAGTACCTGCATTCGGTCGCTAGGAGGGAATTGAGTCCCGCCTGCCACCACTGCGACTGCAGTGAGGACTCGGCCCAGCATACGCTGGAGATCTGCCCCGCTTGGGCGGATCAGCGCCGGGCCCTCACTGCAGTCATCGGAGGAGATCTGTCGCTGCCGGCCGTCGTACTGTCCATGGCCGGTAGCGACAGCAGTTTTACCGCGGTCGCGACCTTCTGCGAAGTAGTAATTTCGCAGAAGGAGGCGGCGGAGAAGGCCCGGGAGGACGATATCCACTCGGACCCGATCCGCCGCCGGCGCACGGGGCGGCGGAGGCGCGCCTATCAGCGCCTCATGCCGCTCTGAGTGTGGCCGCGGATGGACGGGATGGGTTTTCCCCTCCATCCGCATTACAGGCCAACCGCGAGGGGGCGACGTACGCGTGTGCCGTGCGTCGCCTAATTTGAGATTTTTACCAGCAGACGGTGCCCGCTTCAGTGCGGGCAGGCGCTGGGAGGGGTCCGGTTTGCGTTAATAACAGCGATCCCGGACCCCTCCCTTCTCAGGCGCAGAGTTGGCACACCGTGTGGTTTTAGTCGGTTCGATTCCGACACACCGCCCCGCCGCAAACCCCGGCGGGGTGACGGCCCGAGGGGGTTTCCACACGTAAAAAAAAAAAAAAAAAAAAAAGGTTCCCCCCAATGTATCCCTACGTTGTCGTCGTGGTGGGGCTTGCGTGGGTCAATGATCTCTGGGGCTGTGCCGGGTAGAGCTACTCATGCCGGATTGGCCCAGGGTGAGACTCCAGACTAAATGGGATCAAAGACGGAGTCCGTTTTAGGACTGCCGGGATGGGCGTGGCCCGTCGTGCCGCACTCCAAACGTCCCTCTGCTTTAGCAGAAGGCGTGTTGGAGTGCGAGTAGGTCAGAGAGGCTGGCACTTGAGTGTTAGCTTCGTCTGAGGGAGAGGGCTAGCCACCCTCTCGCATTCCGTAACCATTAGGGGCTCAACAACGACCTGACTGGTGGCTCCACGAGGGTACGCTGAGAACCTGATGGCCGGAGGGCTTGCCTTGATTGGCCGGCCCGTGACAAGGATAGTCTATAACACCCGACAGCTAAGTCGTAAAAACCTGTGGATACCGGCCGACCTCCACAGTAATAGGCTTGCCCGGGTATTGGGGATCTCTGCCCGGGTCGACTCTTAGTTCTCCCCTAATCGTGGGTTCAGCTATGGATAATAAACTTAATTTACAAAATGAAAACGAACAGACAAAAAACAAAACGACTAAATGCAACGAAAAAGGACATGAAACGAAGAGTAAGAGGAGGGAGAGACGGAATGCCAAGGGGCAATTCCTAAAGGCGAACGATCAATCGTCTACTGAGGAAGACGTTGGGTCCGGAACGCCCATTTTGGTGGGGCTCCCAGAAGTCGGACATCTGACTACTGGGAGCCGAAGAACATCAGAGCGTACGCGCTCCAAGTCCGCCACTTCTGGTGGGAGTGGTAGCTCCAGTGCGATTGTGGACGCGCTGGAGCTAATGGAGACGGAGTCCATGGACAACCGCAAACGCGGGTTATCCGGGGACGTGGACGGCGGGAGCGACACGTCGCTAGAGATGCTGCCGCCCAAAATTGGCAGCAGTCAGAGGGGGAGGTCCCGCACCCCAGGCTCGGCCCTGTCGGGTTCCGCCTTTAGCAAGGCGGAATCCTACAAGAGGGCCAGAGCTGATGGGGAGCTGCAGGCAGAGGAGGAGATGTCTGGTCTCCTGCATATCATCAGGGGGCCGGCGGATGGGGTTTTAGAGCCCCAATCACCGGCCTCTCTGCAGGAGAGGGCACAGGCGGCGGTGGCCATCATCCACAAGGTGGCCACAAAATCCGTGAACCTGAAGGGCTCCTTCGTGAGAGCCCTGAAGGACTCCTCCTCTGCCATTGCGGGGGTCGTGGAGACCCTGGCCGGGGACGTGGCCCGCCTCCAGACGGCCAACGACCATTTGACGGGGCAGGTGGCTGAGCTGAGCGCTCAGTTCGCCCAGTTTCGGGCGGAGCGAGAGGCCCCGGTCCCGTCAACATCCCAGCGGGCCGCTTCTACGTCCAAGCGGGCCCCGTCTGTGTCGCAGCCGTCCCCTGCTGGCACCGGGATAACCGACGCCCAGCTAGCGGTTATCCTGGACGCATGCCGGCGGCTGATTGAGGGTCGTACGGCCGGCCTAGAGGCGAGGCTGCCTGCGGCCCCGATTATGCGGCCGCCGCTTGCGGCGCCGAAGCGGACGGCCACGTCGTCGACGCCGACCCCTCTCCCTGTGGTGGGGGGTCGCGTGTCTTACGCGTCGACGACGAGAACAGCGCCGGCCCCTGCGGCTGCCCGAGGGCTGGTGGCCAGGGCTCCGGCTCCGGCCAAGACGGCTGCGCCAAGGACGGGGCCGAGGGCGGCAGCAAAAGCTGCAATACCTATGCCCCCCACTCCAACACCTCTGCCTGGCCCCTCTACATCTGCCCCCTCCAATGAGGGTTGGCAGGTAGTCGGAGGGGCAAAATCGAAGAAGGCGAGAAAGCGGGCCAGAAAAGCTGCCCGCAAGGCGGCCTCTGGCCCGCAGTCGCCGCCGGTGGCAAGGGCCACTGCGAAAAAGCCGCGGAAACTGCAGCCGCCGAAGACCGCGGCTGTAGTGGTCACGTTGACACCGGAGGCGGCTGCCGGCGGGCTGTCCTACGGGGCCGTTTTTAAGAAGGCCCGGGACAGCCTCGCCGGTGGATTTGAAACGGCTGGTGTCCGCTTGCGCCTCGCCCAGACGGGAGCTCGAGTCCTCGAGTTCCCTGGGGCCGATGGCGCAAAGACGGCGGACACCTTTGCTGAGAAGCTGAAGGGGGTATTCGCCAACATGGATGGTGTCAGGATCGCCAGGCCCACAAAGTGCGCGGAACTGCGCATTTCGGGCCTGGACGACTCTGTAACGACCGAAGACGTCCGCGCTGCGGTCTGTGAAAAGGCTAGTTGCAGCGCGGAAAACGTCAGAGTCGGCACCATCCGCCCCGGTCCAGGAGGGCTTGGCGCCGTTTGGGTGAGCTGTCCCGTAGCGTCGGCAAAAATTTTGGCTGATGCCGGCAGGCTCCTCGTCGGCTTCGTGAGTGCCAGGATCACGGTCCTGGCCCCGAGGCCGATGAGGTGCTACAAGTGCCTTGCCGCGGGACACACTCGCTCGAAGTGCGCCAGCTGCTTCGACTGCAGCGGACTTTGTTTCCGCTGCGGTCGACCGGGGCACAAGGCGGCAGAGTGCTCTGCGGCCCCTCACTGCCCCGTGTGTGCGGCGGGCAAGAAGCCCGCCAATCACCAGATGGGGCAGGGGGGCTGCAAGCCTCCCCGTGCTTCTCAGCAAGCGTCGGAGGCTAGCCAGACGACCCTGGCTGCCTCCGACGTGAATCGTGCGACAACGTCGTCGCCCATGGAGGGGGTTGGAGAAACGATCCAGTAATGGATCGAATCTCCAACCTCCTGGTCCAGACGAACCTGAACCACTGCGCCGCGGCGCAGGATCTCTTCCTGCAAACCATGGCGCAGTGGTCGATAGGTGTTGCCGTAGTTGCGGAGCCCTACTACGTCCCTCCCCGTCCAAACTGGATGGGTGACCGGGACGGCTCCGTGGCAGTCGTTGGCTCCTCGGCGGCTCGTTCCCCGCCCTTGTCGTTAAGAGACAAGGGCTCTGGATATGTGGCCGCCGAGTGGGGGGGAATCACCGTTTACGGTGTGTACTTCTCCCCCAACCGGAGTTTGAGCGACTTCGAGGTCTTCCTTAACAACTTGGAGACCTCGATGCGGCGACTAGCGTCTGGGCACGTCCTCGTGCTGGGGGACTTCAACGCAAAATCCATTGCGTGGGGTTCCCCGGCGACGGACGCCAGGGGCGATGCTGTTGTGGAGTGGGCGGCTTCGGTGGGCCTCTGTTTGCTGAACAGAGGCGCCACCAACACGTGCGTGCGACAGCAGGGGGGGTCGATAGTGGACCTTTCGTTCGCTACCCCTGCTGTTGCCGCACGAGTAAGGAACTGGTGTGTCCTGGATGAGGTTGAGACGCTCTCGGATCATTTGTATATCCGATTTGAGCTCTCCCGGTCCCAGGGCCCCAGTAGGGGTCACGTGGCGCGGCATACCTCCCGCTTTCCGCGGTGGGCTGTTGCCAAGCTCAATAGGGACCTGCTAGAGGAGGCGGCCATCATTCAGTCTTGGCTGTCTCCGCAGGCCCCGGCCGAGGAGGTCGACATGGGGGCTGGCCGCTTTCGCACTGCGATCACGCAGATCTGCGATGCGGCCATGCCCCGCGTTCGGGGTTGTCGACCTTCACGGAACGGGGTCTACTGGTGGTCCCAGGAGTTGGCGGACCTCCGTGCGGCCTGCACTCGTGCCCGGAGGTCCTACACCCGTTGCCGGCGGCGACGCCACCGCGTAGACGGGGAGGAGGGCCGGCTTCATGAGGAGTACCGCGAAGCGCGGAGGACTCTGAAGCTGGCCATTTGCCGCGCCAAAGAGGAGAAAAGAAAGGAGATGCTGGAGAGTCTCGACCGTGACCCCTGGGGTCGCCCATATCGTGCGGTGCGTCAGAAGCTCCGCACGGCGGGCCCCCCCCTTACCGAGACTCTCCAGCCCAGCTTCCTGCAGCAGGTGGTCGAGGGCCTTTTCCCGCAGCGGGCGGAGCACACGCCCCCGTCGATGGCCGGTCCGGCCAGAGACGACGGGGACGGAGGGAGTGAGGTGCCGCCCGTTAGGGAATTGGAGGTAGGGGCGGCTGTTCTAAGGATTCGTTCCAAGAACACCGCCCCCGGGCCGGACGGGGTACCCCCCCGAGTGATGGCCCGAGCCCTCGACCATATGTCGGACCGCCTCAGGGAGGTTTTGGACGCCAGCCTGGCGTCCGGACGCTTCCCTGAGTGCTGGAAATGCGGGAAGCTGGTCCTGTTGCCGAAGCCGGGACGGCCGGCCGATTCGGTCGCGGCCTATAGGCCCATCGTGTTGCTGGACGAGGCGGGCAAATTGTTCGAGAGGATTCTCTCTGCCCGCATCGTCCAGCATCTCAGCGAGGTGGGGCCCGACCTGTCGGACGCCCAATTCGGGTTCCGAGAGGGGCGTTCGACGGTCGATGCCGTGGTGCGCCTTAGGGCCGTGACCGAAGAGGCGGTTGGCTGTGGCGGCGTGGTGTTGGCGGTGTCCTTGGACATCGCCAACGCCTTCAATAGTCTGCCATTCAGCTGCATCAGGGAAGCACTCCTGTATCATGGGGTGCCAGAGTACCTGAGGCGGCTGGTGGCAGACTATTTGGAGGAGCGTACCGTCGTGTGCGAGGATCGAGATGGCGTCTTGAGACGGCGACCCATGTCGTGCGGCGTTCCACAGGGGTCTGTCCTCGGACCACTCCTGTGGAACGTGGGGTACGACTGGGTCCTACGTAGTCGTCTACCCCCCGGGCTGGGCGTAATTTGTTACGCCGATGACACCCTAGTCACAGCCCGGGGGGCAAATTTCCAAGAGGCGGCGCGCCTGGCCACCAGGGGTGTCTCTCTGGTGGTTGGGCGCATCGAGGCGCTGGGCTTACGGGTGGCCCTTGACAAGACGGAGGCCCTGCTATTTCATGGGCCCCGTCGTGGTCCACCCCCCGGCGCCTCTATCGTAGTCAACTCGGTCCTCGTACCGGTTCGGGCCCAGATGAGGTATCTGGGCCTGATCCTCGACGGTAGGTGGCTCTTCGACGAGCACTTCCGACAGCTTGCTCCTAAGCTGGTCGACGCTGCCTCCGCCCTTGGGCGTCTTTTGCCCAACTTGGGTGGAGCCAGCGTCGTTACAAGGAACCTCTTCACGGGGGTGGTCCGGTCGATGGCCCTGTATGGGTCACCGGTGTGGGTGGGGGCTCTGACTGCCCAGAACAAGGCGCGCCTTTGGCGCCCTCAGAGGGTATTGGCAGTCAGAGCCATACGCGGATACCGCACGGTGTCCACCGAGGCGGCCTGCGCCTTGGCCGGAACACCCCCGTGGGACTTGGAGGCGGAAGTGCTCGCCGAAGTTTATCGGCGAGCGGCTGAATATCGGGCGGAGTACGGGTATCGTGCTCCGCCCGAAGAGGTACGCGAATGGCGTGAAGCCGCTCGCCGAGCCACGATGGCTCGTTGGTCGTCCCGGCTGGAGGCTCCACGCGCTGGCTTTGCCACCGTGGAGGCGCTCCAGCCGGTCATCCTCGAGTGGGCAGGGCGGCAGCACGGGACTCTTTCCTTCCGACTGACGCAGGTGCTTTCCGGGCACGGTTGCTTCGGGAAGTACCTGCACTCGGTCGCTAGGAGGGAACTGAGTCCCGCCTGCCACCACTGCGACTGCAGTGAGGACTCGGCCCAGCATACGCTGGAGTTCTGCCCCGCTTGGGCGGAGCAGCGCCGGGCCCTCACTGCAGTCATCGGAGGAGATCTGTCGCTACCGGCCGTCATACGCTCCATGGCCGGTGGCGACAGCAGTTTTACCGCGGTCGCATCCTTCTGCGAAGACGTAATTTCGCAGAAGGAGGCGGCGGAGAAGGCCCGGGAGGATGATCTCCACTCGGACCCGATCCGCCGCCGGCGAACCGGGCGGCGGAGGCGCGCCCATCTGCGCCTCATGCCGCCCTGAGTGTGGCCGCGGATGGACGGGATGGGTTTTCCCGTCCATCCGCTTTAGTGGCCAGCCGCGAAGGGGCGACGTACGCGTGTGCCGTGCGTCGCCTAATTTGAGAGTTTTTACCAGCAGACGGTGCCCGCTTCAGTGCGGGCAGGCGCTGGGAGGGGTCCGGTCGTATAATATCTGCGATTCCCGGACCCCTCCCTTCTCAGGCGCAGAGTTGGCACACCGTGTGGTTTTAGTCGGTTCGATTCCGACACACCGCCCCGCCGCAAACCCCGGCGGGGTGACGGCCCGAGGGGGTTTCCACACGTAAAAAAAAAAAAAAAAAAAAAAAAAAAAAAAAAAAAAAAAAAAAAAAAAAAAAAAAAAAAAAAAAAAAAAAGGTTAGGTTAGGTTAGGTTAGGTTAGGTTAGGTTAGGTTAGGTTGCTTCCTGCAGCAAGTGGTCGAGGGCCTTTTCCCGCAGCGGGCGGAGCACACGCCCCCGTCGATGGCCTATCAGGTCAGAGGCGACGGGGATGGAGGGAGTGAGGTGCCGCCCGTTAGGGAATCGGAGGTTGGGGCGGCTGTTCTTCGGATCCGTTCCAAGAACACCGCCCCCGGGCCGGACGGGGTACCACCCCGAGTGATGGCCCGAGCCCTCGACCATATGTCGGACCGCCTCAGGGAGGTTATGGACGCCAGCCTGGCGTCCGGACGCTTCCCTGAGTGCTGGAAATGCGGGAAGCTGGTCCTATTGCAGAAGCCGGGACGGCCTGCCGATTCGGTCGCGGCCTATAGGCCCATCGTGTTGCTGGACGAGGCGGGCAAATTGTTCGAGAGGATTATCTCTGCCCGCATCGTCCAGCATCTCAACGAGGTGGGGCCCGACCTGTCGGACGCCCAATTCGGATTCCGAGAGGGGCGTTCGACGGTCGATGCCGTGATGCGCCTTAGGGCCGTGACCGAAGAGGCAGTGAGCTGTGGCGGCGTGGTGTTGGCGGTGTCCTTGGACATCGCCAACGCCTTTAATAGTCTGCCATTTAGCTGCATCAGGGAAGCACTCCAGTTTCATGGGGTGCCAGAGTACCTGAGGCGGCTAGTGGCAGACTATTTGGAGGAGCGTACCGTCGTGTACGAGGATCGAGATGGCGTCTTAAGACGGCGACCCATGTCGTGCGGCGTTCCACAGGGGTCTGTCCTCGGACCACTCCTGTGGAACGTGGGGTACGACTGGGTCCTGCGGAGTCGTCTGCCTCCCGGGCTGGGCGTAATTTGTTACGCCGATGACACGCTTGTCACAGCCCGGGGGGCCAATTTCCAAGAGGCGGCGCGCCTGGCCACCAGGGGTGTATCTCTGGTGGTTGGGCGCATAGAGGCGCTGGGCTTACGGGTGGCCCTTGACAAGACGGAGGCCCTGTTATTTCATGGGCCCCGTCGTGGTCCACCCCCCGGCGCCTCCATCGAAGTCAACTCGGTCCTCGTACCGGTTCGGGCCCAGATGAGGTATCTGGGCCTGATCCTCGACGGTAGGTGGCTCTTCGACGAGCACTTCCGACAGCTTGGTCCAAAGCTGGTCGACGCTGCCTCCGCCCTTGGGCGACTCTTGCCCAATCTGGGTGGAGCCAGCGTCGAAACAAGACACCTCTACACGGGGGTGGTCCGGTCGATGGCCCTTTACGGGTCACCGGTGTGGGTCCCGGCTCTGACCGCCCAGAATAAGGCACGCCTCTGGCGGCCTCAGAGGGTATTGGCGGTCAGAGCCATACGCGGATACCGCACCGTGTCGACGGAGGCGGCGTGCGCCTTGGCCGGAACACCCCCGTGGGATTTGGAGGCGGAAGTGCTCGCCGAAGTTTATCGGCGAGCGGCTGAATATCGGGCGGAGTACGGGTATCGTGCTCCGCCCGAAGAGGTACGCGAATGGCGTGAAGCCGCTCGCCGAGCCACGATGGCTCGTTGGTCGTCCCGGCTGGAGGCTCCACGCGCTGGCTTTGCCACCGTGGAGGCGCTCCAGCCGGTCATCCTCGAGTGGGCAGGGCGGCAGCACGGGACTCTTTCCTTCCGACTGACGCAGGTGCTTTCCGGGCACGGTTGCTTCGGGAAGTACCTGCACTCGGTCGCTAGGAGGGAACTGAGTCCCGCCTGCCACCACTGCGACTGCAGTGAGGACTCGGCCCAGCACACGCTGGAGATCTGCCCCGCTTGGGCGGATCAGCGCCGGGCCCTCACTGCAGTCATCGGAGGGGATCTGTCGCTACCGGCCATCATACGCTCCATGGCCGGTGGCGACAGCAGTTTCACCGCGGTCGCATCCTTCTGCGAAGACGTAATTTCGCAGAAGGAGGCGGCGGAGAAGGCCCGGGAGGAAGATATCCACTCGGACCCGATCCGCCGCCGGCGAACCGGGCGGCGGAGGCGCGCCCATCTGCGCCTCATGCCGCCCTGAGTGTGGCCGCGGATGGACGGGATGGGTTTTCCCGTCCATCCGCTTTAGTGGCCAGCCGCGAAGGGGCGACGTACGCGTGTGCCGTGCGTCGCCTAAATTGAGAATTTTAACAGCAGAGGGTGCCCGCTTCTGTGCGGGCAGGCGCTGGGAGGGGTCCGGTTTGCGTTAATAACAGCGATCCCGGACCCCTCCCTTCTCAGGCGCAGAGTTGGCACACCGTGTGGTTTTAGTCGGTTCGATTCCGACACACCGCCCCGCCGCAAACCCCGGCGGGGTGACGGCCCGAGGGGGTTTCCACACGTAAAAAAAAAAAAAAAAAAAAAAAAAAAAAAAGGTTAGGTTAGGTTAGGTTAGGTTAGGTTCCCCCCAATGTCCCCCCATGTATCCCTACGTTGTCGTCGTGGTGGGGCTTGCGTGGGTCAATGATCTCTGGGGCTGTGCCGGGTAGAGCTACTCATGCCGGATTGGCCCAGGGTGAGACTCCAGACTAAATGGGATCAACAACGACGGAGTCTGTTTTAAGACTGCCGAGATGGGCGTGACCCGTCGTGCTGCACTCCAAACGTCCCTCTGCTTTAGCAGAGGGCGTGATGGAGAGCGAGTAGGACAGAGGGGCTGGCACGTGAGTGTTAGCTCCGTCTGTGAGAGAGGGCTAGCCACCCTCTCGCATTCCGTAACCATTAGGGGCTCAACAACGACCTGACTGGTGGCTCCAAGAGGGTACGCTGAGAACCTGATGGCCGGAGGGCTTGCCTTGATTGGCCGGCCCATGACAAGGATAGTCTATAACACCCGACAGCTAAGTCGTAAAAACCTGTGGATACCGGCCGACCTCCACAGTACATTGGCTTATCCGGGTGCAGGGGGCACCGCCCGGATGGACTTCATTTCCCCCATACTCGTGGGATTAGAAATGGCAACTGATAAATCAAATAAAAATATAACCGAACTGGACACAACACTAACGAAAACTGGCATGCATACCGGAACTGAGAAGGAGAAGAAGGACACAAAACGGAAAGATCGAAGGAACGCCAAGGGGCAGTTCAGGAGGGCAGACGACTGCTCGTCTACGGAGGAAGATGTTAGGCCTGGAACGCCCATCTCCTTGAGGCTCCCAGAAGTCAGTCTGACTGCTGGGAGCCGAAGAACGTCGGAACGCATGCGTTCCAGGTCCAGCCACTCGGATGGCGCAGGTGGTACCTCCATGGAGGAAATGGACACAGAGACATGCGGCGGCCGCAAACGTGAACTCTCCAAGGAGGGGGGGAGTGACACCTCCTTGGAGATGCTGCCGCCGAAAGTCGGGAGTGCCCAGAGGGGGAAGTTGCGAACCACAGCCCCGGCATCGTCGGGTTCCGCCTTTTGCAGGGCGGAAACCTATAAGCGGGCCAGGGCTGACGGTGAACTTCTAGCGGAGGAGGAGATGGAGGGTCTCCTACTCAAAATCAGGAGTCCGGTCGATGGGGACGTAGAGCCCCAAACACCGTCCTGTTTGCAGGAGAGGGCGCAGGCGGCGGTGGCCATCATACACAAGGTGGCCACCAAGTCCGTCAATCTTAAGGGCTCTTTTGTGAGGGCCCTTAAGGAGTCCTCTTCTGCAATTGCAGGAGTAGTGGAGACCCTAGCCGGGGACGTGGCCCGCCTCCAGACGGCCAACGACCGTTTGGCGGGGCAGGTGGCTGAGCTGAGCGCTCAGTTCGCCCAATTCCGGGCGGAGCGCCCGGAGCGAAAGGCCCCTGCCCCGTCTTCATCGCGTAGTGTCCCCACCGAATCCGAGGTCCCAGACGCGTATCTGGGACAAATTCTCGTGGCGGTGGGGCACCTGATTGACGGTCGGCTGGCTGGGCTGCTGTCGAGGCTGCCCCCGGCCCCATCAGTTCGGCCGCCGCTTGCGGCACCGAAGCCGAAGGTCGCACCGGCGACGACCCCTCTTCCTGTGGTGGGGGGTCGTGTGTCGTTTTCGGCGGCGGTGTCGAGGCCGGCTCCTGCGGCTGCCCAAGGGGCGCGTCAGGCCAAGGCTCCGGCCAAGGCTCCGACCAAGGCGCCGGCCAAGGCGGCTGCGCCAAGACCGGGGCCGAAAGCGGCGGTAAGGGCTGGAGCGGAGGTTCCTCCGCTCCCCGCTCCAACGCCTGTGGCTGGCCCCTCCACATCTGCCCCCTCCAATGAGGGATGGCAGATAGTCGGGGGGTCAAAGAAGGCCCGAAAGCGGGCCAGAAAGGCTGCCCGCAAGGCGGCCTCTGTCCCGCAGTCGACACCGGTGGCAAGGGCCACCGCTAAAAAGCCGCGGAAACTGCAGCCGCCGAAGACCGCGGCTGTAGTGGTCACCTTGACACCGGAGGCGACAACCGGCGGGCTGTCCTACGCGGCCTTCTTTAAGAAGGCCCGGGACAGCCTCGCCGGTGAATTTGGAACGGCCGGTGTCCGTTTGCGCCGCGCCCAAACGGGAGCTCGAATTCTCGAGTTCCCTGGGGCTGACGGCGCAAAGACGGCGGACACCGCTGCTGGGAAGTTGCGGGAAGTGTTTGCCGCCGTGGATGGTGTCAGGATCGCCAGGCCTACAAAGTGCGCTGAACTGCGCATTTCGGGCCTGGACGATTCCGTCACGGCCGGGGATGTCCGCGCTGCAGTTCAGGAGAAGACGAGCTGTAGCGCGGACAACGTCAGGGTCGGCACCATCCGCCCCGGTCCAGGAGGGCTTGGCGCCGTTTGGGTGAGTTGTCCCGTAGCGTCGGCCAAAATTTTGGCTGATGCCGGCAGGCTCCTCGTCGGCTTCGTGAGTGCCAGGATCACAGTCCTGGCCCCGAGGCCGATGAGGTGCTACAAGTGCCTTGCCGCGGGACACACTCGCTCGAAGTGCGCCAGCTGCTTCGACTGCAGCGGACTTTGTTTCCGCTGCGGTCGACCGGGGCACAAGGCGGCAGAGTGCTCTGCGGCCCCTCACTGCCCCGTGTGTGCAGCGGGCAACAAGCCCGCCAATCACCAGATGGGGCAGGGGGGCTGCAAGCCTCCCCGTGCTTCTCAGCAAGCGTCGGAGGCTAGCCAGACGACCCTGGCTGCCTCCGACGTGGATCGTGCGACAACGTCGTCGCCCATGGAGGGGGTTGGAGAAACGATCCAGTAATGGATCGAATCTCCAACCTCCTGGTCCAGACGAACCTGAACCACTGCGCCGCGGCGCAGGATCTCTTCCTGCAAACCATGGCGCAGTGGTCGATAGGTGTTGCCGTAGTCGCGGAGCCTTATTACGTCCCTCCCCGTCCAAACTGGATGGGTGACCGGGACGGCTCCGTGGCAGTCGTCGGCTCCTCGGCGGCCCGTTCCCCGTCCTTGTCGCTAAGAGACAAGGGCTCTGGATATGTGGCCGCCGAGTGGGGGGGAATCACCGTCTACGGTGTTTACTTCTCCCCCAACAGGAGTTTGAGCGACTTCGAGGTCTTCCTCAACAACTTGGAGACCTCGATGCGGCGACTAGCGTCTGGGCACGTCCTCGTGCTGGGGGACTTCAACGCAAAATCCATTGCGTGGGGTTCCCCAGCGACGGACGCCAGGGGCGATGCCGTGGTGGAGTGGGCGGCTTCGGTGGGCCTCTGTTTGCTGAATAGAGGCGCCACCAACACGTGCGTGCGACAGCAGGGGGGGTCGATAGTGGACCTTTCGTTCGCTACCCCTGCTGTTGCCGCACGAGTAAGGAACTGGTGTGTCCTGGATGAGGTTGAGACGCTCTCGGATCATCTTTATATCCGATTCGAGCTCTCCCGGTCCCAGGGCCCCAGTAGGGGTCACGTGGCGCGGCATACCTCCCGCTTTCCGCGGTGGGCAGTCGCCAAACTCGACAGGGACCTACTAGAGGAGGCGGCCATAGTTCAATCTTGGCTGTCTCCGCGGGCCCCGGCCGAGGAGGTCGACATGGGGGCTGGCCGCTTTCGCTCTGCGATTACGCAGATCTGCGATGCGGCCATGCCCCGCGTTCGGGGTTGTCGACCTTCACGGAACGGGGTCTACTGGTGGTCCCAGGAGTTGGCGGACCTCCGTGCGGCCTGCACTCGTGCCCGGAGGTCCTACACCCGATGCCGGCGGCGACGCCACCGCGTAGATGGGGAGGAGGGCCGGCTTCACGAGGAGTACCGCGAAGCGCGGAAAACTCTGAAGCTGGCCATTTGCCGCGCCAAAGAGGCAAAGAGAAAGGAGATGCTGGAGAGTCTCGACCGTGACCCCTGGGGTCGCCCATATCGTGCGGTGCGTCAAAAGCTCCGCACGGCGGGCCCCCCCCTTACCGAGACTCTCCAGCCCAGCTTCCTGCAGCAAGTGGTCGAGGGCCTTTTCCCGCAGCGGGCGGAGCACACGCCCCCGTCGATGGCCGTTCCGGCCAGTGACGACGGGGACGGAGGGAGTGAGGTGCCGCCCGTTAGGGAATCGGAGGTTGGGGCGGCTGTTCTTCGGATCCGTTCCAAGAACACCGCCCCCGGGCCGGACGGGGTACCACCCCGAGTGATGGCCCGAGCCCTCGACCATATGTCGGACCGCCTCAGGGAGGTTTTGGACGCCAGCCTGGCGTCCGGACGCTTCCCTGAGTGCTGGAAATGCGGGAAGCTGGTCCTACTGCAGAAGCCGGGACGGCCAGCCGATTCGGTCGCGGCCTATAGGCCCATCGTGTTGCTGGACGAGGCGGGCAAATTGTTCGAGAGGATTCTCTCTGCCCGCATCGTCCAGCATCTCAGCGAGGTGGGGCCCGACCTGTCGGACGCCCAATTCGGGTTCCGAGAGGGGCGTTCGACGGTCGATGCCGTGATGCGCCTTAGGGCCGTGACCGAAGAGGCGGTTGGCTGTGGCGGCGTGGTGTTGGCGGTGTCCTTGGACATCGCCAACGCCTTTAATAGTCTGCCATTCAGCTGCATCAGGGAAGCACTCCTGTATCATGGGGTGCCAGAGTACCTGAGGCGGCTGGTGGCAGACTATTTGGAGGAGCGTACCGTCGTGTACGAGGATCGAGATGGCGCCTTGAGACGGCGACCCATGTCGTGCGGCGTTCCACAGGGGTCTGTCCTCGGACCACTCCTGTGGAACGTGGGGTACGACTGGGTCCTACGTAGTCGTCTACCCCCCGGGCTCGGCGTAATTTGTTACGCCGATGACACCCTAGTCACAGCCCGGGGGGCAAATTTCCAAGAGGCGGCGCGCCTGGCCACCAGGGGTGTCTCTCTGGTGGTTGGGCGCATCGAGGCGCTGGGCTTACGGGTGGCCCTTGACAAGACGGAGGCCCTGCTATTTCATGGGCCCCGTCGTGGTCCACCCCCCGGCGCCTCTATCGTAGTCAACTCGGTCCTCGTACCGGTTCGGGCCCAGATGAGGTATCTGGGCCTGATCCTCGACGGTAGGTGGCTCTTCGACGAGCACTTCCGACAGCTTGCTCCTAAGCTGGTCGACGCTGCCTCCGCCCTTGGGCGTCTTTTGCCCAACTTGGGTGGAGCCAGCGTCGTTACAAGGAACCTCTTCACGGGGGTGGTCCGGTCGATGGCCCTGTATGGGTCACCGGTGTGGGTGGAGGCTCTGACTGCCCAGAACAAGGCGCGCCTTTGGCGCCCTCAGAGGGTATTGGCAGTCAGAGCCATACGCGGATACCGCACGGTGTCCACCGAGGCGGCCTGCGCCTTGGCCGGAACACCCCCGTGGGATTTGGAGGCGGAAGTGCTCGCCGAAGTTTATCGGCGAGCGGCTGAACATCGGGCGGAGTACGGGTATCGTGCTCCGCCCGAAGAGGTACGCGAATGGCGTGAAGCCGCTCGCCGAGCCACGATGGCTCGTTGGTCTTTCCGGCTGGAGGCTCCACGCGCTGGCTTTGCCACCGTGGAGGCGCTCCAGCCGGTCATCCTCGAGTGGGCAGGGCGGCAGCACGGGACTCTTTCCTTCCGACTGACGCAGGTGCTTTCCGGGCACGGTTGCTTCGGGAAGTACCTGCACTCGGTCGCTAGGAGGGAACTGAGTCCCGCCTGCCACCACTGCGACTGCAGTGAGGACTCGGCCCAGCATACGCTGGAGTTCTGCCCCGCTTGGGCGGAGCAGCGCCGGGCCCTCACTGCAGTCATCGGAGGAGATCTGTCGCTACCGGCCATCATACGCTCCATGGCCGGTAGCGACAGCAGTTTTACCGCGGTCGCATCCTTCTGCGAAGACGTAATTTCGCAGAAGGAGGCGGCGGAGAAGGCCCGGGAGGATGACCTCCACTCGGACCCGATCCGCCGCCGGCGAACAGGGCGGCGGAGGCGCGCCCATCTGCGCCTCATGCCGCCCTGAGTGTGGCCGCGGATGGTGGGGACGGGTTTTCCCCTCCATCCGCTTTAATGGCCAGCCGCGAAGGGGCGACGTACGCGTGTGCCGTGCGTCGCCTAAATTTGAGATTTTAAAAGCAGACGGTGCCCGCTTCTGTGCGGGCAGGCGCTGGGAGGGGTCCGGTTTGCGTTAATAACAGCGATCCCGGACCCCTCCCTTCTCAGGCGCAGAGTTGGCACACCGTGTGGTTTTAGTCGGTTCGATTCCGACACACCGCCCCGCCGCAAACCCCGGCGGGGTGACGGCCCGAGGGGGTTTCCACACGTAAAAAAAAAAAAAAAAAAAAAAAAAAGGTTCCCCCCAATGTATCCCTACGTTGTCGTCGTGGTGGGGCTTGCGTGGGTCAATGATCTCTGGGGCTGTGCCGGGTAGAGCTACTCATGCCGGATTGGCCCAGGGTGAGACTCCAGACCAAATGGGATACCAGACGGAGTCTGTTGAGACTGCCGCGAAGGACATGACGCTCCATCGTCATGCCGCGCTCCAAGCGTCCCTCTGCTTTAGCAGAGGGCGTGATGGAGAGCGAGTAGGACAGAGGGGCTGGCACGTGAGTGTTAGCTCCGTCTGTGAGAGAGGGCTAGCCACCCTCTCGCATTCCGTAACCATTGGGGGCTCAACAACGACCTGACTGGTGGCTCCAAGAGGGTACGCTGAGAACCTGATGGCCGGAGGGCTTGCCTTGATTGGCCGGCCCATGACAAGGATAGTCTATAACACCCGACAGCTAAGTCGTAAAAACCTGTGGATACCGGCCGACCTCCACAGTACTTAGGCTTGCCCGGGTATTGGGGATCTCTGCCCGGGTGGACTTTTAGTTCTCCCCGACTCGTGGGATTTATTATGGAGCTGATAAATTTAAATAAAAAGAATAACGAAACCGAAACAACGACAACTAAAGGCAAGCACAACGGATCCGAGAAAGAAGGGAAGAGGAGGGAGAAAAGAGAGAGGAGAAACGCCAAAGGGCAGTTTCGGAAGGCAGACGGCCACTCGTCAACCGAGGAGGACGCTGCTTCTGGAACGCCCATTTCGGTGGGGCTCCCAGAAGTCGATCCGGCTGCTGGGAGCCGCAGCCGAAGAACGTCGGAGCGTTACAGGTCCAACCACTCGTCGGATGGTACGAGTGGAACCTCCCTGGCAATGGACTGCGAGACTGGTGACAACCGCAAACGCGGCCTATCCAGGGAGGTCGATAGTGACGCGTCCCTGGAGATGCTGCCGCCCAAAATCGGGAGTAGCCAGAGGGGGAGGTCTCGAACCCCCGCCACGGCCTCGTCGGGTTCCGCCTTCTCGAAGGCGGAATCCTACAAAAGGGCCAGGGCTGATGGCGAGCTCCAGGCAGAGGAGGAGATGAGTGGTCTCCTGCTTAAGATCAGGGGACCGGTGGATGGGGATTCAGAGCCCCAATCATCGGTCTCTCTGCAGGAGACAGCGGACGCGGCGGTGGCCATAATAAACAAGGTGGCCACCAAGTCCGTCAACCTTAAGGGCTCTTTTGTGAGAGCCCTTAAGGACTCCTCTTCTGCCGTGGCGGGGGTTGTGGGGACCCTAATTGGGGACGTAGCCCGCCTACAGGCGGCCAACGAACACCTGACGGGGCAGGTGGCAGAGCTCAGCGCTCAATTCGCCCAGTTCCGGGCGGAGCGCGAGTCACCGGCCCCGTCAACATCCCAGCGGGCCGCGTCTGCATCCCAGCGGGCCCCGCCTGCGTCGCAGCCGTCCCCTGCCGGCACCGGGATTACGGACGCCCAGCTGGCTGCCATCCTCGACGCTTGCTGGCGGATGATAGAGGGTCGTACGGCCGGCCTGGAGGCGAGGCTGCCTGCGGCCCCTATCATTCGGCCGCCGCTTGCAACGCCGAAGCGGACGGCCACGTCGTCGGCGCCGACCCCTCTACCTGTGGTGGGGGGTCGAGTAACCTACGCGTCGACGACGAGAACAGCGCCGGCCCCTGCGGCTGCTCGAGGGCTGGTGGCCGGGGCTCCGGCTCCGGCTAAGACGGCTGCACCGAGGACGGGGCCGAGGGCAGCAGCAAAAGCAGCCACACCTCTGCCCCCCACTCCAACACCTCTGCCTGGCCCCTCTACATCTGCCCCCTCCAATGAGGGTTGGCAGGTAGTCGGAGGGGCAAAATCAAAGAAGGCGAGAAAGCGGGCCAGAAAGGCTGCCCGACGGGCAGCCTCTGGCCCGCAGGCGCCACCGGTGGCAGGGGCCACCCCAAAGAGCCGCAAGCCGCGGAAACTGCAGCCGCCGAAAACCGCGGCTGTAGTGGTGACCCTGTCACCGGAGGCGACATCCGGCGGGCTGTCCTACGCGGCCTTCTTCAAGAAGGCCCGGGACAGTCTCGCCGGAGATTTTGAAACGGCCGGTGTCCGCCTGCGCAAGGCCCAAACGGGAGCTCGAGTTCTCGAGTTCCCTGGGGCCGATGGCGCAAAAAAGGCGGACACCGTTGCCGAGAAGTTGAAGGGAGTCTTCGCAGCCACGGATGGTGTGAGGATCGCCAGGCCCACAAAGTGCGCAGAGCTGCGCATTTCGGGCCTGGACGACTCGGTCACGACCGACGACGTCCGCGCCGTAATCCGTGACAAGGCGGGTTGCGGCGCGGACGGCGTCAGGGTCGGCACCATCCGCCCCGGTCCGGGAGGCCTTGGTGCGGTGTGGGTCAGCTGTCCCGTGGCGTCGGCCAAAATTTTGGCCGATGCAGGCAGGATCCTCATCGGTTTTGTGAGTGCTAGGATTACAGTCCTGGCCCCAAGACCGATGAGGTGTTTCAAATGCCTAGCCGCGGGACACACTCGCACCAAGTGCCAGAGTTGCTTCGACTGCAGCGGACTCTGTTTCCGCTGCGGTCGACCGGGGCACAAGGCGGCAGAGTGCTCTGCCGCCCCTCACTGCCCCGTGTGTGCGGCGGGCAATAAGCCCGCCAATCACCAGATGGGGCAGGGGGGCTGCAAGCCTCCCCGAGCTTCTCGGCAGACGTCGGGGGCTAGCCTGTCGACCCAGGCTGCTTCCGACGTCGATCGTGCGACCACGTCGTCGCCCATGGAGGAGGTTGTAGAGACGATCCAGTAAATGGATCAAGTCTCCAACCTCCTTGTCCAGACGAACCTGAACCACTGCGCCGCGGCGCAGGATCTCTTCCTGCAAACCATGGCGCAGTGGTCGATAGGTGTTGACGTAGTCGCGGAGCCTTATTACGTCCCTCCCCGTCCAAACTGGATGGGTGACCGGGACGGCTCCGTGGCAGTCGTCGGCTCCTCGGCGGCTCGTTCCCCGCCCTTGTCGCTTAGAGACAAGGGCTCTGGATATGTGGCTGCCGAGTGGGGGGGAATAACCGTTTACGGTGTCTACTTCTCCCCCAACCGGAGTTTGAGCGACTTCGAGGTCTTCCTTAACAACTTGGAGACCTCGATGCGGCGACTTGCGTCTGGGCACGTCCTCGTGCTGGGGGACTTCAACGCAAAATCCATTGCGTGGGGTTCCCCAGCGACGGACGCCAGGGGCGATGCCGTAGTGGAGTGGGCGGCTTCGGTGGGCCTCTGTTTGCTGAACAGAGGCGCCACCAACACGTGCGTGCGACAGCAGGGGGGGTCGATAGTGGACCTTTCGTTCGCTACCCCTGCTGTTGCCGCACGAGTAAGGAACTGGTGTGTCCTGGATGAGGTTGAGACGCTCTCGGATCACCTATATATCCGATTTGAGCTCTCCCGGTCCCAGGGCCCCAGTAGGGGTCACGTGGCGCGGCATACCTCCCGCTTTCCGCGGTGGGCAGTTGCCAAACTCGACAGGGACCTGCTAGAGGAGGCGGCCATCGTTCAGTCATGGCTGTCTCCGCGGGCCCCGGCCGAGGAGGTCGACATGGGGGCTGGCCGCTTTCGCTCTGCGATTACGCAGATCTGCGATGCGGCCATGCCCCGCGTTCGGGTTTGTCGACCTTCACGGAACGGGGTCTACTGGTGGTCCCAGGAGTTGGCGGACCTCCGTGCGGCCTGTACTCGTGCCCGGAGGTCCTACACCCGATGCCGGCGGCGACGCCACCGCGTAGACGGGGAGGAGGGCCGGCTTCATGAGGAGTACCGCGAAGCGCGGAAAACTCTGAAGCTGGCCATTTGCCGCGCCAAAGAGGCAAAAAGAAAGGAGATGCTGGAGAGTCTCGATCGTGACCCCTGGGGTCGCCCATATCGTGCGGTGCGACAAAAGCTCCGCACGGCGGGCCCCCCCCTTACCGAGACTCTCCAGCCCAGCTTCCTGCAGCAGGTGGTCGAGGGCCTTTTCCCGCAGCGGGCGGAGCACACGCCCCCGTCGATGGCCGGTCCGGCCAGAGACGACGGGGGCCGAGAGGACAATATTCCGCCCGTTAGGGAATCGGAGGTTGGGGCGGCTGTTCTTCGGATCCGTTCCAAGAACACCGCCCCCGGGCCGGACGGGGTACCACCCCGAGTGATGGCCCGAGCCCTCGACCATATGTCGGACCGCCTCAGGGAGGTTTTGGACGCCAGCCTGGCGTCCGGACGCTTCCCTGAGTGCTGGAAATGTGGGAAGCTGGTCCTGTTGCCGAAGCCGGGACGGCCGGCCGATTCGGTCGCGGCCTATAGGCCCATCGTGTTGCTGGACGAGGCGGGCAAATTGTTCGAGAGGATTCTCTCTGCCCGCATCGTCCAGCATCTCAGCGAGGTGGGGCCCGACCTGTCGGACGCCCAATTCGGGTTCCGAGAGGGGCGTTCGACGGTCGATGCCGTGATGCGCCTTAGGGCCGTGACCGAAGAGGCAGTGAGCTGTGGCGGCGTGGTGTTGGCGGTGTCCTTGGACATCGCCAACGCCTTTAATAGTCTGCCATTCAGCTGCATCAGGGAAGCACTCCAGTACCATGGAGTGCCAGAGTACCTGAGGCGGCTGGTGGCAGACTATTTAGAGGAGCGTACCGTCGTGTACGAGGACCGAGATGGCGTCCTTAGACGGCGACCCATGTCGTGCGGCGTTCCACAGGGGTCTGTCCTTGGACCACTCCTGTGGAACGTGGGGTACGACTGGGTCCTTCGTAGTCGTCTGCCCCCCGGGCTGGGCGTAATTTGTTACGCCGATGACACACTTGTCACAGCCCGGGGGGCCAATTTCCAAGAGGCGGCGCGCCTGGCCACCAGGGGTGTTTCTCTGGTGGTTGGGCGCATAGAGGCGCTGGGCTTACGGGTGGCCCTTGACAAGACGGAGGCCCTGCTTTTTCATGGGCCCCGTCGTGGTCCACCCCCCGGCGCCTCAATCGAAGTCAACTCGGTCCTCGTACCGGTTCGGGCCCAGATGAGGTATCTGGGCCTGATCCTCGACGGTAGGTGGCTCTTCGACGAGCACTTCCGACAGCTTGCCCCAAAGCTGGTCGACGCTGCCTCCGCCCTTGGGCGACTCTTGCCCAATCTGGGTGGAGCCAGCGTCGAAACAAGACACCTCTACACGGGGGTGGTCCGGTCGATGGCCCTTTACGGGTCACCGGTGTGGGTCCCGGCTCTGACCGCCCAGAATAAGGCACGCCTCTGGCGGCCTCAGAGGGTATTGGCGGTCAGAGCCATACGCGGATACCGCACCGTGTCGACGGAGGCGGCGTGCGCCTTGGCCGGAACACCCCCGTGGGATTTGGAGGCGGAAGTGCTCGCCGAAGTTTATCGGCGAGCGGCTGAATATCGGGCGGAGAACGGGTATCGTCCTCCGCCCGAAGAGGTACGCGATTGGCGTGAAGCCGCTCGCCGAGCCACGATGGCTCGTTGGTCGTCCCGGCTGGAGGCTCCACGCGCTGGCTTTGCCACCGTGGAGGCGCTCCAGCCGGTCATCCTCGAGTGGGCAGGGCGGCAGCACGGGACCCTTTCCTTCCGGCTGACGCAGGTGCTTTCCGGGCATGGTTGCTTCGGAAAGTACCTGCACTCGGTCGCTAGGAGGGAATTGAGTCCCGCCTGCCACCACTGCGACTGCAGTGAGGACTCGGCCCAGCATACGCTGGAGTTCTGCCCCGCCTGGGCGGAGCAGCGCCGGGCCCTCACTGCAGTCATCGGAGGAGATCTGTCGCTACCGGCCATCATACGCTCCATGGCCGGTAGCGACAGCAGTTTTACCGCGGTCGCATCCTTCTGCGAAGACGTAATTTCGCAGAAGGAGGCGGCGGAGAAGGCCCGGGAGGATGATCTCCACTCGGACCCGATCCGCCGCCGGCGAACCGGGCGGCGGAGGCGCGCCCATCTGCGCCTCATGCCGCCCTGAGTGTGGCCGCGGATGGACAGGATGGGTTTTCCCGTCCATCCGCTTTAGTGGCCAGCCGCGAAGGGGCGACGCACGCGTGTGCCGTGCGTCGCCTAAATTGAGAGTTTACTGGAAGAAGGTGCCCGCTTCAGTGCGGGCAGGCGCTGGGAGGGGTCCGGTTTGCGTTAGTAACAGCGATCCCGGACCCCTCCCTTCTCAGGCGCAGAGTTGGCACACCGTGTGGTTTTAGTCGGTTCGATTCCGACACACCGCCCCGCCGCAAACCCCGGCGGGGTGACGGCCCGAGGGGGTTTCCACACGTAAAAAAAAAAAAAAAAAAAAAAAAAAAAAAAAAAAAAAAAAAAAAAAAAAAAAAAAAGGTTACCGGCCCTCAGACAGGAGTGGTCCTGGATGTGTCTCCACGGACCGCAATGTGCGTTCGAAATGTAGGTTAGGTTAGGTTAGGTTAGGTTCAGCGGGCGGAGCACACGCCCCCGTCGATGGCCGGTCCGGTCAGAGACGACGGGGACGGAGGGAGTGAGGTGCCGCCCGTTAGGGAATCGGAGGTTGGGGCGGCTGTTCTAAGGATTCGTTCCAAGAACACCGCCCCCGGGCCGGACGGGGTACCCCCCCGAGTGATGGCCCGAGCCCTCGACCATATGTCGGACCGCCTCAGGGAGGTTTTGGACGCCAGCCTGGCGTCCGGACGCTTCCCTGAGTGCTGGAAATGCGGGAAGCTGGTCCTATTGCAGAAGCCGGGACGGCCTGCCGATTCGGTCACGGCCTATAGGCCCATCGTGTTGCTGGACGAGGCGGGCAAATTATTCGAGAGAATAATCTCTGCCCGCATCGTCCGGCACCTAAGCGAGGTGGGGCCCGACCTGTCGGACGCCCAATTCGGGTTCCGAGAGGGGCGTTCGACGGTCGATGCCGTGGTGCGCCTTAGGGCCGTGACCGAAGAGGCAGTGAGCTGTGGCGGCGTGGTGTTGGCGGTGTCCCTGGACATCGCCAACGCCTTTAATAGTCTGCCATTCAGCTGCATCAGGGAAGCACTCCAGTTTCATGGGGTGCCAGAGTACCTGAGGCGGCTAGTGGCAGACTATTTGGAGGAGCGTACCGTCGTGTACGAGGATCGAGATGGCGTCCTTAGACGGCGACCCATGTCGTGCGGCGTTCCACAGGGGTCTGTCCTCGGACCACTCCTGTGGAACGTGGGGTACGACTGGGTCCTTCGAAGTCGTCTGCCCCCCGGGCTGGGCGTAATTTGTTACGCCGATGACACTTTGGTCACAGCTCGGGGGGCCAATTTCCAAGAGGCGGCGCGCCTGGCCACCAGGGGTGTTTCTCTGGTGGTTGGGCGCATCGAGGCGCTGGGCTTGCGGGTGGCCCTGGATAAGACGGAGGCCCTATTATTTCATGGGCCCCGTCGTGGTCCACCCCCCGGCGCCTCCATCGAAGTCAACTCGGTCCTCGTACCGGTTCGGGCCCAGATGAAGTATCTGGGCCTGATCCTCGACGGTAGGTGGCTCTTCGACGAGCACTTCCGACAGCTTTCCCCAAAGCTGGTCGACGCTGCCTCCGCCCTTGGGCGTCTTTTGCCCAACTTGGGTGGAGCCAGCGTCGCAACAAGGAACCTCTTCACGGGGGTGGTCCGGTCGATGGCCCTATATGGGTCACCGGTGTGGGTCCCGGCTCTGACCGCCCAGAATAAGGCACGCCTTTGGCGGCCTCAGAGGGTATTGGCGGTCAGAGCCATACGCGGATACCGCACCGTGTCGACGGAGGCGGCGTGCGCCTTGGCCGGAACACCCCCGTGGGATTTGGAGGCGGAAGTGCTCGCCGAAGTTTATCGGCGAGCGGCTGAATATCGGGCGGAGTACGGGTATCGTGCTCCGCCCGAAGAGGTACGCGAATGGCGTGAAGCCGCTCGCCGAGCCACGATGGCTCGTTGGTCTTCCCGGCTGGAGGCTCCACGCGCTGGCTTTGCCACCGTGGAGGCGCTCCAGCCGGTCATCCTCGAGTGGGCAGGGCGGCAGCACGGGACTCTTTCCTTCCGACTGACGCAGGTGCTTTCCGGGCACGGTTGCTTCGGGAAGTACCTGCACTCGGTCGCTAGGAGGGAACTGAGTCCCGCCTGCCACCACTGCGACTGCAGTGAGGACTCGGCCCAGCATACGCTGGAGTTCTGCCCCGCCTGGGCGGAGCAGCGCCGGGCCCTCACTGCAGTCATCGGAGGAGATCTGTCGCTACCGGCCGTCGTACTATCCATGGCCGGTAGCGACAGCAGTTTTACCGCGGTCGCGACCTTCTGCGAGGAAGTAATCTCGCAGAAGGAGGCGGCGGAGAAGGCCCGAGAGGACGATCTCCACTCGGACCCGATCCGCCGCCGGCGAACCGGGCGGCGGAGGCGCGCCCATCTGCGCCTCATGCCGCCCTGAGTGTGGCCGCGGATGGTGGGGACGGGTTTTCCCCTACATCCGCTTTAATGGCCAGCCGCGAAGGGGCGACGTACGCGTGTGCCGTGCGTCGCCTAATTTGAGAATTTTAATAGCAGAGGGTGCCCGCTTCTGTGCGGGCAGGCGCTGGGAGGGGTCCGGTTTGCGTTAATAACAGCGATCCCGGACCCCTCCCTTCTCAGGCGCAGAGTTGGCACACCGTGTGGTTTTAGTCGGTTCGATTCCGACACACCGCCCCGCCGCAAACCCCGGCGGGGTGACGGCCCGAGGGGGTTTCCACACGTTAAAAAAAAAAAAAAAAAAAAAAAAAAAAAAAAAAAAAAAAAAAAAAAAAAAAAAAAAAAAAAGGTTAGGTTAGGTTAGGTTCCCCCCAAAGTATCCCTACGTTGTCGTCGTGGTGGGGCTTGCGTGGGTCAATGATCTCTGGGGCTGTGCCGGGTAGAGCTACTCATGCCGGATTGGCCCAGGGTGAGACTCCAGACCAAATGGGATACCAGACGGAGTCTGGCTGCAGACTGCCGCGGCACTCCAAACGTCCCTCTGCTTTAGCAGAGGGCGTGTTGGAGTGCGAGTAGATCAGAGGGGCTGGCACGTGAGTGTTGGTCCCATCTGTGAGAGAGGGCTAGCCACCCTCTCGCGTTCCGTAACCATTAGGGGCTCAGCAACGACCTGACTGGTGGCTCCAAGAGGGTACGCTGAGAACCTGATGGCCGGAGGGCTTGCCTTGATTGGCCGGCCCACGACAAGGATAGTCTATAACACCCGACAGCTAAGTCGTAAAAACCTGTGGATACCGGCCGACCTCCACAGTACATAGGCTTATCCGGGTGCAGGGGGCACCGCCCGGATGGACTTATTTCCCCCATACTCGTGGGCTTAACTATGGATACATGTAACAATACAAATAATAATACACGGACTGATAAAATCTTAACGACTACTGGCAAGAAAAATGGAACTGAAAAAAATGGAACGGACAAAGAAGGGAAGAGGAGAGAGAGGAGGGAGAGGAGAAACGCCAAAGGGCAGTTTCGGAAGGCAGACGCCCACTCGTCGACCGAGGAGGACGTTGCCTCTGGAACGCCCATTGTGGTGGGGCTCCCAGAAGTCGATCTGACTACTGGGAGCCGCAGCCGAAGGACGTCGGACCGCACACGGTCAAGGTCCGAACACTCGTCGGATGGCACAGGTGGTGCCTCCTTAGAGGGGATGGATTTTGGGACTGGCGACAGCCGCAAACGCGGCATCTCCAGGGATGTCGAAAGTGACGCGTCACTGGAGATGCTGCCGCCCAAAGTCGGGAGTAGCCTGAGGGGGAGGTCTCGAACCCCCGCCACGGCCCCGTCGGGTTCCGCCTTTTCGAAGGCGGAATCCTACAAGAGGGCCAGGGCTGATGGCGAGCTCCAGGCGGAGGAGGAGATAGGTGGTCTCCTGCTCAAGATCAGGGGACCGGTGGACGGGGACTCAGAGCCCCAATCATCGGTCTCTCTGCAGGAGACAGCGGACGCGGCGGTGGCCATAATCAACAAGGTGGCCACCAAGTCCGTGAACCTTAAGGGCTCTTTTGTGAGAGCCCTTAAGGACTCCTCTTCCGCCGTGGCGGGGGTCGTGGGGACCCTAATTGGAGACGTGGCCCGCCTACAGGCAGCCAACGAACGCTTGACGGGGCAGGTGGCTGAGCTCAGCGCTCAATTCGCCCAGTTCCGGGCGGAGCGCGAGTCACCGGCCCCTTCAACATCCCAGCGGGCCGCGTCTGCGTCCCAGCGGTCCCCGCCTGCGTCGCAGCCGTCCCCTGCCGGCACCGGGATAACTGACGCTCAGCTGGCAGTTATCCTGGACGCATGCCGGCGCATGATAGAGGGCCGCACGGCCGGCCTGGAGGCGAGGCTGCCTGCGGCCCCTATCGTGCGGCCGCCGCTTGCGGCGCCGAAGCGGAGGGCCGCGTCATCGGCAGTGACCCCCCTTCCTGTGGTGGGGGGTCGCGTAACCTACGCCTCGGCGACGGTAGCGGCGCCGACTCCTGCGGCCGCCCGAGGGCCGGCGGCCAGGGCTCCGGCTCTGGCCAAGACGCCTGCGCCGAGGCCTGGGCCGAAAGCGGTGGCGGGGACTGGAGCGGAGGTTCCACCGCCCCCCGCTCCAACGCCCATGTCTGGCCCCTCCACATCTGCCCCCTTCAATGAGGGTTGGCAGATAGTTGGGGGGTCAAAAAAGGCCCGCAAGCGGGCCAGAAAGGCTGCCCGTAAGGCGGCCTCTGCACTGCAGTCGCCACCGGTGGCAAGGGCCACCCCACAGAGCCACAAGCCGCGGAAACTGCAGCCGCCGAAAACCGCGGCTGTAGTGGTGACCCTGTCACCGGAGGCGACATCCGGCGGGCTGTCCTACGCGGCCTTCTTCAAGAAGGCCCGGGACAGTCTCGCCGGAGATTTTGAAACGGCCGGTGTCCGCCTGCGCAAGGCCCAAACGGGAGCTCGAGTTCTCGAGTTCCCTGGGGCCGATGGCGCAAAAAAGGCGGACACCGTTGCCGAGAAGTTGAAGGGAGTCTTCGCAGCCACGGATGGTGTGAGGATCGCCAGGCCCACAAAGTGCGCAGAGCTGCGCATTTCGGGCCTGGACGACTCGGTCACGACCGACGACGTCCGCGCCGTAATCCGTGACAAGGCGGGTTGCGGCGCGGACGGCGTCAGGGTCGGCACCATCCGCCCCGGTCCGGGAGGCCTTGGTGCGGTGTGGGTCAGCTGTCCCGTGGCGTCGGCCAAAATTTTGGCCGATGCAGGCAGGATCCTCATCGGTTTTGTGAGTGCTAGGATTACAGTCCTGGCCCCAAGACCGATGAGGTGTTTCAAATGCCTGGCCGCGGGACACACTCGCACCAAGTGCCAGAGTTGCTTCGACTGCAGCGGACTCTGTTTCCGCTGCGGTCGACCGGGGCACAAGGCGGCAGAGTGCTCTGCCGCCCCTCACTGCCCCGTGTGTGCGGCGGGCAATAAGCCCGCCAATCACCAGATGGGGCAGGGGGGCTGCAAGCCTCCCCGAGCTTCTCGGCAGACGTCGGGGGCTAGCCTGTCGACCCAGGCTGCTTCCGACGTCGATCGTGCGACCACGTCGTCGCCCATGGAGGGGGTTGGAGAAATGATCCAGTAATGGATCAAGTCTCCAACCTCCTGGTCCAGACGAACCTGAACCACTGCGCCGCGGCGCAGGATCTCTTCCTGCAAACCATGGCGCAGTGGTCGATAGGTGTTGCCGTAGTCGCGGAGCCCTACTACGTCCCTCCCCGTCCAAACTGGATGGGTGATCGGGACGGCTCCGTGGCAGTCGTCGGCTCCTCGGCGGCCCGTTCCCCGCCCTTGTCGCTAAGAGACAAGGGCTCTGGATATGTGGCCGCCGAGTGGGGGGGAATCACCGTTTACGGTGTATATTTCTCCCCCAACCGGAGTTTGAGCGACTTCGAGGTCTTCCTCAACAACTTGGAGACCTCGATACGGCAACTAGCGTCTGGGCACGTCCTCGTGCTGGGGGACTTCAACGCAAAGTCCATTGCGTGGGGTTCCCCAGCGACGGACGCCAGGGGCGATGCGGTTGTGGAGTGGGCGGCTTCGGTGGGCCTCTGTTTGCTAAACAGAGGCGCCACCAACACGTGCGTGCGACAGCAGGGGGGGTCGATAGTGGACCTTTCGTTCGCTACCCCTGCTGTTGCCGCACGAGTAAGGAACTGGTGTGTCCTGGATGAGGTTGAGACGCTCTCGGATCACCTGTACATCCGATTCGAGCTCTCCCGGTCCCAGGGCCCCAGTAGGGGTCACGTGGCGCGGCATACCTACCGCTTTCCGCGGTGGGCAGTTGCCAAACTCGACAGGGACCTGCTAGAGGAGGCGGCCATAGTTCAATCTTGGCTGTCTCCGCGGGCCCCGGCCGAGGAGGTCGACATGGGGGCTGGCCGCTTTCGCTCTGCGATTACGCAGATCTGCGATGCGGCCATGCCCCGCGTTCGGGGTTGTCGACCTCCACGGAACGGGGTCTACTGGTGGTCCCAGGAGTTGGCGGACCTCCGTGCGGCCTGTACTCGTGCCCGGAGGTCCTACACCCGATGCCGGCGGCGACGCCACCGCGTAGACGGGGAGGAGGGCCGGCTTCATGAGGAGTACCGCGAAGCGCGGAAAACTCTGAAGCTGGCCATTTGCCGCGCCAAAGAGGAAAAGAGAAAGGAGATGCTGGAGAGTCTCGATCGTGACCCCTGGGGTCGCCCATATCGTGCGGTGCGACAAAAGCTCCGCACGGCGGGCCCCCCCCTTACCGAGACTCTCCAGCCCAGCTTCCTGCAGCAGGTGGTCGAGGGCTTGTTCCCGCAGCGGGCGGAGCACACGCCCCCGTCGATGGCCTACTCAGTGGCCAGAGACGACGGGGGCAGAGAGGACGATGTTCCGCCCGTTAGGGAATCAGAGGTAGGGGCGGCTGTTCTAAGAATTCGTTCTAAGAACACCGCCCCCGGGCCGGACGGGGTACCACCCCGAGTGATGGCCCGAGCCCTCGACCATATGTCGGACCGCCTCAGGGAGGTTTTGGACGCCAGCCTGGCGTCCGGACGCTTCCCTGAGTGCTGGAAATGCGGGAAGCTGGTCCTGTTGGCGAAGCCGGGACGGCCTGCCGATTCGGTCGCGGCCTATAGGCCCATCGTGTTGCTGGACGAGGCGGGCAAATTGTTTGAGAGGATTATCTCTGCCCGCATCGTCCAGCATCTCAGCGAGGTGGGGCCCGACCTGTCGGACGCCCAATTCGGGTTCCGAGAGGGGCGTTCGACGGTCGATGCCGTGGTGCGCCTTAGGGCCGTGACCGAAGAGGCAGTGAGCTGTGGCGGCGTGGTGTTGGCGGTGTCCTTGGACATCGCCAACGCCTTTAATAGTCTGCCATTCAGCTGCATCAGGGAAGCACTCCAGTATCATGGGGTGCCAGAGTACCTGAGGCGGCTGGTGGCAGACTATTTGGAGGAGCGTACCGTCGTGTACGAGGATCGAGATGGCGTCTTGAGACGGCGACCCATGTCGTGCGGCGTTCCACAGGGGTCTGTCCTCGGACCACTCCTGTGGAACGTGGGGTACGACTGGGTCCTTCGTAGTCGTCTGCCCCCCGGGCTGGGCGTAATTTGTTACGCCGATGACACACTTGTCACAGCCCGGGGGGCCAATTTCCAAGAGGCGGCGCGCCTGGCCACCAGGGGTGTTTCTCTGGTGGTTGGGCGCATAGAGGCGCTGGGCTTACGGGTGGCCCTTGACAAGACGGAGGCCCTGCTTTTTCATGGGCCCCGTCGTGGTCCACCCCCCGGCGCCTCAATCGAAGTCAACTCGGTCCTCGTACCGGTTCGGGCCCAGATGAGGTATCTGGGCCTGATCCTCGACGGTAGGTGGCTCTTCGACGAGCACTTCCGACAGCTTGCCCCAAAGCTGGTCGACGCTGCCTCCGCCCTTGGGCGACTCTTGCCCAATCTGGGTGGAGCCAGCGTCGAAACAAGACACCTCTACACGGGGGTGGTCCGGTCGATGGCCCTTTACGGGTCACCGGTGTGGGTCCCGGCTCTGACCGCCCAGAATAAGGCACGCCTCTGGCGGCCTCAGAGGGTATTGGCGGTCAGAGCCATACGCGGATACCGCACCGTGTCGACGGAGGCGGCGTGCGCCTTGGCCGGAACACCCCCGTGGGATTTGGAGGCGGAAGTGCTCGCCGAAGTTTATCGGCGAGCGGCTGAATATCGGGCGGAGAACGGGTATCGTCCTCCGCCCGAAGAGGTACGCGATTGGCGTGAAGCCGCTCGCCGAGCCACGATGGCTCGTTGGTCGTCCCGGCTGGAGGCTCCACGCGCTGGCTTTGCCACCGTGGAGGCGCTCCAGCCGGTCATCTTCGAGTGGGCAGGGCGGCAGCACGGGACCCTTTCCTTCCGGCTGACGCAGGTGCTTTCCGGGCATGGTTGCTTCGGAAAGTACCTGCACTCGGTCGCTAGGAGGGAATTGAGTCCCGCCTGCCACCACTGCGACTGCAGTGAGGACTCGGCCCAGCATACGCTGGAGTTCTGCCCCGCCTGGGCGGAGCAGCGCCGGGCCCTCACTGCAGTCATCGGAGGAGATCTGTCGCTACCGGCCATCATACGCTCCATGGCCGGTAGCGATAGCAGTTTTACCGCGGTCGCATCCTTCTGCGAAGACGTAATTTCGCAGAAGGAGGCGGCGGAGAAGGCCCGGGAGGATGATCTCCACTCGGACCCGATCCGCCGCCGGCGAACCGGGCGGCGGAGGCGCGCCCATCTGCGCCTCATGCCGCCCTGAGTGTGGCCGCGGATGGACGGGATGGGTTTTCCCGTCCATCCGCTTTAGTGGCCAGCCGCGAAGGGGCGACGCACGCGTGTGCCGTGCGTCGCCTAAATTGAGAGTTTACTGGAAGAAGGTGCCCGCTTCAGTGCGGGCAGGCGCTGGGAGGGGTTCGGTTTGCGTTAGTAACAGCGATCCCGGACCCCTCCCTTCTCAGGCGCAGAGTTGGCACACCGTGTGGTTTTAGTCGGTTCGATTCCGACACACCGCCCCGCCGCAAACCCCGGCGGGGTGACGGCCCGAGGGGGTTTCCACACGTAAAAAAAAAAAAAAAAAAAAAAAAAAAAAAAAAGGTTAGGTTAGGTTAGGTTAGGTTAGGTTAGGTTAGGTTTTTTTTTTTTTTTTTTTTTTTTTTTTTTATATACGTCTACGTTTCAACGCAGACATTCTACCACCTCCAATGTTTATAGTTTGGAGTCTATTGCTTTCATTTTCCTTTCATTCTGGTTCTTTTTTATTTTTATTTAAAGTTAAAAGTATCTTATAGATTTTTCTTCTTCTATTCCTTCTTTCATACTTCGGGTTGGAATCTTGATTTTTTATCTGTATTTTTCAATTTGGATGTGTATGTGATGTATGATTATTATTACTGATTTTACTAATTTTATGATCTGAATTTTTTATTTGGATGTATATGTATTGTATGACTATTGTTACTTATTTTAAATTTTATGGTCTGAATTTTTATTTTTCTAGGTTATACTATATTATTATATGATGCCTTACTATTACTAATGAATTTACGATCTGGGTTCTTATTATTTTATATATATGCTATTTTTTATAAAAACTAAATTATTATTCCAGCTCTTAAATTTATGACTAAGTATTTCTACTAGGATACTGTACTGTACTATTTAATTTATTGCGCTAATTCTATATTATGAATTTCCAGAATATTCTATTATTATGGGTTCATAGTATGTTTTTACCAAATTTATTTTCTTATTTATTTCTATATGTACACTGTTTTTCAATTCTACATTTATTTTGCTATTAGTTTTTATACCTTTATCTAAATTTAAGATTGCAATTCTAGTTTTTATGCTATGTTTTAATTTACTTGTATATTTATTAAAGTCAAAAGAGAGAGATTTTATATTTTTAGAATAACAGTTACAGAATGGGTAGCGGGTCATTCTCACCGTGGAGCCCTCAGCACCGATATTGGATAGTGGATCTCGCTATGCTGTCCCATTTGGCTCTTATAGGGCACAGATCACTGAAGGCGTTGTGCCCTGTGCTGCCCAGTTTCCCCCCTTGGCAATTGCAGCAAGTTGGCTCCGCACCAATAGTATAGTCCGGGCACTCGGTCCTCAAATGGGGCCCGCCGCAGTGACTACACTTGGGCTCTGTATTGGTGCAGAGCCTCCTGATGTGCCCGTAACCCAAACAGAGGGAGCACTGCACCAGTGGGGATTGATCCGCCACTCTGATCGGTTGCAGATCAAGGTACAGTCTCCCTCTGTCTAGGGCGCGGGTCCAAATCGCCGGGGAGACCCTGAGCACCACATGGCACGTGTGAGGGTTCCTCGCCGTCTTCCTGTAGTGTACAGATATTCTATCCTGCTCAGGATCCAGGTCCCGGTAGACCTCAGAGTTCCTGCCTCGGATTGCCTTCAGCAGGTCCTCGTCCTTCTGTATTTTTAGGACGCCGTACATAATGAGGAGCGGGTCCTTGTTTTTTATTTGCTCCACGGCTAGGTCCTTCTCCCTTTCCTGCAGTCTCTTCTGTGCCCTGTTCCTCTCTTCCTGTGTCCTGTATCCAACTATCACTCTCCTGTCCTTAGCCCTTCTGATCTTTTCCACTTTCACCCAATCTTCATCCTCATCAGCAGCCTTCCTCAATCGCTCTATGACCTGCTCTCCTGTGTCATCTTGGTCCCTCGACGTTACGACTATGGAGTGTAAAGTTTCGCGTTCCGAGGCGCGGGCGTTAGGGCGGTTAACCGCCGCTCCGGCATAGGTCGTAGGTCGGTTACATTCTTTATTCCTTTCATCCTGCCTTTCAATCCTTTCTTTCAATTCTTTTATTATCCTTCCATTCTCTATCAAAGTCCTTTCATTCAGTTCAATTTTCTTTAAAATTTCGTTGCTCAAGTTGGTGGTTTCTTCCATCGACTCCGTTGTCTTAGTCTGTAGGGAACTCTTAACACTCTTTTTTCTTTCTTCTTCGTAGGCTTTAATGATCTTCTCTATCATGTCGACTTTACTTTCGATATCCTTGCGAATCTCTCTTTTTAGATTCCTGCTGATCGCAAGTTGCTCCTTTATGGCCTCGCAACATAGGGAGGCGACAGAGCCGCGCTTCAGGGGCCCTGGGACTGTTGGTGGTATGGCCCTCTCCGTTAAAACCTTGGGTTGCATTGTGACGGTGGGCAGTTTGTTGTCTCTGCGCAATGCAGCCCCACGAAGCTCCAGTTCGTCGACGCTTCGCCGTACAGCTTTTGTGGGGTTAACCTCTACCGCAGGGCTGATTGTTTCCGCGGGAGGTGTAGCTTCCGACTTGGACGGCGAAGCGCTTGGCCTATTCATTGGAGTGCGGACAAACATTTTTGGTGGTGTGCGTCGGGTCTTTCGAATTTAAATTTGTTTAAGTAACTTTTTCTGTTAAGCAGAATAAAGCTATAAGGGGTGTACAGAGCCCCAATCACTAAAGAAGTTTCAAAATTCCAAGATGAAAATTTAATCGAAAAGAAGAGAAATATAATTTTTGTCAATTTAAAAGCTAATGTGAGAGGTATAAATGTCCTCGGTCAACTTAATTAACTAACTTAAGATTAACGAAATTTTTTCAATAAAGTAATCTAAACGAAAAGAGTCAAAATCCAAAAAATATATAAAATAAAAAATAAAAATTTTTGAAATATGACCTACGGTTTGTGACCCCTGGCAAGCTAGCCTATATAGCCAGTAAAAACAGGGAGGGTGGGTGGGCGATTTTTGCAGTTCTGCTCGTCCGATCTGGACAAATGGGGTGTCGTTCGACGGGTCTCGGTGAGACCTTTCCAAAACTGCAAAAATAATAATTTTAGATCTAAGGGTGGTCGACTTATTCGACCAAAACCTCAAAAAGTGCCAAAAAATGAGTTTAAATGTCAAAACTTTCGAAATCTATATACCGGACTTATGTAAAAGCTATATATTAGATAGATCTAGATGAGATCTAACTAAATATGTATAATAAGTTACTTCGAAAATAAGGGTTGACGAAAAATTCGACAAAAACCTTAAATATTGTCAAAAAATTTAAAAAATTCAAACTAAATGGAGGATATATATGTTATTATTTGCCGGAATTCAAAAAAGGAGGTGTTATTAGACGGGTCTAGATGAGAGCCGTCTAAATCTGTAAGAAAGGGAATTTTAGGATGAGGGGTTGAAGAGTAATTCGACAGAAACCTCTAAAAATTTACGAAAATTCAGGATTAAAAAAATCCTAAGTACAAAATAAAAAATTTATCTTTATTTTTCAGGTTTAAATTCTCCCACGGGACGCAGGAGAGCTCACAGGGTCAATATAAAATATTAGGGGTAAGTATAGTAGCAACAATTAAGAAAAAATTTCGTGAATTTACTTCAAATATGTACCCCTAAGGTAGACTTTTTGTACTGAAAATTTAAAAAGTGAAAATTTTTGCAGTGCCACTCGCCCGATCTGGACAAATGGGGTGTCGTTCGACGGGTCTCGGTGAGACCTTTCCAAAACTGCAAAAATAATAATTTTAGACCTAAGGGTGGTCGACTTATTCGACAAAAACCTCAAAAAGTGCCAAAAAATGAGTTTAAATGTCAAAACTTTCGAAATCTATATACCGGACTTATGTAAAAGCTATATATTAGATAGATCTAGATGAGATCTAACTAAATATGTATAATAAGTTACTTCGAAAATAAGGGTTGACGAAAAATTCGACAAAAACCTTAAATATTGTCAAAAAATTTAAAAAATTCAAACTAAATGGAGGATATATATGTTATTATTTGCCGGAATTCAAAAAAGGAGGTGTTATTAGACGGGTCTAGATGAGAGCCGTCTAAATCTGTAAGAAAGGGAATTTTAGGATGAGGGGTTGAAGAGTAATTCGACAGAAACCTCTAAAAATTTACGAAAATTCAGGATTAAAAAAATCCTAAGTACAAAATAAAAAATTTATCTTTATTTTTCAGGTTTAAATTCTCCCACGGGACGCAGGAGAGCTCACAGGGTCAATATAAAATATTAGGGGTAAGTATAGTAGCAACAATTAAGAAAAAATTTCGTGAATTTACTTCAAATATGTACCCCTAAGGTAGACTTTTTGTACTGAAAATTTAAAAAGTGAAAATTTTTGCAGTGCCACTCGCCCGATCTGGACAAATGGGGTGTCGTTCGACGGGTCTCGGTGAGACCTTTCCAAAACTGCAAAAATAATAATTTTAGACCTAAGGGTGGTCGACTTATTCGACAAAAACCTCAAAAAGTGCCAAAAAATGAGTTTAAATGTCAAAACTTTCGAAATCTATATACCGGACTTATGTAAAAGCTATATATTAGATAGATCTAGATGAGATCTAACTAAATATGTATAATAAAGTACTTCGAAAATAAGGGTTGACGAAAAATTCGACAAAAACCTTAAATATTGTCAAAAAATTTAAAAAATTCAAACTAAATGGAGGATATATATGTTATTATTTGCCGGAATTCAAAAAAGGAGGTGTTATTAGACGGGTCTAGATGAGAGCCGTCTAAATCTGTAAGAAAGGGAATTTTAGGATGAGGGGTTGAAGAGTAATTCGACAGAAACCTCTAAAAATTTACGAAAATTCAGGATTAAAAAAATCCTAAGTACAAAATAAAAAATTTATCTTTATTTTTCAGGTTTAAATTCTCCCACGGGACGCAGGAGAGCTCACAGGGTCAATATAAAATATTAGGGGTAAGTATAGTAGCAACAATTAAGAAAAAATTTCGTGAATTTACTTCAAATATGTACCCCTAAGGTAGACTTTTTGTACTGAAAATTTAAAAAGTGAAAATTTTTGCAGTGCCACTCGCCCGATCTGGACAAATGGGGTGTCGTTCGACGGGTCTCGGTGAGACCTTTCCAAAACTGCAAAAATAATAATTTTAGACCTAAGGGTGGTCGACTTATTCGACAAAAACCTCAAAAAGTGCCAAAAAATGAGTTTAAATGTCAAAACTTTCGAAATCTATATACCGGACTTATGTAAAAGCTATATATTAGATAGATCTAGATGAGATCTAACTAAATATGTATAATAAGTTACTTCGAAAATAAGGGTTGACGAAAAATTCGACAAAAACCTTAAATATTGTCAAAAAATTTAAAAAATTCAAACTAAATGGAGGATATATATGTTATTATTTGCCGGAATTCAAAAAAGGAGGTGTTATTAGACGGGTCTAGATGAGAGCCGTCTAAATCTGTAAGAAAGGGAATTTTAGGATGAGGGGTTGAAGAGTAATTCGACAGAAACCTCTAAAAATTTACGAAAATTCAGGATTAAAAAAATCCTAAGTACAAAATAAAAAATTTATCTTTATTTTTCAGGTTTAAATTCTCCCACGGGACGCAGGAGAGCTCACAGGGTCAATATAAAATATTAGGGGTAAGTATAGTAGCAACAATTAAGAAAAAATTTCGTGAATTTACTTCAAATATGTACCCCTAAGGTAGACTTTTTGTACTGAAAATTTAAAAAGTGAAAATTTTTGCAGTGCCACTCGCCCGATCTGGACAAATGGGGTGTCGTTCGACGGGTCTCGGTGAGACCTTTCCAAAACTGCAAAAATAATAATTTTAGACCTAAGGGTGGTCGACTTATTCGACAAAAACCTCAAAAAGTGCCAAAAAATGAGTTTAAATGTCAAAACTTTCGAAATCTATATACCGGACTTATGTAAAAGCTATATATTAGATAGATCTAGATGAGATCTAACTAAATATGTATAATAAGTTACTTCGAAAATAAGGGTTGACGAAAAATTCGACAAAAACCTTAAATATTGTCAAAAAATTTAAAAAATTCAAACTAAATGGAGGATATATATGTTATTATTTGCCGGAATTCAAAAAAGGAGGTGTTATTAGACGGGTCTAGATGAGAGCCGTCTAAATCTGTAAGAAAGGGAATTTTAGGATGAGGGGTTGAAGAGTAATTCGACAGAAACCTCTAAAAATTTACGAAAATTCAGGATTAAAAAAATCCTAAGTACAAAATAAAAAATTTATCTTTATTTTTCAGGTTTAAATTCTCCCACGGGACGCAGGAGAGCTCACAGGGTCAATATAAAATATTAGGGGTAAGTATAGTAGCAACAATTAAGAAAAAATTTCGTGAATTTACTTCAAATATGTACCCCTAAGGTAGACTTTTTGTACTGAAAATTTAAAAAGTGAAAATTTTTGCAGTGCCACTCGCCCGATCTGGACAAATGGGGTGTCGTTCGACGGGTCTCGGTGAGACCTTTCCAAAACTGCAAAAATAATAATTTTAGACCTAAGGGTGGTCGACTTATTCGACAAAAACCTCAAAAAGTGCCAAAAAATGAGTTTAAATGTCAAAACTTTCGAAATCTATATACCGGACTTATGTAAAAGCTATATATTAGATAGATCTAGATGAGATCTAACTAAATATGTATAATAAGTTACTTCGAAAATAAGGGTTGACGAAAAATTCGACAAAAACCTTAAATATTGTCAAAAAATTTAAAAAATTCAAACTAAATGGAGGATATATATGTTATTATTTGCCGGAATTCAAAAAAGGAGGTGTTATTAGACGGGTCTAGATGAGAGCCGTCTAAATCTGTAAGAAAGGGAATTTTAGGATGAGGGGTTGAAGAGTAATTCGACAGAAACCTCTAAAAATTTACGAAAATTCAGGATTAAAAAAATCCTAAGTACAAAATAAAAAATTTATCTTTATTTTTCAGGTTTAAATTCTCCCACGGGACGCAGGAGAGCTCACAGGGTCAATATAAAATATTAGGGGTAAGTATAGTAGCAACAATTAAGAAAAAATTTCGTGAATTTACTTCAAATATGTACCCCTAAGGTAGACTTTTTGTACTGAAAATTTAAAAAGTGAAAATTTTTGCAGTGCCACTCGCCCGATCTGGACAAATGGGGTGTCGTTCGACGGGTCTCGGTGAGACCTTTCCAAAACTGCAAAAATAATAATTTTAGACCTAAGGGTGGTCGACTTATTCGACAAAAACCTCAAAAAGTGCCAAAAAATGAGTTTAAATGTCAAAACTTTCGAAATCTATATACCGGACTTATGTAAAAGCTATATATTAGATAGATCTAGATGAGATCTAACTAAATATGTATAATAAAGTACTTCGAAAATAAGGGTTGACGAAAAATTCGACAAAAACCTTAAATATTGTCAAAAAATTTAAAAAATTCAAACTAAATGGAGGATATATATGTTATTATTTGCCGGAATTCAAAAAAGGAGGTGTTATTAGACGGGTCTAGATGAGAGCCGTCTAAATCTGTAAGAAAGGGAATTTTAGGATGAGGGGTTGAAGAGTAATTCGACAGAAACCTCTAAAAATTTACGAAAATTCAGGATTAAAAAAATCCTAAGTACAAAATAAAAAATTTATCTTTATTTTTCAGGTTTAAATTCTCCCACGGGACGCAGGAGAGCTCACAGGGTCAATATAAAATATTAGGGGTAAGTATAGTAGCAACAATTAAGAAAAAATTTCGTGAATTTACTTCAAATATGTACCCCTAAGGTAGACTTTTTGTACTGAAAATTTAAAAAGTGAAAATTTTTGCAGTGCCACTCGCCCGATCTGGACAAATGGGGTGTCGTTCGACGGGTCTCGGTGAGACCTTTCCAAAACTGCAAAAATAATAATTTTAGACCTAAGGGTGGTCGACTTATTCGACAAAAACCTCAAAAAGTGCCAAAAAATGAGTTTAAATGTCAAAACTTTCGAAATCTATATACCGGACTTATGTAAAAGCTATATATTAGATAGATCTAGATGAGATCTAACTAAATATGTATAATAAGTTACTTCGAAAATAAGGGTTGACGAAAAATTCGACAAAAACCTTAAATATTGTCAAAAAATTTAAAAAATTCAAACTAAATGGAGGATATATATGTTATTATTTGCCGGAATTCAAAAAAGGAGGTGTTATTAGACGGGTCTAGATGAGAGCCGTCTAAATCTGTAAGAAAGGGAATTTTAGGATGAGGGGTTGAAGAGTAATTCGACAGAAACCTCTAAAAATTTACGAAAATTCAGGATTAAAAAAATCCTAAGTACAAAATAAAAAATTTATCTTTATTTTTCAGGTTTAAATTCTCCCACGGGACGCAGGAGAGCTCACAGGGTCAATATAAAATATTAGGGGTAAGTATAGTAGCAACAATTAAGAAAAAATTTCGTGAATTTACTTCAAATATGTACCCCTAAGGTAGACTTTTTGTACTGAAAATTTAAAAAGTGAAAATTTTTGCAGTGCCACTCGCCCGATCTGGACAAATGGGGTGTCGTTCGACGGGTCTCGGTGAGACCTTTCCAAAACTGCAAAAATAATAATTTTAGACCTAAGGGTGGTCGACTTATTCGACAAAAACCTCAAAAAGTGCCAAAAAATGAGTTTAAATGTCAAAACTTTCGAAATCTATATACCGGACTTATGTAAAAGCTATATATTAGATAGATCTAGATGAGATCTAACTAAATATGTATAATAAAGTACTTCGAAAATAAGGGTTGACGAAAAATTCGACAAAAACCTTAAATATTGTCAAAAAATTTAAAAAATTCAAACTAAATGGAGGATATATATGTTATTATTTGCCGGAATTCAAAAAAGGAGGTGTTATTAGACGGGTCTAGATGAGAGCCGTCTAAATCTGTAAGAAAGGGAATTTTAGGATGAGGGGTTGAAGAGTAATTCGACAGAAACCTCTAAAAATTTACGAAAATTCAGGATTAAAAAAATCCTAAGTACAAAATAAAAAATTTATCTTTATTTTTCAGGTTTAAATTCTCCCACGGGACGCAGGAGAGCTCACAGGGTCAATATAAAATATTAGGGGTAAGTATAGTAGCAACAATTAAGAAAAAATTTCGTGAATTTACTTCAAATATGTACCCCTAAGGTAGACTTTTTGTACTGAAAATTTAAAAAGTGAAAATTTTTGCAGTGCCACTCGCCCGATCTGGACAAATGGGGTGTCGTTCGACGGGTCTCGGTGAGACCTTTCCAAAACTGCAAAAATAATAATTTTAGACCTAAGGGTGGTCGACTTATTCGACAAAAACCTCAAAAAGTGCCAAAAAATGAGTTTAAATGTCAAAACTTTCGAAATCTATATACCGGACTTATGTAAAAGCTATATATTAGATAGATCTAGATGAGATCTAACTAAATATGTATAATAAGTTACTTCGAAAATAAGGGTTGACGAAAAATTCGACAAAAACCTTAAATATTGTCAAAAAATTTAAAAAATTCAAACTAAATGGAGGATATATATGTTATTATTTGCCGGAATTCAAAAAAGGAGGTGTTATTAGACGGGTCTAGATGAGAGCCGTCTAAATCTGTAAGAAAGGGAATTTTAGGATGAGGGGTTGAAGAGTAATTCGACAGAAACCTCTAAAAATTTACGAAAATTCAGGATTAAAAAAATCCTAAGTACAAAATAAAAAATTTATCTTTATTTTTCAGGTTTAAATTCTCCCACGGGACGCAGGAGAGCTCACAGGGTCAATATAAAATATTAGGGGTAAGTATAGTAGCAACAATTAAGAAAAAATTTCGTGAATTTACTTCAAATATGTACCCCTAAGGTAGACTTTTTGTACTGAAAATTTAAAAAGTGAAAATTTTTGCAGTGCCACTCGCCCGATCTGGACAAATGGGGTGTCGTTCGACGGGTCTCGGTGAGACCTTTCCAAAACTGCAAAAATAATAATTTTAGGCCTAAGGGTGGTCGACTTATTCGACAAAAACCTCAAAAAGTGCCAAAAAATGAGTTTAAATGTCAAAACTTTCGAAATCTATATACCGGACTTATGTAAAAGCTATATATTAGATAGATCTAGATGAGATCTAACTAAATATGTATAATAAGTTACTTCGAAAATAAGGGTTGACGAAAAATTCGACAAAAACCTTAAATATTGTCAAAAAATTTAAAAAATTCAAACTAAATGGAGGATATATATGTTATTATTTGCCGGAATTCAAAAAAGGAGGTGTTATTAGACGGGTCTAGATGAGAGCCGTCTAAATCTGTAAGAAAGGGAATTTTAGGATGAGGGGTTGAAGAGTAATTCGACAGAAACCTCTAAAAATTTACGAAAATTCAGGATTAAAAAAATCCTAAGTACAAAATAAAAAATTTATCTTTATTTTTCAGGTTTAAATTCTCCCACGGGACGCAGGAGAGCTCACAGGGTCAATATAAAATATTAGGGGTAAGTATAGTAGCAACAATTAAGAAAAAATTTCGTGAATTTACTTCAAATATGTACCCCTAAGGTAGACTTTTTGTACTGAAAATTTAAAAAGTGAAAATTTTTGCAGTGCCACTCGCCCGATCTGGACAAATGGGGTGTCGTTCGACGGGTCTCGGTGAGACCTTTCCAAAACTGCAAAAATAATAATTTTAGACCTAAGGGTGGTCGACTTATTCGACAAAAACCTCAAAAAGTGCCAAAAAATGAGTTTAAATGTCAAAACTTTCGAAATCTATATACCGGACTTATGTAAAAGCTATATATTAGATAGATCTAGATGAGATCTAACTAAATATGTATAATAAGTTACTTCGAAAATAAGGGTTGACGAAAAATTCGACAAAAACCTTAAATATTGTCAAAAAATTTAAAAAATTCAAACTAAATGGAGGATATATATGTTATTATTTGCCGGAATTCAAAAAAGGAGGTGTTATTAGACGGGTCTAGATGAGAGCCGTCTAAATCTGTAAGAAAGGGAATTTTAGGATGAGGGGTTGAAGAGTAATTCGACAGAAACCTCTAAAAATTTACGAAAATTCAGGATTAAAAAAATCCTAAGTACAAAATAAAAAATTTATCTTTATTTTTCAGGTTTAAATTCTCCCACGGGACGCAGGAGAGCTCACAGGGTCAATATAAAATATTAGGGGTAAGTATAGTAGCAACAATTAAGAAAAAATTTCGTGAATTTACTTCAAATATGTACCCCTAAGGTAGACTTTTTGTACTGAAAATTTAAAAAGTGAAAATTTTTGCAGTGCCACTCGCCCGATCTGGACAAATGGGGTGTCGTTCGACGGGTCTCGGTGAGACCTTTCCAAAACTGCAAAAATAATAATTTTAGACCTAAGGGTGGTCGACTTATTCGACAAAAACCTCAAAAAGTGCCAAAAAATGAGTTTAAATGTCAAAACTTTCGAAATCTATATACCGGACTTATGTAAAAGCTATATATTAGATAGATCTAGATGAGATCTAACTAAATATGTATAATAAAGTACTTCGAAAATAAGGGTTGACGAAAAATTCGACAAAAACCTTAAATATTGTCAAAAAATTTAAAAAATTCAAACTAAATGGAGGATATATATGTTATTATTTGCCGGAATTCAAAAAAGGAGGTGTTATTAGACGGGTCTAGATGAGAGCCGTCTAAATCTGTAAGAAAGGGAATTTTAGGATGAGGGGTTGAAGAGTAATTCGACAGAAACCTCTAAAAATTTACGAAAATTCAGGATTAAAAAAATCCTAAGTACAAAATAAAAAATTTATCTTTATTTTTCAGGTTTAAATTCTCCCACGGGACGCAGGAGAGCTCACAGGGTCAATATAAAATATTAGGGGTAAGTATAGTAGCAACAATTAAGAAAAAATTTCGTGAATTTACTTCAAATATGTACCCCTAAGGTAGACTTTTTGTACTGAAAATTTAAAAAGTGAAAATTTTTG
>OU696487.1:0-2500 GCA_916048165.1 Spilarctia lutea
AAAGCAAAAGAGGGGGGTATTGAAATCGAAAAAGTACGAAAGGGGAGAGATAGAAAAATTATAATGGGATGTAGAACTATAGAAGAAAGAGATAAAGTAAAGGAAAGAATACAGAAGTCTGACATGCACCTTCACGTCGAGGATGCGAAAAACAAGGACCCCATGCTGGTTCTTAGAGGAGTGCTGAGCGTCCATACGGATGAGGATATTCTCATGGCCTTGAGGAACCAGAATGGAGACGTCTTTCGCGGCCTGGACGAGAAGGACGCAAGGATAGAAATTAAATATAAGAGACGGGCGCGTAACCCGCACACAAACCACGTAGTTATAGCCACGTCTCCGGTCATATGGTCTAGAGCTCTCGCGAAAGGGCGGCTATGCATTGACATGCAGCCAATATTGGTGGAAGACCAGTCGCCGCTAGTGCAATGCACGCGCTGCTTGGGATTTGGACATGGTCGGCGTCTCTGTAAGGAGACGTCTGACTTATGCAGCCATTGCGGGGATCCGCACCTGAGAGCTGAGTGTTCGCACTGGTTGGCCACGGAGAAACCCCAATGCCGAAACTGCGTGAGGGCAAAGGCCAGCGATTGTGCGCACAACGCTTTTAGCAGCGTATGTCCTGTTCGAAAGCGATGGGACGAAATAGCCAGGGCCTCAATTGCTTATTGCTAAGGGCCAGCCTGTGAGGAGGACCCCCTACAGGGTGCTCCAGGCAAACCTGCAAAGGAAAAAGTTGGCAACCACCGAATTGATAATAGAGGCTGCAAAGAGACAGGCGTCAGTAGCCTTGATTCAAGAGCCATATGTGGGGGGGGCTAAAAATATGAGCGGCGCACGTGGAGCCAGAATATTCCAGAACACCAGACACGGAGAGGGTACTGTTAAGGCGGCCATAGCTGTTTTTGACCCAAACCTTACCGTGCTACAGTACCCAGAACTCACCACAAACAACATCACAGTGGTGGGGATCCGGGCTGGAGTTTGGGAGATCACACTGGCGTCGCTCTATTTTGAACCAGATCAGCCTATTGAGCCCTATCTGGAACACCTGACAAGGATAGGGCAAAAAACTAACACCAAGAGGCTCATCATCGGTGGTGATGTCAACGCCAGGAGCATCTGGTGGGGGGGACTGCTCACAGATCGTAGAGGTGAAGAACTGGAAGGCACTCTCGACCAGCTGGGCCTCCAAGTCCTCAACACCGGGGACACTCCCACGTTTGACGTGATCCGGGGAGAGCGGCACCTGACGAGCTACGTCGACCTAACGGCGTGCTCAACGGACACCCTCGCCCTAATAGACGAATGGCGAGTCGTAGAAGACCTAACAAGCTCCGACCACAATGGTATAGAATTTAATATTAACATCAAAAGAAGCACAGGACACATAATACAGAGAACCACACGAATATACAACACAAGAAACGCCAATTGGATACAGTTTCGTAAGAAACTGGACCAATTAATGCAAAACAGAACACTAAACATTAATACAATAGCAAACATTCAAACACCACACGAACTGAACAACACAATAACAGAATACACAAAAACAATCACAGACACGTGCACACTAACAATCCCAAAAAAGAAGAACAAGGAACGATCTTCTGTACCATGGTGGTCGGATGAACTCGCCAAAATGAAAAGGAGCGTCGTCACTAAGAAAAGGAGGATCCGATGTGCCGCCCCTGTCCGGAGAGCAAGGGTGGTGGAAGAATATTTGGAAGGGAAACGGAAATACGAGGAGGCAGCAGCTAGAGCTCAGGTCGAGAGCTGGAAGAGTTTCTGTGAAAAGCAAGATAATGAGGGTCTTTGGGAGGGGATATATAGGGTCATGAGTAGGACAGCTGGGAGAAAGGAGGATTTGCCGCTGACAAATGGGAGCATCACGCTGAATGCTGAAGACTCAGCTAAGTTATTAGCTGAGACCTTTTATCCAAGGGATGATAGGGAGGATGACACAACAGAACAGAGCAGGATAAGAGCGAGTGCAGAAGTGACCGTAAATGATGTAGGTGGTTATTGTGATCCTCCCTTCACACTAAACGAGCTCCACACAGCGATAAGATCTTTCGATCCCAAAAAAGCTCCGGGGTCAGATGGCTTAACAGCCGACATCTGTGCACAGGCAGTGAGTGGCGCCCCGGATACGTTCCTGGCGCTCATGAACAAATGTCTGGAACTCGGCCACTTCCCTCGCGTGTGGAAGGAGGCCACGGTCATCATTTTAAGGAAACCCGGTAAAAGCGACTACAGCGTACCAAAATCGTACAGGCCAATAGGTCTCTTGCCTGTCCTGGGAAAGGTCCTTGAAAAGATGATCGTGGCTCGCTTGAAGCACTACGTGCTGCCGGGTGTGAGTTCCAGACAATATGGCTTTATGCCTCAGAGGGGCACCGAAGACTCCCTCTATAACCTAATGCGACACATTCGCGAGAAGCTGGATGAGAAGAAGTTGATCGTGCTTGTTTCGCTGGATATAGAGGGAGCCTTC
>OU696487.1:7500-142500 GCA_916048165.1 Spilarctia lutea
CCTAACCTAACCTAACCTAACCTAACCTAACCTAACCTAACCTAACCTAACCTAACCTAACCTAACCTAACCTAACCTAACCTAACCTAACCACGAAATTTTTTCTTAATTGTTGCTACTATACTTACCCCTAATATTTTATATTGACCCTGTGAGCTCTCCTGCGTCCCGTGGGAGAATTTAAACCTGAAAAATAAAGATAAATTTTTTATTTTGTACTTAGGATTTTTCAATCCTGAATTTTCGTAAATTTTTAGAGGTTTTTGTCGAATTACTCTTCAACCCCTCATCTTAAAATCCCCTTTCTTACAGATTTAGACGGCTCTCATCTAGACCCGTCTAATAACACCTCCTTTCTTGAATTCCGGCAAATAATAACATAGATTTTTGATATTTAGATCAAATTTTTCTAAAATTTTTGACAATATATAAGGTTTTTGTCGAATTTTTCGTCAACCCTTATTTTCGAAGTAACTTATTATACATATTTAGTTAGATCTCATCTAGATCTACCTAATATATAGCGTTTTACACAAGTCCGGTAAATAGATTTCGAAATTTTTGACATTTAAACTCATTTTTTGGCACTTTTTGAGGTTTTTGTCGAATAAGTCGACCACCCTTAGGCCTAAAATTATTATTTTTGCAGTTTTGGAAAGGTCTCACCGAGACCCGTCGAACGACACCCCATTTGTCCAGATCGGGCGAGTGGCACTGCAAAAATTTTCACTTTTTAAATTTTCAGTACAAAAAGTCTACCTTAGGGGTACATATTTGAAGTAAATTCACGAAATTTTTTCTTAATTGTTGCTACTATACTTACCCCTAATATTTTATATTGACCCTGTGAGCTCTCCTGCGTCCCGTGGGAGAATTTAAACCTGAAAAATAAAGATAAATTTTTTTATTTTGTACTTAGGATTTTTTAATCCTGAATTTTCGTAAATTTTTAGAGGTTTCTGTCGAATTACTCTTCAACCCCTCATCCTAAAATCCCCTTTCTTACAGATTTAGACGGCTCTCATCTAGACCCGTCTAATAACACCTCCTTTTTAGAATTCCGGCAAATAATAACATAGATTTTTGATATTTAGATCAAATTTTTCTAAAATTTTTGACAATATATAAGGTTTTTGTCGAATTTTTCGTCAACCCTTATTTTCGAAGTAACTTATTATACATATTTAGTTAGATCTCATCTAGATCTACCTAATATATAGCGTTTTACACAAGTCCGGTAAATAGATTTCGAAATTTTTGACATTTAAACTCATTTTTTGGCACTTTTTGAGGTTTTTGTCGAATAAGTCGACCACCCTTAGGCCTAAAATTATTATTTTTGCAGTTTTGGAAAGGTCTCACCGAGACCCGTCGAACGACACCCCATTTGTCCAGATCGGGCGAGTGGCACTGCAAAAATTTTCACTTTTTAAATTTTCAGTACAAAAAGTCTACCTTAGGGGTACATATTTGAAGTAAATTCACGAAATTTTTTCTTAATTGTTGCTACTATACTTACCCCTAATATTTTATATTGACCCTGTGAGCTCTCCTGCGTCCCGTGGGAGAATTTAAACCTGAAAAATAAAGATAAATTTTTTATTTTGTACTTAGGATTTTTCAATCCTGAATTTTCGTAAATTTTTAGAGGTTTTTGTCGAATTACTCTTCAACCCCTCATCTTAAAATCCCCTTTCTTACAGATTTAGACGGCTCTCATCTAGACCCGTCTAATAACACCTCCTTTCTTGAATTCCGGCAAATAATAACATAGATTTTTGATATTTAGATCAAATTTTTCTAAAATTTTTGACAATATATAAGGTTTTTGTCGAATTTTTCGTCAACCCTTATTTTCGAAGTAACTTATTATACATATTTAGTTAGATCTCATCTAGATCTACCTAATATATAGCGTTTTACACAAGTCCGGTAAATAGATTTCGAAATTTTTGACATTTAAACTCATTTTTTGGCACTTTTTGAGGTTTTTGTCGAATAAGTCGACCACCCTTAGGCCTAAAATTATTATTTTTGCAGTTTTGGAAAGGTCTCACCGAGACCCGTCGAACGACACCCCATTTGTCCAGATCGGGCGAGTGGCACTGCAAAAATTTTCACTTTTTAAATTTTCAGTACAAAAAGTCTACCTTAGGGGTACATATTTGAAGTAAATTCACGAAATTTTTTCTTAATTGTTGCTACTATACTTACCCCTAATATTTTATATTGACCCTGTGAGCTCTCCTGCGTCCCGTGGGAGAATTTAAACCTGAAAAATAAAGATAAATTTTTTATTTTGTACTTAGGATTTTTCAATCCTGAATTTTCGTAAATTTTTAGAGGTTTTTGTCGAATTACTCTTCAACCCCTCATCTTAAAATCCCCTTTCTTACAGATTTAGACGGCTCTCATCTAGACCCGTCTAATAACACCTCCTTTTTAGAATTCCGGCAAATAATAACATAGATTTTTGATATTTAGATCAAATTTTTCTAAAATTTTTGACAATATATAAGGTTTTTGTCGAATTTTTCGTCAACCCTTAATTTCGAAGTAACTTATTATACATATTTAGTTAGATCTCATCTAGATCTACCTAATATATAGCGTTTTACACAAGTCCGGTAAATAGATTTCGAAATTTTTGACATTTAAACTCATTTTTTGGCACTTTTTGAGGTTTTTGTCGAATAAGTCGACCACCCTTAGGCCTAAAATTATTATTTTTGCAGTTTTGGAAAGGTCTCACCGAGACCCGTCGAACGACACCCCATTTGTCCAGATCGGGCGAGTGGCACTGCAAAAATTTTCACTTTTTAAATTTTCAGTACAAAAAGTCTACCTTAGGGGTACATATTTGAAGTAAATTCACGAAATTTTTTCTTAATTGTTGCTACTATACTTACCCCTAATATTTTATATTGACCCTGTGAGCTCTCCTGCGTCCCGTGGGAGAATTTAAACCTGAAAAATAAAGATAAATTTTTTATTTTGTACTTAGGATTTTTCAATCCTGAATTTTCGTAAATTTTTAGAGGTTTTTGTCGAATTACTCTTCAACCCCTCATCTTAAAATCCCCTTTCTTACAGATTTAGACGGCTCTCATCTAGACCCGTCTAATAACACCTCCTTTTTAGAATTCCGGCAAATAATAACATAGATTTTTGATATTTAGATCAAATTTTTCTAAAATTTTTGACAATATATAAGGTTTTTGTCGAATTTTTCGTCAACCCTTATTTTCGAAGTAACTTATTATACATATTTAGTTAGATCTCATCTAGATCTACCTAATATATAGCGTTTTACACAAGTCCGGTAAATAGATTTCGAAATTTTTGACATTTAAACTCATTTTTTGGCACTTTTTGAGGTTTTTGTCGAATAAGTCGACCACCCTTAGGCCTAAAATTATTATTTTTGCAGTTTTGGAAAGGTCTCACCGAGACCCGTCGAACGACACCCCATTTGTCCAGATCGGGCGAGTGGCACTGCAAAAATTTTCACTTTTTAAATTTTCAGTACAAAAAGTCTACCTTAGGGGTACATATTTGAAGTAAATTCACGAAATTTTTTCTTAATTGTTGCTACTATACTTACCCCTAATATTTTATATTGACCCTGTGAGCTCTCCTGCGTCCCGTGGGAGAATTTAAACCTGAAAAATAAAGATAAATTTTTTATTTTGTACTTAGGATTTTTCAATCCTGAATTTTCGTAAATTTTTAGAGGTTTTTGTCGAATTACTCTTCAACCCCTCATCTTAAAATCCCCTTTCTTACAGATTTAGACGGCTCTCATCTAGACCCGTCTAATAACACCTCCTTTTTTGAATTCCGGCAAATAATAACATAGATTTTTGATATTTAGATCAAATTTTTCTAAAATTTTTGACAATATATAAGGTTTTTGTCGAATTTTTCGTCAACCCTTATTTTCGAAGTAACTTATTATACATATTTAGTTAGATCTCATCTAGATCTACCTAATATATAGCGTTTTACACAAGTCCGGTAAATAGATTTCGAAATTTTTGACATTTAAACTCATTTTTTGGCACTTTTTGAGGTTTTTGTCGAATAAGTCGACCACCCTTAGGCCTAAAATTATTATTTTTGCAGTTTTGGAAAGGTCTCACCGAGACCCGTCGAACGACACCCCATTTGTCCAGATCGGGCGAGTGGCACTGCAAAAATTTTCACTTTTTAAATTTTCAGTACAAAAAGTCTACCTTAGGGGTACATATTTGAAGTAAATTCACGAAATTTTTTCTTAATTGTTGCTACTATACTTACCCCTAATATTTTATATTGACCCTGTGAGCTCTCCTGCGTCCCGTGGGAGAATTTAAACCTGAAAAATAAAGATAAATTTTTTATTTTGTACTTAGGATTTTTCAATCCTGAATTTTCGTAAATTTTTAGAGGTTTTTGTCGAATTACTCTTCAACCCCTCATCTTAAAATCCCCTTTCTTACAGATTTAGACGGCTCTCATCTAGACCCGTCTAATAACACCTCCTTTTTTGAATTCCGGCAAATAATAACATAGATTTTTGATATTTAGATCAAATTTTTCTAAAATTTTTGACAATATATAAGGTTTTTGTCGAATTTTTCGTCAACCCTTAATTTCGAAGTAACTTATTATACATATTTAGTTAGATCTCATCTAGATCTACCTAATATATAGCGTTTTACACAAGTCCGGTAAATAGATTTCGAAATTTTTGACATTTAAACTCATTTTTTGGCACTTTTTGAGGTTTTTGTCGAATAAGTCGACCACCCTTAGGCCTAAAATTATTATTTTTGCAGTTTTGGAAAGGTCTCACCGAGACCCGTCGAACGACACCCCATTTGTCCAGATCGGGCGAGTGGCACTGCAAAAATTTTCACTTTTTAAATTTTCAGTACAAAAAGTCTACCTTAGGGGTACATATTTGAAGTAAATTCACGAAATTTTTTCTTAATTGTTGCTACTATACTTACCCCTAATATTTTATATTGACCCTGTGAGCTCTCCTGCGTCCCGTGGGAGAATTTAAACCTGAAAAATAAAGATAAATTTTTTATTTTGTACTTAGGATTTTTCAATCCTGAATTTTCGTAAATTTTTAGAGGTTTTTGTCGAATTACTCTTCAACCCCTCATCTTAAAATCCCCTTTCTTACAGATTTAGACGGCTCTCATCTAGACCCGTCTAATAACACCTCCTTTCTTGAATTCCGGCAAATAATAACATAGATTTTTGATATTTAGATCAAATTTTTCTAAAATTTTTGACAATATATAAGGTTTTTGTCGAATTTTTCGTCAACCCTTATTTTCGAAGTAACTTATTATACATATTTAGTTAGATCTCATCTAGATCTACCTAATATATAGCGTTTTACACAAGTCCGGTAAATAGATTTCGAAATTTTTGACATTTAAACTCATTTTTTGGCACTTTTTGAGGTTTTTGTCGAATAAGTCGACCACCCTTAGGCCTAAAATTATTATTTTTGCAGTTTTGGAAAGGTCTCACCGAGACCCGTCGAACGACACCCCATTTGTCTAGATCGGGCGAGCAGAACTGCAAAAAATCGCCCCCCCACCCTCCCTGTTTTTACTTGCTATATAGGCTAGCTTGCCAGGGGTCACCAACCTTTGGTCATTTTAGAAAAAATATATTTTATTTTATTTTTTTATTTTTTGTATTTCATCTCCTTTTGTTTTAGATTGTTCTGTAGGAAAAATTTCGTTAGTTTTAAGATAGTATTTAAGTTGACAGGGGCACTATACACCTCCTTTTAAAAAATTTTTTCTGACAAATTTATTTAGTTTTTGACAATTATATTGACGCTCACCCCCTATACAGGGTTACATATACATTTTAGATTGATCTACACCCCTCTATACAGGGCCAGAAATTATTTTAACTTTTAGATATACAGACAATTTTCCCCGTCCAAATACATATACTGTACACGCCCTCTCACTCTCTCCAAATGTCCCCAACATCCTGTACTGTTGGGAAACGGGCCGCTCCTAGCACGGCCACCTCGCCCTCACTCGAAATGGACGCCGCCAAGACCTTCCTGAAGAGGCCGGGAACGAAGAGGAGGTCGCTGGATAATATGGACACCTACACCAAACAGCAAAACATCTATGCCGAACAATCCAGCGACCATCTGCTCCAGGAGGTCATGAAGACCTTCGAGGATATACCTTCGAAGGTCCAACAATATCCCTCAATGAGGAGGGATATCAAGATCTTCCTGGAGCAGCAGTCCGATAGGTGTCTAAGGATCCTCTTCGAACTCAGCAGGAGGACGAAGGGTTTGGAGGCGGAGGCGTCCAGAGCTGTTGATGCGGCTGCTGCGGCCGCGACTCCCGTACAGGAGAAGGCGGCCGCAGCGGCCGTATCCTCGGCGCAGGAGGGGGCAGTGCTGGCGAAGCTGACCGAAATGCAGGACACCATAAAAGGGTGGATAAAGGAGTCGCACGAGTCCCTAAAAGATCAAATCCGGGTCCTCGACGAACACAGCGACGGGCGGGGCGAAGACCTCATAGACAGGTTCTTCGACAAGGTCGGGGAGACACAAGTGGAGGTCAACAAAGCGACCGAAGGCTTCATAGTGCGTGCGCAGTCCCAACTCGAGGACCTGGCTGGGACTGTCGCCAGGGACATAGTGGTGGAAACCAAGACGCACTTTGTCACCGCAGTGGAAGAGCTAGCTTCCCGGAGTGTCCCGAATCCCAGCCCCAGAACATACGCCAGCGCCGCAGCAGCCAGACCCGGGCGCCGGCCGGCGCTTCACTCGGTGGCGGTGACCTCGAAAAACAGTCAGGAGACTGCCGACGGGGTACTCGCCAGGGTGATAAAGGCGGCCGACGCCAGGCGTACTGGGCTAAAAATATGCAAGACACGAAAGGCCAAAAATAGCACAGTGATTCTGGGATGCGACTCAGAGGCTGAGATCGCCAGAGTCAAGGCGCGGATTGAGAGCGTCGATAATGGGCTTGTGGTAGAGCCCATGAAGAACAAAGACCCGTTGATCGTCCTTAAGGACGTCCATACGTGGAGCGACGATGACGACATGCTGAGGGCCCTATACACCCAAAATGCAGACGTCTTCATGGGCCTACCACAAGAAGAAAGAGAGGCGAGAGTAAAGTACAAGAAAAGGACAAGGAATCCGGAGACTTCCCACATCGTCCTCCAGGTGAGGCCAAAGGTGTGGCAACGGATGACGGAGGTTGGAACCCTGTACCTGGACCTGCAAAGGGTCAGGGTGGAGGACCAATCTCCGCTCATCCAGTGCACGAAGTGCCTGGCATTCGGTCATGGCCGCAAGTTCTGCACCGAGAGTGTAGACAGATGCAGCCACTGCGGAGGCCCGCACTTGCGCGAGAAATGCGCCGAGTACAGTGCGGGATCCAGACCGCGATGCTGCAACTGTCTGCACTCTGGACTGCGGAACACCGACCACAACACCTTTAGCACCGAATGCCCAACCCGTGCAAAATGGGATTACCTGGCGAGGGAGACCACCGCATACTCGTGACTCACTTACATACAGAATACACACTGCACACAAACACACATATACACACACTGATTTGGTAAATATATAATGACCATATATGGACACATCAGAACATGCACACAATCACTAGACACTAAATTTACATTGATTTGACAGACATACACAAGACGGAAGCAGTTCACAACAAAGATTGCAACAAATATATATATTGGAATATATATATATTTTGTTGAGTTGAATGAGGCAGCAAGAAAGTGTGAACTGTGGAAGGCAACACACATACAAAACACTGGACACGCACTCAAACAAGTACACATAACACCTACACGAGCCACGATTATCGAGTCTCCCTGGCAAGAGGAGCGAGTGGGAAGTCTCCCTGGATAGGCAGACATATGTTTTTCTGTTCTTCTGTTTCTTTTGCTGTTCCTTTAAACCATAATTATAATTATTAAAATTCTTATTTATTTTTAGACTTTTTTAATTGTTTTTAATAATAATGTCTTTATTTAAATACAACAGATAAATGAACAATTGTATATATAAATAAATAGATAAATAGATGAATGATGAATAATATATAAATAATAATGTTTATAATAATCGCATTTTAAATATTATAGATAAATAAATATATTGTATATATAAATAAATGAATAAATAAATGAATGGATGATTAATATATAAAATAATATTTTTTTTTATAATAATGTCGCATTTTGAATATAATGGATGGATAAATGAATTGTATATATAAATGTATAAATAAATATATAAATGGATAAATGGTATATAAATGATAGTGTTTTTTTTTTATGATAATGTCATATCTAAATATAAAGGATGGATGAATGAATAGAATATAATAATAATGTCTTTATAAAAACGATTTAAAATTAAATACATAAATGAATTAATAGCCGCGTATAAATATAATAAACAGATAGATAGATGAATAGAATATAAATACAATCAAGTAACGAATAAATGGAATATAATTTGAGTAATGAAGAAACAATGTTAGTGGAATACAGTATATAGCGATAATTATTACAAAGAAAACAAACAGATTAAAATAAATAAATATGGAACGACAAGGTCCTGTCCGCTCAATGGACGGGGAAAAGCAGCGAGGTCCCAAACAGACCTCTTTTAAAAAAAAAAAAAAAAAAAAAAAAAAAACCTAACCTAACCTAACCTAACCTAACCTAACCTAACCTAACCTAACCTAACCTAACCTAACCTAACCTAACCTAACCTAACCTAACCTAACCTAACCTAACCTAACCTAACCTAACCTAACCTAACCTAACCTAACCTAACCTAACCTAACCTAACCTAACCTAACCTAACCTAACCTAACCTAACCTAACCTAACCTAACCTAACCTAACCTAACCTAACCTAACCTAACCTAACCTAACCTAACCTAACCTAACCTAACCTAACCTAACCTAACCTAACCTAACCTAACCTAACCTAACCTAACCTAACCTAACCTAACCTAACCTAACCTAACCTAACCTAACCTAACCTAACCTAACCTAACCTAACCTAACCTAACCTAACCTAACCTAACCTAACCTAACCTAACCTAACCTAACCTAACCTAACCTAACCTAACCTAACCTAACCTAACCTAACCTAACCTAACCTAACCTAACCTAACCTAACCTAACCTAACCTAACCTAACCTAACCTAACCTAACCTAACCTAACCTAACCTAACCTAACCTAACCTAACCTAACCTAACCTAACCTAACCTAACCTAACCTAACCTAACCTAACCTAACCTAACCTAACCTAACCTAACCTAACCTAACCTAACCTAACCTAACCTAACCTAACCTAACCTAACCTAACCTAACCTAACCAACCCGGGGACTTCCCACATAGTCCTCCAGGTTAAGCCAAGGGTATGGCAGAGAATGACGGAGGCTGGGACCCTCTACCTAGACCTGCAGAGGGTTAGGGTGGAGGACCAGTCTCCGATCATACAATGCACTAAATGCCTGGCATTCGGCCATGGCCGCAGGTTCTGCGCCGAGGGTGCGGACAGGTGTAGCCACTGTGGGGGCCCGCACTTGCGTAAGGATTGCGCCGACTATAGTGCGGGCACCGGACCTCAGTGCTGCAACTGTTCGCGCTCTGGGCAGCGGAATGCGGGCCATAACGCCTTCAGCGCCGAGTGCCCGACCCGTAGCAAATGGGACTATCTGGCGAGGGAAACGACGGCGTACTTGTGACCCACCAACACACAACTACACACTACACAAGACAGACATAAATACTAAACACTGATTTAATTATTGTATAATGACTATATAAAAATATATCAGAACATGCACACTATCATAGACACTAAGATACATATATTTGAAGACACACATAAGAAGAAAACAGCTCACAAATTAGGAACGTGGCAATTATATATATTATATATATATATAAATTGCCAACAAGTGTGACATAAAGGAAGAGTGAGTTGTAGATGGGTACACACATACAAAATACTAGACAAGTACACAAAAAACATGCAAACAACACAGATACACTAGTCATGAGTAACGAGTCTCCCTTATCCTGGGGGAGCGGGTGGGAAGCCACCCGGGTCAAACAGACATACTGACTGACTTGCTTTGCACTGTAGGACAATGTGCATAACACCTCCTTAGAAACACGTAGCGTCTCGCAAAAATACATTGCTACGATAAAAGAGACAGGCGACTTATTAAACAAAAAATAAAAGAGGAGTATGCGGAAGCAAAGTAACAGGCGTTTAAATAAAATATATTAGTATGGAGAAATTAAGTACATAAATGTGGCGTAAAAAATGGAAATAAATATGTAATATATGTAAAAGAGTAACAGTAAAGAATAATAGATAATAGGGACATATATATATATAGTGCTTTTTAAGGAAATTTGTGTGATATGGACATATTAAATAGTGACACGTGAATATGTGTGGCGCAGAGGTGACAGCGCGGCCATTTGTGTTGATCTCCGTTGCTTAGCAACGGAAATCAACACAAAAGGTAAACATAGTACAATAAACAATTATATAAATGTAAATATATACAAGTGACGGCAGCGGAAAAACATGTGTACAGCGAACAGAAATAAATAAAATTGGTAAATATAAGTATAGTGTAAACAGGTGGAATGTATGTGCAACTCACCGAAGTTAAGCAACATTGGGCGAGGTCGGCACTAGGATGGGTGACCGCCTGAGAGTTGTTTTTGTTGATCTTGTAATATGTATTTATATGTATTAACAATATATAAGTGCATATAGATACATATTATAAAAAATTAGAAGTATATATAAATAAATGTATATTATAGGAATTAAAATGTGTATGAATGGCAAATTAATGACAAACAGGGTTAAGCAACATTGGGCGAGGTCGGTACCTAGATGGGTGACCGCCTGTGAATTGTTTTTGTTAATTTTTTAGAATATTGAAGTGTTAAGAAATATGTTAGAATACATACAGATAAAATAAAACATGATGAAAACAAACAAACAGTAAATAAACAAATATATAGAACATAATGGAAGAGCAGGTGTTTGCACATATATTGGCGTTTTGATATATTATATAGATGTACATAAATACATATTATAAAAAATTAGAAGTATATATAAATAAATGTATATTATGGAAATGGAAATATGTATGAATGGCAAATTAATGACTACCAAGGTAAAACAACATTGGGCGAGGTCAGTACCTGGATGGGTGACCGCCTGTAAATTGTTTTTTGTTATTTTTGTTAAATTTTTGGAATATTAAATTATTAAGAAATATATTAGAACACGTACAGATAAAATAAAACATGATGAAAACAAACAAAGATGAAAATAGTTTTTGTAATGTGTATTTGTATTATATAAATACGTACAAATACATATTATAGAAATTAGAAGTATATATAAATAAATGTATATTATAAGAATTGAAATATCTATGAATGGCTAATTAATGAATACCAAGGTAAAGTAACATTGGGCGAGGTCGGTACCAAGATGGGTGACCGACTGAAAACTGCTTTTTGTTAAATTTTGTTAAAATTTTTGTTAAAGTTTGTTAAATTTTTAGAATAATTAAATTGTTAAGAAATAAGTTAGTATACATATAGATAAAATAAAACATGATGTAAATAAATAAATAAAATATAGATAAATGTGTAGAACGCAGTGGATGGGCAAGTGTGAGTCTGAAGAAACTGAGAGTACGCTGGAGACACACATTTGGACATCTCTGTGCATACATGTGATACATGTGTTGAAAGGGATTCGCTAATGTTGTCGCTGTGTTGTTGCTGTTGCCGCGATTGTTGTGTTGCAACTGTTACTGTAAACGTCACTATTATCACTGTCATCACTTTCATCACCTTCATCAATTATCACCATCACCAATGTCATCATCATCACCACTTTTATCATCATCACCACTTTCATCATCATCACCATTTTCATCATCATCACCAATTTCATCATCATCACCAATTTCATCATCATCACCATTTTCATCATCATCACCAACTTCATCATCATCACCACTTTCATCATCATCACCAATTTCATCATCATCACCAATTTCATCATCATCACCATTTTCATCATCATCACCATTTTCATCATCATCACCATTTTCATCATTTTCATTATTTTCATCATTTTCATCATTTTCATCAATTTCAAAATTTTTATCATTTCCACCAATTTCATCATCTTCATTATAAAATAGAAATAATGTAACGTATTGAATTAAAAATAATATATGTATGAGAATGTCATAGAAAGTAAATAGATGCAATATAAAGTGTTGTAAACAATGGCATAAAAATATATAGGATGCAATGGATGGGCGAGTGTATATGTACAGCAACTGTAAATGTGTTGTACATATAGATTTGAACATTTATATTTATTATGTATACATATATATTACAATTATATCGACATCACACACCACACTTGCACTAAATAAAAAAACATGGTCTAAAAAAGGTCCTGTCGTTATTATGGACGGGGAAAAGCGCATAGGCAGTAACACCCTGCGATGGCGGGTGCCTGCTTCTAAAAAAAAAAAAAAAAAAAAAAAAAAAAAAAAAAAACCTAACCTAACCTAACCTAACCTAACCTAACCTAACCTAACCTAACCTAACCTAACCTAACCTAACCTAACCTAACCTAACCTAACCTAACCTAACCTAACCTAACCTAACCTAACCTAACCTAACCTAACCTAACCTAACCTAACCTAACCTAACCTAACCTAACCTAACCTAACCTAACCTAACCTAACCTAACCTAACCTAACCTAACCTAACCTAACCTAACCTAACCTAACCTAACCTAACCTAACCTAACCTAACCTAACCTAACCTAACCTAACCTAACCTAACCTAACCTAACCTAACCTAACCTAACCTAACCTAACCTAACCTAACCTAACCTAACCTAACCTAACCTAACCTAACCTAACCTAACCTAACCTAACCTAACCTAACCTAACCTAACCTAACCTAACCTAACCTAACCTAACCTAACCTAACCTAACCTAACCTAACCTAACCTAACCTAACCTAACCTAACCTAACCTAACCTAACCTAACCTAACCTAACCTAACCTAACCTAACCTAACCTAACCTAACCTAACCTAACCTAACCTAACCTAACCTAACCTAACCTAACCTAACCTAACCTAACCTAACCTAACCTAACCTAACCTAACCTAACCTAACCTAACCTAACCTAACCTAACCTAACCTAACCTAACCTAACCTAACCTAACCTAACCTAACCTAACCTAACCTAACCTAACCTAACCTAACCTAACCTAACCTAACCTAACCTAACCTAACCTAACCCAGTCTCGTAGCTTAGATGGCCGAGAACGCATCGTTTTTAACCCGTTCCGCTCGTTAAATTCGTACCAGTGAGAAAATTCGCTTGAATTTTGACAAACCGCATATCAAAATCTTCGTCGTCGCGAGACGATTTTGATGCAAAAAACCGCGTGGAAATCGAACCAGGACTTAAAAAGTTATAGTGTAAAAACTGTAAACTTTGTGACAAAAAGTGACAGGGAAGTTTGTTTCCCCTAAATCTCCGGATTTAGATCTATAACTTAGTGTTTTCGATCGGCGCGATTGTGTATGTTTAGTGTACGAACAATTTAAGACCTTTTACAGACTTTTAAAGTGACTATCGCCAGAGTTGTGGCGTTTTTTCCAGAAATTTTTTCTGTCAAAACGTCACACGAGCATAGAAAAATCCTTATATCTCCGGAAGTAGTAAACAACCTCCGGTTTTTTAACTGTTAGAGGTTGTGTCTCAGACGTCTGCGTCTTTTGAGACCACTTCCAAAATTTTTCATCGTTTTTTGGTGGAGATATAAGGAATTTTAAATAAGGGTGTGGCCGATGAAAAAATTTTTCATCACCACCAATCCCCACTGGCGATAGCTTAAAAGCTGCACGTGGACTAGACGATCGTGTTAGTGAAAACCCCAGCGAAATCGGACCAGAAATAAGTGAGATATAGGACATAATAACTTTTGACAATAAACAGTGATTGTGACACTTATTTTTGTGAAAAACTTGGATTTTTATTTAGTGACCCCTGTGTGTTCAGCCTTGTGAGGGTGTGTCTCGGGGATACCTGTCTTTTGAGACCCCTCCCAAGAGTTTTGGACCACAATTGTAGGAGTGACCCCCCTTTTTATATAAAAAGGGTGTGGTGGTGATAACTCAGACCCTGGTCCCCTGGGAGAGCTACAGAGACACATAAATGTGAGTAACGGTGAACTGCACCAGAGACAGTTTTTACTTTTTATTTTAGTGCATTAATTTAGATTTTATAGTGACATTTAGTTAAACAGACATTTACCACCCTTACTCTAAGGGTTGTGTTCTGCCCCTCTCAAAAAACTTATAGTTAATTAGTGCACAAAAAGACGCAACTTTTGACACCCCTTTGACCCAAATCGGTTGGGAAACCAGGGAGTATTAGTGTAATATACATTTTAAAACTTTAAAACATTTTGTGACGTCACGATTTAGGAATGTGGATAAGCGTCATTAAAAACTAGGTCAAATTGTGTTTGACCCTATAACTTGGACACCTGTGGCCTGTTTTTATCGGCAAAGACATTTTTGGGCATCTTGGGACGAACTCTATCCATCCCAGAAACAAAATAGTGAAAAAACTTTTAATCGGTTAGGAGAAAATTCCTAACATACAAACCAACACCATAAAAGCTATCCGAGGCTGTATCTCCGGACTGCTTGGCCCGATCTCGCTGGAATTCGAGATCCGGGAGCCCATAGTGGAGGCCCCCCTTTTGACATTACAAATTGGACCGTCTTCCTGGCGGAGTCCCTGGAAAACAGGGACAAAACCAGGAAACATTAACATCTTCGGCCTGGTTAGGCCGAATCCAAAAGTTTCTTCAGGGATAGTTTCCCCTTAACAAAGGGAAACTACTGGTGCCTTCTTTTGGGCCAAAAGGGGAGAGATCAGGGAGATACGGGAGGAAAACCGAACTTTGGCCTGGGTGGTCCGATTCGGAAAATTCTTTTGGATTGCGGCCCGGGATAGAATTGACAACACGACACAACAAAGAGGGGTCCTGTGGGAGGTCGCAATCCATCAGGATAATTAATCTTAAGTTTTCACTAGTATAATTTAAATTGAATTAGTTTGTTTGACACAAAAATTTTTTTTATTTTTTAATTTAATTTCAAATTATTGGAACTGATACGGGACCGTATACATCCCCTTAATATAACGACAGTCCCAACTGGGAAAATTTACGTCCCCCCACGGGGATAAAATTATTCTTAAGTTTTTTACTTGAAAATTTTTATTTAAAAATCTCATTAATTATTTATTTGACTGAATTTGTATGTAACTGTGTTTGTGACTTAAAATAGACCGTACCCCCTTTTACAGGGTAAATTATTTATAACCACACCCCGCTATACAGGGTGTATAATAATATTAGTTTTAGATTTGACAATTTTCCCCGGACATAAAATGTATGACACACCGACAACATCGCACGTAGGGGGACAGGCCTCCCCCAATGCCAACAAATCGCCCTCGCTGGTGTTGGACGCCGCGAGGACATTTATCAAGAGACCAACCACGAAAAGAAGGTCACTGGAAAACATGTCCACTTTTAAAAAGATGAAAACAACCTACGCCGACTTATCCAGTGACCATATACTCCAGGAGGTCATGAGGACATTTGAGGAGATCCCCATAAAGGTTCAGGGATATCCTCAGATGCGAAAAGACATAAGGCTCTTCCTGGAGATGAGCTCTGATAGATGTCAGCGCCACCTCTTCGAGCTCAGCGAGAGGATGAAGAGCTTGGAGGGGGCGGCGTCCGGCACCGCGGGTGCGGCGGTCGCGGCGACACCTCCCGTAAGGGATGAGGTCGCCGTGGCGGCCGCCCCCCCGATTCAGGAGGGGGCGATACTGGCCAAACTTAATAAGTTGGACACAGATATACATGACTGGATCAAAAAATGCCACGATAGCCTGAAAGAGGAAATAGAGACCCTGGATAAACACGGCGATCAGCGAGGCGCCAATGTAACAGAATCGGTTTGCAGGGTAATTGAGGAGACCCAAGCCGACTCAAACAAGAAGATAGAAGGTCTCATCAAGCAGGCGCAGTCCCAGACCGAAGACCTGGTCGGGACTGCTGCTAGGGACATAGTTGTCGAAACAAAAACGTACATTGGCGCCTCCGTGGAATCGTTGTCTTCCCTCCGGGTCCCAGAACCCAGCACAACCTACGCCAGTGTCGCAGCGGCCAGACCCCGGCGCCGGCCGGCACTTCACTCTGTAGCTGTCACCTCTAAGGACAGACAGGAGACGGCCGGAGAGGTGCTCACCAGAGTGGAGAAGGCGGTCGACGCCGGACGTACTGGCCTAAAGATTTCTAAGGCCAGGAAGGCAAAGAACAGCGTCGTCATCCTGGGCTGCGACACTAAAGAAGAGGCAGAAAAATTAAAGAAATACATAGAAAGTAAAGGCGATGGGCTCGTGGTGGAGCCCATGAAGAACAAGGACCCGCTGGTCGTCTTAAAGGACGTCCATGCGGACAACGATAACGACCAACTCATAGCCGCATTACAAAAACAAAACGCGGAAATCTTCATGGGCTTACCACGAGAGAAGGGGGAGGACATTAGAATTAAATACAAAAAGAGAACGAGAAACCCAGGAGCTTCCCACATCGTCCTACAAGTAGGACCGAAGGCGTGGCAGAGGATGACGGCGGCGGGGGTGCTCTACCTAGGCCTACAAAGGGTCAGGGTGGAGGACCAGTCGCCCCTGATCCAATGCACAAGATGCCTGGCATTCGGCCACGGTCGCAAGTTCTGCACTGAGGGTGCGGACAGATGCAGCCACTGTGGGGGCCCGCACCTGCGCAAGGATTGCGCAGACTACAGTGCGGGTTCGGTACCGCGGTGCTGCAACTGCTCGCACTCTGGGTCGCGGAGCACAGACCACAACGCCTTCAGCGCCGAATGTCCTGTTCGCGCCAAATGGGACTACTTAGCAAGGGAGACCACAGCTTATCCCTGACACATCCACACACAGAAACACACTACACAAGACACACACAAACAAACACAGATATAAAGATTATATTATAATAATATAGGAATATATCAAAACATGCACACAACAATAAACACTAGATTACATTAATTTAACATACATACACCGACTGAAGCAGTTCACAAACAAGAAAGTAACAACAATATATATTGTCATATATATACTGTTTGTTAATAGAATGTAATAAAGGAAAGAGTGAACTGTGGAGGAAAACACACATTTACAGAACACAAAAACATGCACACAAAAACAAAGAAACTACACAAAAATACGTGTCGTGGAAAGCAGGTCATCCCGGCTAACTGTGGGCGATGTGTGAAGCTCCTATTAGCAAACACATAGGGTCCCGCAAAAAAGCGATGCTATATCAAAATAACAGGCGTTTTAATAAACAAAGTAAAGGTTGCTAAGACAAAAGTGACAGGCTGAAAACAATAAAATAATTGTATGGAAAATAGATGTAAGTAATATAACGTAAATAGAGGATAAATATATAAAATAGATATAAATAAGTAATAGTAGGAAATAGTAGACAACCAAGGACATGTAAAAATAGTGCATTAAGAAGGGATCTGTGTGATATGAAAGAATTTAATATGTAAGGAATAACACGTGGTTCTGTGTAGCGCAGAGGTTACCGCGCGGCCATTGTGTTGATCTCCGTTGCCTAGCAACGGAAATCGGCACAAAAGGTAAACAAAAACCAACTGTTGGTGTAACTTGTGTCTGAAAATAGTAAATAAATAACTTTAATGTGCTGTAAATTTAAATATAAAGACTAGAAATATATATAAATAAATGAATATTGTAAAAAATTGAAACATATATAAATGACAAGAAATGTAAACAAAAAATCAGAAGTATAAATATATGAATATATATTAAAGCAATTGAAACGGTTGAAATGGCGGGTTCCGACCTCACCTAAGGTTAAGCAACATTGGGTGAGGTCGGAACTTGGATGGGTGACCGCCCGAAGGAATTGTTTTTGTTGTTTTTTATTGGAAAATTTTATATATGGTAAAGAATGGAAATAAATAAAATAGTAAATTTAAATATAAAGACTAGAAATATATATAAATAAATGAATATTGTAAAAAATTGAAACATATATAAATGACAAGAAATGTAAACAAAAAATCAGAAGTATAAATGTATGAATATATATTAAAGCAATTGAAGCAGTTGAAATGGCGGGTTCCGGCCTCACCTAAGGTTAAGCAACATTGGGTGGGGTCGGAACTTGGATGGGTGACCGCCCGAAGAAATTGTTTTTGTTGTTTTATTGGAAAATTTTATATATGGTAAAGAATGGAAATAAATAAAATAGTAAATTTAAATATAAAGACTAGAAATATATATAAATAAATGAATATTGTAAAAAAAATTGAAACATATATAAATGACAAGAAATGTAAACAAAAAATCAGAAGTATAAATATATGAATATATATTAAAGCAATTGAAGCAGTTGAAATGGCGGGTTCCGGCCTCACCTAAGGTTAAGCAACATTGGGTGGGGTCGGAACTTGGATGGGTGACCGCCCGAAAAAATTGTTTTTGTTGTTTTTTATTGGAAAATTTTATACATGGTAAAGAATGGAAATAAATAAAATAGTAAATTTAAATATAAAGACTAGAAATATATATAAATAAATGAATATTGTAAAAATTGAAATATATATAAATGGCAAGAAATGTAAACAAAAAATCAGAAGTATAAATAAAGGAATATATAATGAAGTAATTGAAACAGTTGAAACGGCGGATTCCGGCCTCACCTAAGGTTAAGCAACATTGGGTGAGGTCGGAACTTGGATGGGTGACCGCCCGGAAATTGTTTTTTTTGTACTTTTTATTGTCACTAAAATAGCAACATTGGGCGCGGTCGGTATTAGGATGGGTGACCGCCTAAAAATAATTTGTAGAAAAAATTTTTTGTTCTTTTTTGAAAAATATATATGAATGAACGAAACAAAAATAACACATGTATGCAAATTGTAGATGATAGATAGACACGAAACAAAATGCAACAAGTAAGACAGAACACAAATAGACAGATGTAAAGGGTGGGCGAATGTATGGGTTCGACAACTGTAACGTGCCGAACACATATATCCGTACATCCTCAATATATTATATATACATATATATCAAATTATATCGACATCACTACACACAGCACCATATATATACACAAATAGATATACAAGGTCCTGGCAATTTAAACAGTCGGGGAAAAGAGATAAGGCAGCAACGCCCTGCGATGGCGGGTGCCTGCTAAAAAAAAAAAAAAAAAAAAAAAAAAAAAAAAAAAAAAAAAACCTAACCTAACCTAACCTAACCTAACCTAACCTAACCTAACCTAACCTAACCTAACCTAACCTAACCTAACCTAACCTAACCTAACCTAACCTAACCTAACCTAACCTAACCTAACCTAACCTAACCTAACCTAACCTAACCTAACCTAACCTAACCTAACCTAACCTAACCTAACCTAACCTAACCTAACCTAACCTAACCTAACCTAACCTAACCTAACCTAACCTAACCTAACCTAACCTAACCTAACCTAACCTAACCTAACCTAACCTAACCTAACCTAACCTAACCTAACCTAACCTAACCTAACCTAACCTAACCTAACCTAACCTAACCTAACCTAACCTAACCTAACCTAACCTAACCTAACCTAACCTAACCTAACCTAACCTAACCTAACCTAACCTAACCTAACCTAACCTAACCTAACCTAACCTAACCTAACCTAACCTAACCTAACCTAACCTAACCTAACCTAACCTAACCTAACCTAACCTAACCTAACCTAACCTAACCTAACCTAACCTAACCTAACCTAACCTAACCTAACCTAACCTAACCTAACCTAACCTAACCTAACCTAACCTAACCTAACCTAACCTAACCTAACCTAACCTAACCTAACCTAACCTAACCTAACCTAACCTAACCTAACCTAACCTAACCTAACCTAACCTAACCTAACCTAACCTAACCTAACCTAACCTAACCTAACCTAACCTAACCTAACCTAACCTAACCTAACCTAACCTAACCTAACCTAACCTAACCTAACCTAACCTAACCTAACCTAACCTAACCTAACCTAACCTAACCTAACCTAACCTAACCTAACCTAACCTAACCTAACCTAACCTAACCTAACCTAACCTAACCTAACCAGGCATGGCAAAAAATGACGGAGGCTGGTGCACTTTACCTGGGCCTACAAAGGGTCAGGGTGGAGGACCAGACTCCGCTCATACAATGCTCAAAATGCCTGGCATTCGGCCACGGCCGGAAGTTCTGCACCGGGGGTGCGGACAGATGTAGCCACTGTGGGGGCCCGCACTTGCGCAAGGACTGCGCAGACTATAGTGCGGGCTCCGTACCGCAGTGTTGCAACTGCTCGCACTCTGGGTTGCGGGACACCGGCCACAACGCCTTTAGCGCCGAATGCCCAGTCCGTACCAAATGGGACTATTTGGCAAGGGAGACCACGGCATACCTCTGACACATCCACACACAGATACACACTACACAAAGACACACATAAACAAACACAGATATAAAGATTATATTTTAAAAATATAGGAATATATCTAAACATGCACACAACAATAACACTAGATTACATTATTTAACATACAAACATGGACTGAAACAGTTCACAAATAAGAAAGTAGCAATAATATATATTATTATATATATATTAATTGTTAAAGGAATGCAATAAAGGAAGGAGTGAACTGTGGAGGGAAACACACATGTACAGAACACAAAAACATGCACACAAAACAAAGATACTTAACATAAATACGTGTCGTGGAGGCCTGGTCTTCCTGATTAAACTGGGGAGCGATGTGCGAGGCACCTGATACAAATATATAGTGTCCCACAGCAATATATACTGCTACAATAAGAGCGAAAGGCACTTAAATAAAATATATTCTATGGAAAAAATTAAGTACATAAAGCGGTGTTAAAAATGGAAATATATAAGTAATACATGTTAATAAGTAATAATAAGGTAAAATAAATAACTAGGGACATATGAATATAGTGCTACTTAGAAGAAAATGTATAACATAAACACATTAAAATACAGAAATTACAACATGCGGATCCGTGTTGGCGCAGATGGGAATGCGCAGCCTTTTGTCTTATTCACCGTTGCCTAGCAACGGAAAGTAAGACAAAAGGTAAACAACAACAAATGGTTGGACTAACATGAGAATAGGTAATGTAAATAAATAATTCTAATGTAATAATATATGTGCGAGAGATATTGTGGGAGACATACTGATAATATAAAATGTGACGTAAATAAACAACATATAAATGTATAGAACACAATGGATGGGCAAATGTGTGTGTGCAGAAATGTACTGATACACTGCATACACACATCTGAACATACTGAATATATATTATACAAATATATATTATAGAAACTGGAATATATATAAATGGTGAATTGTAAGTGGAAATGTATAGGAAATATATCAGATGACATATAGAAAGGATAAAAAATGATGTAAATAAATAAATAGTATATAAACAAATATGTAGAATATAGCGGATGAGCAAGTGTGTGCCTATAGAAATTGTGTATACGCTGCAGACACATACTTGAACATACTAAATATATATTATAAACAAATATATATTATAAAAACTGGAATATATATAAATGGTGAACTGCAAATGGCAATGTATGAGAAATATATCAGATGACATATAGACAAGATAAAAACGATGTAAATAAATAAATAGTATATAAACAAATATGTAGAACATGGTGGATGAGCAAGTGTGTGCCTATAGAAATTGTGTATACGCTGCAGACACATACTGGAACATCTTATATATATTATATGTACATACATAATACAAAATTAGGAAATTATATATAAATGAAATAAAAATAATATATGTATAAAAACATAGTAAAGATAAATATATACAAAATTATGTGATGTAAATAAATGCAACAAAAATAAGTGGAACACAGTGGAGGGGCAAATGTGTGTATATACAACTGTGTGTACGCTATACACACTATACACATAGTTGAACACCTTAATGTGTACATGTAATATATATCGAAAGTGAACTTGAATTGTCATGTGCCATTGCTGCAGTTGCTACTGTTGTACTATTGTTGCTATTATCATAAGTATTATTGTCATCATCATCATCACTTTCATAATTTTCAAAATTTCAAAATTTTCAAAATTTTCAAAATTTTCATAATCGTCATAATTTTCATAATTTTCATAATTTTCATAAATTTTCATAAATTTTCAAAATTTTCATAATTTTCATAGTTTTCATAAATTTCATAATTTTCATAAATTTCATAATTTTCATAATTTTCATAAAATTTCAAAATTTTCATAATTTTCATAATTTTCATAATTTTCATAACTTTCATAGTTTTCATAATTTTCATCATTTTCACCTTTTTCAAAATTTTCACCATTATCATTGGTATCATTATTATATACATTTATATCATAAAATTGGAAATACACATAGAAATAAATTGAACATAACACATGTATGAAAAAAAAAAAAAAAAATATAGCAAAAACAAATGGATACAATATAAGTTGATGTAAACAAATGGTAAATAAATATTTGAAACAATAAAGATGAGCGAATGTATGTGTACAGCAATTGTAAATGTGCTGTACACATATATTTGAACATTATAAATACATTATATTTACATATATATTAAAATATAACGACATCACACAATACATTTGCACTATAAAATAAAAAAACAAAGATAAAAAAGGTCCCTTATTAAGTAAGGGGAAAAGCGCATAGGCAGTAACACCCTGCGATGGCGGGTGCCTGCTTCTAATAAAAAAAAAAAAAAAAAAAAAAAACCTAACCTAACCTAACCTAACCTAACCTAACCTAACCTAACCTAACCTAACCTAACCTAACCTAACCTAACCGCCTCCGGAGGAGATCGAGCGCTGGAGGCAGGAGGCTCGCGACGATCTCTTCCGGACGTGGGCTGCCAGAATGGAAGGGAGTCCGACGGCGTTCGTTAGGGCCGCTCGGCCCGTCCTGCGACAGTTTGTGGAGGGGGGTCATGGGGCTCCCACGTATCACCTCACCCAACTTCTCACGGGTCACGGCTGCTTCGCCAAGTACCTGTGGGAAGTTGTGGGGGTAGAATCGGAGCCCCGGTGCCGCAACTGCACCAGCGGCGACCCCGACACGGCCCATCACACCCGGGCCGTGTGCGAAGCATGGGACGGGCAAAGAGCGGCCCTGACGAGCGTCATCGGCGCTGATCTCTCGCTGCCGGCCATCGTGGAAGCCATGGCCGGCAGCGACCGGTGCTGGGCCGCCATCGCCTCGTTTGCCAGCGAGGTGATGACGGCCAAGAGAGAGGCCCTGCGGGAGCGGGAGCGAGCTGGGCTCACTCTCCCGCCCCGCAGGCCCCCAGCGAGGGGTCGCCGGCGTCAAGTATTCGCCCGCGGCCCCGACTGAGAGTTGCCATGGGCGGTGGGTCGGGGGACCTGCCGCCCCCAGCCACGTGGCGGATGCGCCCTTGTTGTTCCGGGGGCGCATACCAACTCTAAGGTCAGGGGGGCCCCAACGATCTGGCCCCCCCCGAGGCGAGCCTGCAAGGGCGCTCCTAGCCGGGTCGCGGTGAGCACTCCAAATTGAGTATCTCGCGGCTCGGCACTAGGCGAAGAGGAACACGTGGGGTTTAGTGGGTAGTCTGGCCCCCCTTCCGGAGGCCAGGAGTCCCACACGAAGCGGACCCATCGCCCCCGCGGTGGGCGAGCGAAGTGCGTAAATGCAGTCCCCACGTTAAAAAAAAAAAAAAAAAAAAAAAAACCTAACCTAACCTAACCTAACCTAACCTAACCTAACCTAACCTAACCTAACCTAACCTAACCCTTCCCGTGTGTACTACGGCAGAACACACATCGAGCTCCCGAATAAAAATCAATAAAAGTGGCTAAAAGTGACCTAGAAACGTGGAAACTGTTTAAAGTGACTTATAAGTGTGACACGCAGCTGGTCAATTGGAGGAGACATCATATATCACCGGGCTCCGGAGATATAGACCCTCAAAGTCTCGACCAGAAATCTCCACGAAGGTCAGTAAAAGCTTAATATCCTGCATCAACAAAACATCGAGCGCACCAAGACCTATCTTTGGACACCGGAATCTTTAGGATCCGTTGACCCTCTGAAGAGTTATAAGCGTCGCAGACTATCAGCAAACACGTGCTGAAAACCACGTGCCGAGAACTACGGGGACCACACAGGCTGTGGGGTCTACACGTTCTACGGGGTTCGCACGGCACAATTTGCTGACCGGTCGCCGCGAATGAAACTTTCGGTGTTGCTGACACAACAAATAGCTGACGATTCGATTTTATTCTACCATATTGTGTGTTTACCTAAGAAATCTAGTATTACCACAGGGAGAATTAAATTCTCCCCACTTGCTCCTGAACCGCCGGATATCGACACGCCGTGAAGAAAATTTTTTAACACCGCCACATTTCTCGGTCAAGGTGCCCCCCCCCAACACTTGTTCCCCCCTAATACTCATATCTTCAACCCCTTTTCTGGGATTTATTTACTTGTCACAGCATCCCTAATCTATTTACCCCACTACCCCCACCACCCCCTCCCTCTAAGATCATCCCTTAAGGAAGACCCCCCCCCCTATCTCCGGAACTGCTGCCCGGAGACACTTTTTAATCCCCCCATAGTACCCCCTGAACTTGTCAGGAATCAGTAACCATATCATTTGCACTACCCCTCCCCCCATTTTAAAAATACTTCACCCCCCCTCGGCCTAACTTTTGAACTAACTGCCCCAACACCTCGGTGCTTGGGCTCATTCAAATCAGCATAACACTGCCAACCATTTCCCCCCACTAGACTGGTCCTTTTTGACCTTTCCCCCTCCCACCAATTGCAATTTTACCTCACCCCCCTCCATATCAAACCATATTAAAAATTTAAACCCGTCAATTGAATAATACGTCCACCTAGCGAACTACCCGACCGCACCCCCACCCCCTAAGATCATCCCTTAAGGAAGACCCCCCCCCTATCTCCGAAATTACTGCTCGGAGACACTTTTCAATCCCCCCATAGTACCCCCTGAACTTGTCAGGAATCAGTAACCATATCATTTGCACTACCCCTCCCCCCATTTCAAAAATACTTCACCCCCCCTCGGCCTAACTTTCGAACTAACTGCCCCTACACCTCGGTGTTTGGGCTCATTCAAATCAGCATAACACTCCCAACCATTTCCCCCCACTAGACTAGTACTTTTGACCTTTCCCCCCTCCTACCTATTGCAATTCTACCTCACCCCCCCTCCATATCAAACCATATATATTTTTAAACCCGTCAACTGAATACTATATCTACTTAGTGAATTACCTATTTTACCCCCACCCCCTAAGATCATCCCTTAAGGAGGACCCCCCCCCTATCTCAGAAACTACTGCCCGGAGACACTTTTCAATCCCCCCATAGTACCCCCTGAACTTGTCAGGAATCAGTAACCATATCATTTGCACTACCCCTCCCCCCATTTCAAAAATACTTCACCCCCCCTCGGCCTAACCTTTGAACTGACTGCCCCAACACCTTGGTGTTTGGGCTCATTCAAATCAGCACAACACTCCCAATAATTTCGCCCCACTAGACTGGTCCTTTTGACCTTTCCCCTCCCCCACCAACTGTAATTTTACCTCACCCCCCTCCATATCAAACCATATAAAAATTTAAACCCGCCAATTGAATACTACTTCCACCTAGCGAATTACCCAACCGCACCCCCACCCCCTAAGATCATCCCTTAAGGAAGACCCCCCCCCCATCTCCGAAATTACAGCTCGGAGACACTTTTCAATCCCCCCATAGTACCCCCTGAACTTGTCAGGAATTAGTAACCATTTCATTTCGCATTACCCCTCCCCCCATTTCAAAAATATTTCACCCCCCCTCAACTTAACTTCGTAACCGTATACCCTAACCCCCCCGTGTTTGGGCTTGTTGGAATCAGGAGAGCCAGCCTGATTTTCTGGCTCCAAGGAAATCCTCATTTTCCAGCACTGTGACACATCACCCCCCCCTCAACCATTCTTTTCATAAATTTGACCTCAGGATACCCGAGTTTGGGCTCTTCTTAAAGGGGACACCTTCGTCTTATGAGATCCGAGGTGCAAACGACTCTGCATAGCAGTTATTATTATAAGATACACAGTTTGTGTCCTTGTACAAATGAACTGTGGGGCATAAATTAACAATTGTTAACTATAAGAGCTTAAACTTAAGTGTAAACTTAGAATTTGACTATTTCTGTGTCCCCCTGTGACGGGGACTTTTTACATCCCCCAAAAGTAGGACAACTCTACTGCGTAGAGTTTAACGACTCCATAGAGAGAAAATTTATTTAAATTGTTATACTTTAAGAAGCTTGTTTTCATCTTGTTGTTTCTATATATGTTTTGACCTGTTTTAAAATTACCTTCTTCTTTAAACAACGCGTTGTACTAGGTTCTATTGACCAGTACAATTAGTTTAACAATTAATAGTTAAGGACCGGGATTGAATCCCAATAAAATAAACAGTGACATATATACCTCTGGAAATTCTCATCGCGGCGTGCTCGTTGGTCTCACCGTCGCGTACACTGAAACAAAAAATTTTGACACTATTACAAAACTGAAATTAAAATAGCTCTTGATATATACACATATATCCATAAGGTCCTGTTTATTTATTGTACGACCAATATTTTGCACTTATACAATACACTTTTACACTTTGACGATCGAACTAACAGACAGACTTATAACCAACATTATGATGGGAAAGAAACCAGAAAGCGGGTCCAGCAAGAGCCCCTTGAACGCAAATGAAGAGGCGGGGTCCTCCACCGTGACTAGCGTTAGACGAAGCGTGGGCGAGTGGGAAGCAGGGAAGGTTGACTCCAAACCCTGTACCACCAAAACACACCCACACCCACCAAAACAAACAAAAATACTCCCCCCCCGAAGAACATCCACGGAGGCGGCGGGAACATCGCCGGTGCTAAGGCAAGATCAATCTAAGACAAGCAGCAAAACGGCCCAGGCTAGGGTCTGGCTTCAGAGAGCGAAGACTTGCGTGAGTGAGTCACGCAATCTGAAGACGGACCTTAAGACTGGGATCCTAAACGCTATCGATCATTTATACCAACTTGTCAAGGAGGCCGAAGTGGGTAAGACAATCACACAAACCGCGACGAAGGACATTGGTACCAACACTCTACCAAATAAGGAACCGGAAGTGGTGGGGGCGACGACAATCGAGGTGGACTCGTTAAAGAAGGCGATAGAGGAGCATAGTCGCCTTCTGGCTATTCACACCCAGAAACTGGATGGCCTAAAAGAGGCACTGCAGTCGGAAAAAACTGAAAAAGTTTCACTCGCCGACTCAGTAACTAACCTTCCAGTAAAAAAGGCTCCCAAACAGATCCAAACTGCACTCCACTCGATTGTGGTCACCTCGACAAACGAGGAAGACACAGGGGAGGAAGTAATTGACCATATAAAAAAGGCCGTAAACGCCAAAGATGGCTGGGTCACGGTCGATAGGATCAGAAAGGCTAAGGACAGAAAGATTGTCTTAGGATGTCGCACAGAGGAAGGAAGAGAGAGGTTGAAAGAGAGATTAGCCAGTGCAAAGGAGCAATTGAGTGTGGAGGACGTCAAAAATAAAGACCCTCTCGTCGTACTCAAAGATACCCTTAAATGTAACACCGACGACGATATTTATAAAGCCCTCAAGAACCAGAACAGGGACATTTTTGAGGGCCTCAGCCAGGAAGACACAAGATCTGAAATACTCTTCAAAAAGAGAGCACGAAACCTCCACACTCACCATATAGTCCTCAGGGTCTCCCCCAAAATCTGGTCAAGACTGATACAGAGAGAGGCTGTATACATTGACCTACAGAGGATCAGGGTTGAAGATCAGTCTCCACTGGTCCAATGTTCCCTGTGCCTGGGCTATGGGCACGGGAGACGGCTCTGTAGGGAGACTGTCGAAAAATGCAGTCACTGTGGGGGACCCCACCTTAAGACCAAGTGCGCCGACTGGCTGGCCGGAACTGCTCCCAGATGCTGCAACTGTGTGCACGAAGGCCTGGATCGCGTTGAGCACAACGCATTCAGTGCCGAGTGCCCAGTACGCGGCAAATGGGAGATGCTGGCCAGGTCCAGAGTAGCGTACAGCTGAGGACTCCGACTGGGCAACACTAAAGCTGGAATACATAAAGAGGACAATAGCACACTCACAGCACACCAGACACGGGAGGGGCCAGACGCCGCCCGTGGATGCCGGCTATGAATTATATTACGATTCCAGGACGGCATCACGGCTGGCCCGGGGTGGCGTCTCGCCTCACTCACCGACTCAACATGCCGCACGAATGGACAGGTGAGACCGACGGCTGTGACTGTACAGAACCTTGCAGGACAGGGGGGGCTCTCCAAACACCCGAATTGATTCGGATGTAGAGAGGGCCCCTCCGGCACCTGTTAACTAAACACCAACACTGTTGCCTCTCGTATCCAGCGGGAGTGTCAAATAAAGGTAGCAGTAAAAAACCTGTAAAATGTAACAAATGTAAATGTAAATAATAGTTTAGTATACTGTATAATTAAAAACTGGATAAAGTAAATAATAAAAAAAGGGATGATACAATTATGTCTTAAATATATATTGCATATATATAGATATAAGCATAAAAATAAATAGTAATAATAAATAGATATAAGTAAACAGTATAATAAAAATGTGTAGAATTAGTAAAGTAGCATTAGTAATAATTTAATAAGATATGTACTAGGCTAAGAAACCTCTCAGTTCCTTAAGCGCGGATCCGTGTAGGACCCGTCGGCGCTAAAGCGCGAATACGTGTGGGTCCCGTTGGTGCTGAGGCGCGGATCCGTGCTCCCCATAAATATGTAAAAATTAAAAACAATGTGTAAAAATTTATTTCCCTTGAGTTAAAAGTAATATAGTAGAAATAGTAATAAATAAAGAATACAAAATAGTTAGATTTAAATAGTTTTCGTAAAGTGGAAATCCCATCCACATATGGAATGAATGGAAGACATGCATAAAAGAAAGAAATAGTATGAGGAATAACAGTGCGAGAAGCATCAAAGACGACGAATGATAAAGAGAAATAGATACATAAGGACTCCGATAATGTTGGAGGTTAGTTCGAAAAAAAAAAAAAAAAAAAAAAAAAAAAAAAAAAAAAAAAAAAACCTAACCTAACCTAACCTAACCTAACCTAACCTAACCTAACCTAACCTAACCTAACCTAACCTAACCTAACCTAACCTAACCTAACCTAACCTAACCTAACCTAACCTAACCTAACCTAACCTAACCTAACCTAACCTAACCTAACCTAACCTAACCTAACCTAACCTAACCTAACCTAACCTAACCTAACCTAACCTAACCTAACCTAACCTAACCTAACCTAACCTAACCTAACCTAACCACTGTCTCGTAGCTTAGATGGCCGAGAACGCATCGTTTTTAACCCGTTCCGCTCAGTTAAATTCGTACTAGTGGTATAATTCGTTCGAATATTGCCGAGTTATATATCAAAATCTTCGTCGTCGCGAGACGATTTTGATGCAAAAAACCGCGTGGAAATCGAACCAGGACTTAAAAAGTTATAGTGCAAAAACTAAAAACTTTGTGACAAAAAGTGACAGGGAAGTTTGTTTTCCCTAAATCTCCGGATTTAGATCTATAACGTAGTGACTTCGATCGGCGCGATTGTGTACGTTGAGTGTACGAACATTTTAAGACATTTTACGCACTTTTCAAGCGAGTATTACCAGAACTGTGGCGTTTTTTCTGAAAAATTTTTCGGTCAAAACGTCACCCGAACAACAAAAAGACCTGTAACTCCGGAAGTGGCCAACAACCTCCAGTTTTTCAACTGTGAGAGTGTGTATCTCGGGCGTCTGCGTCTTTTGAGACCTCTTCCAGATTTTTTCATTGTAAATTGAAGGAGTTATAGGGATTTTTCAAAAAGGGTGTGGTTGGTGAAAAATTTTTTCATCACCACTAATCCCCGCTGGTGATAGCTTAAAAGTTGCACGTGGACTAGACGATTGTGTTAGTGAAAACCCCAGTGGAATCGGACCAGAAATAAGTGAGATATAGGACAAAATATAGTTTGACAATAAACAGTGAAAGTGACACTTATTTTTGTAAAAAACTTGGATTTTTAATTCGTGACCCCAGTGTGTTCAGCCTTGTGAGGGTGTGTCTCGTGGATACCTATCCTTTGAGACCCCTCCCAAGAGATTTGGACCACAATTGTAGGATTGACACCCCCTTTTTATATAAAAAGGGTGTGGTGGTGAGATCCCCGACCCTGGTCCCCTGGGAGAGCTACAGAGACACATAAACGTGAGTGACGGTGAACTGCACCAGAGACAGTTTTTACATATAAGTTTAGTGCATTACTTTAGTAGATATAGTGACTTTTAGATTAATTGACATTTACCACCCTTACTCTAAGGGTTGAGTTTTCCCCCCCTCTAAAAACAGATAAATAGGTAGTGCACAAAAAGACAAAACTTTTGAGACCTCAGTGACCCAGATCGGTTGGGTAATCAGGGAGTTATAGTGGTGTGTACCTTTTCCAAACAATTTAAAGCTTGTGACGTCACACTCAGGAATTTCACAAAATCCTAGGAGAAAGACCCCTGTAACTTTTGATCTGCTGGACGGATTTACACCGAATCTTCGGATTCGGGATCAATAAGAGACGTGCAATCATCTGCGCACCCTCCAGTAACGAAAGGAAAAATTTTCAAAAAATTTTAGTTGTAGAACAAACTAATTCAAAAATAAATATTGGTTGGAGAGAAAAACCCAACTTTGATTGGCTGGACCGATTTGAAAAATTCTTTCAAATTGTGGCTCGGGACAGGGCTTGCAACCCATTACAACAAGAAGGAGTCCTGTGGGAAGTTGCATTCCCTCAGAATAATAGTTTTTAAGTTTACAAAATATTAAATCAATTGAATTAGTTTGTTAGGAACAAAAAATTTTTATTTTTTGTTTAAATTTTTAGATTATAAGTATTGATCAGGGACTATATACATCCCTTAAAGATAAGGACAGCCCCAACAGGGAAAATTCACGTCCCCCCACGGGGATAAAATTAATCTTAAGTTTTTATTTTATTTTACTGAAAATTTTATTTTAAAATTTTTAATTTAATTATTTATTTGACTTATTCTGTGTGTAATTGTGTTAATAATTATATAGACGAGCACCCCCTTTTACAGGGTCAATTAACAATAACCACACCCCACTATACAGGGTTGCATTTTATTTTTAACTATTGACAATTTTCCCCGAACAACAAAATGTACCACACGCCACTTACATCTGCGGATGCCGGGAAACAGGCCTCTCCTGGCTCCAATACATCATCCCCACTTGTCACGGATGCCGCCAGGACCTTTATTAAGAGGCCGGGAACGAACAAGAAGTCGTTAGAGAGGGGCTCACAAAAGGAAGCCCTAGACTCACGACCTACAAACCAGCTCCTCCAGGAGGCTATGTGGGCCTTCGAACAAATACCACAGAAGGTCCAACAATACCCTCAAATGAGGAGGGACATAAAGATCTTCCTGGAGGACTCATGCTTTAATGGTATGGCGATTATATATGAGCTCAGAAATAGGATAAGGAACCTGGAAGAGGCGGCTTCCGGGACTGCTGGCTCAGCATCTAAGGCGACACCTCTTGTAATGGAGGAGGCGGCCGTGGCGGCCTCGCCCTCGCAACTTGAGGGTTCAATACTGGCAAAGTTGGAGGACGTTCAAAGCTCAATCCTTGAACAGATAAACAAAGCCCATCAGGCATTAAAGGAAGGGTTCCGGGACATGGAAAAGGCCGGCGACGAGCGTTACCGTAAAGTAACAGATCGGGTCGCTGAAAAAATGGAGGAGACCCAGGTCGAAATAGACATCGCGACCGAGGGCCTTGTTGTGCGTGCGCAGTCCCAGATCGAAGATCTGATCGGGACTGTCGCAAGAGACATAGTTATAGAAACAAGAACGCACATCGGCGACGCCGTCGGGGCGCTCCGTGTCCCTGACCCCAGTCCCAATCCTACGACTTATGCCAGCGTCACAGCGGCCGGACCCAGGCGCCGACCGGCTCTCCACTCGGTGGCGGTTACCTCGAAGGATAGGCAGGAGACGGCCGGAGAGGTACTCGCCAAGGTGGAGAAGGCGGTCGGCGCCAGGAGTACTGGCCTAAAAATAGCAAGAACAAGGAAGGCAAAAAATAGTACCATCATACTGGGATGTGACACGGAGGAGGAGGTCGCCAGGCTGAGAAAGCAAATTGAAAACAATAACAGTGAGCTTATGGTGGAGCCCTTAAAAAACAAAAATCCCCTAGTCGTCCTAAAGGACGTACAAAAAGAGAACGACAACGACGAAATGATTAGGGCTATATACACCCAGAACCCAGAGATATTTGAGGGCCTACCACAGGAGGAGAGAGAGGCCTGTATTAAATACAGAAAGAGGACAAAAAATCCGGGGACTTCCCACATAGTCCTCCAGGTTAAGCCAAGGGTATGGCAGAGAATGACGGAGGCCGGGACCCTCTACCTGGACCTACAAAGGGTCAGGGTGGAGGACCAGTCTCCGCTCATACAATGTACCAAATGCCTGGCATTCGGTCATGGTCGCAAATTCTGCACCGAGGGCGCGGACAGATGCAGCCACTGTGGGGGCCCGCACTTGCGCAAGGATTGCGCCGACTATAGTGCGGGCTCCGGACCTCAGTGCTGCAACTGTTCGCGCTCTGGGCAGCGGAATGCGAACCATAACGCCTTCAGCGCCGAATGTCCTACCCGCGGCAAATGGGACTACCTAGCGAGGGAGACGACAGCTTACTTGTGACCCACCAACACACAACTACACACTATACAAAACAGACATAAATACTAAACACTGATTTAATTATTATATAATGATTATATAAAAAATATATCAGAACATGCACACTATCACTGACACTAAGATTACATATATTTGAAGACATACATAAGAAAGATACAGCTCACAAATAGGAACGTGGCAATTGTACATATTACTACATATATACAAATTGCCAAACAGTGTGACATGTAGAAAAGAGTGAGTTGTGGAAGGGTACACACATACAAAATACTAGACAAGAACACAAAAAACATGCAAACAACACAGATATACTAGTCACGAGTAACAAGTCTCCCTTAACCTGGGGGGGTGGGTGGGAAGCCACCCGGATCAGACAGACATACTGACCGACTTATGCTTACTGGAAGGCGTTGTATAAAAAGCCTAGAATAAAATACATAGTGCCCTACAACATTATAGGATGCTATAACAAAAGTGATAGGCGCACTGTTAAACACAAGTAAACACTAAAAATAAGTGATACTTGTAGCTAAGACCAAACTAACAGGCGGCAAATGGCAAAATAATTGTATGGAAAATGTAAGTATGCGTTGTGACGTAGATAGTGAATATTTGTGTGTAGTAAGTGTAAATAAGTAATAGTAAGGATAAATAGATTACAATAAACAAATAAATATAGTGCATATTGATGAGATTTATAAGATATAGACAGATTAAATATATACAAAACAACACGCCGATAATTGTTAATGCAAAGATGGCGGCGCAGCTTTTTGCCCTGAGTTCCGTTGCCTAGCAACGGTAAACAAGGCAAAAAAGTAAACAATCTAAAATAACAATTGTGTGAGAGTGAATGTATGCATGTGGCGAGTTAGGCAGCATTGGGCGAGGCCAGTACTTAGATGGGTGACCGCCTGAGAATTGTTTTTTGTGAAATTTTTAAAAATATATTAGAAAATATCAAAATAAATGTAAATACAAATTGCAAATAGTAAATATATAAGAAACATAATAGAAAACACATGGAATTAATAAAATATACTGTAAACAAAGGCAAAAAGTACGAAATAGGTCACCGAGGTTGAGCAACCTTGGGTGAGGTCGGAACTCGGATGGGTGACCACCCGGGAAATATTTTTTGCTAAAAAATTTCTTTCTTTTTCTTTAGAATACATATTATAAGGATAGAAATAAATAAAATAGTAATTGTAAATATAAAAATTAAAAGTATATATAAATAAATGTGTATTTTGAAAAATTTAAAATGTAAATGGTAAAATGAATAATATAAGAGAAAAATACTAGAAAATATATAGATTAAATAAAATATACTGTAAACAAAGGCAAAAAGTATGAAACAGGTCACCGAGGTTAAGCAACCTTGGGTGAGGTCGGAACTCGGATGGGTGACCGCCTGTGTGTTGTTTTTGTTATTGTTTGTCATATTTATTTTTGATGTCTTTTTTAAAGAAAATTATACATTGTAAGAAATGAATGAAATAGTGAATTTAAATATAAAGACTAGAAGTATATATAGGTAAACAAAGGTTGTGAAAAATTGAAATATGTGTAAGTGGCAAGTAATGTAAGTAAAAATTGGAAATATAAATAAATAAATATATATGTGTTATAAAATCTAAAATGTATGAATGGCAACTAAAGACCACCAGGTTAAGCGACATTGAGTGAGGTCGGAACTTGGATGGGTGACCGCCCGAAAAAATTAATTTTGTTGTTTTTTATTAAGAAATTTATGTATGGTAAAGAATAGAAATGAATAAAAATAGTAAATTAAATAAAAAGACCAGAAATACATATAAATAAATAAATATTGTAAAAAATTGAAATATGTATAAGTAACAAGTAATGTAAACAAAAAATCAGAAGTATAAGTAAAGGAATATATATCAAAATAATTGTAACAGTTGAAATGGCGAATTCCGACCTCACCTAAGGTTAAGCAGCATTGGGTGAGGTCGGAATTTGGATGGGTGACCGCCCGAAAAAATTATTTTTGTTGTTTTTATTAGAAAATTTTATGTATGGTAAAGAATAGAAATAAACAAGAATAGAAAATTAAATATAAAGACTAGAAATACATATAAATAAATAAATATTGTAAAAATTGAAATATGTATAAATAACAAGTAATGTAAACAAAAAATCAGAAGTATAAGTAAAGGAATATATATCAAAATAATTGTAACAGTTGAAATGGCGAATTCCGACCTCACCTAAGGTTAAGCAGCATTGGGTGAGGTCGGAATTTGGATGGGTGACCGCCCGAAAAAATTATTTTGTTGTTTTTTATTAGAAAATTTTATATATGGTAAAGAATGGAAATAAACAAAAATAGTAAATTTAAATATAAAGACTAGAAGTTTGTATAAATAAATAAATATTGTAAAAAATTGAAATATGTATAAATGATAAGTAATGTAAACAAAAAATCAGAAGTATAAATAAAGGAATACGTAATAAAGTAATTGAAACAGTTGAAGTGGCGGATTCCGACCTCACCTAAGGTTAAGCAACATTGGGTGAGGTCGGAATTTGGATGGGTGACCGCCCAAAAATTGTTTTTTGTACTTTTTACTGTCATTAAATTAGTAACATCGGGCGCGGTCGGTATTAGGATGGGTGACCGCCCAAGAATAATTAGTTGGAAAATTTTTGTTCTTTTTTTTTGAAAATGTTATAAGGGAATGAAACAATAAATAACACATGTATAAAAAATAAAGTAGAAACACATAGATAGAAAATAGTTGGACATAAATAGTTAGAAAATAAACAATTAGAACACAACAAGTGCACAAGTGTGTGTTCACAGAAACTGTGTGTACGCTGTGGACACACAATTGAACACTTTAACATATTATTATATATACATATATATTAAAAATATATCGACACCACTACACATAGCACTATATTATGCACAAATAGATACACAAGGTCCTGTCGATATCTATGGACGGGGAAAAGCAGAAAAAAAAAAAAAAAAAAAAAAAAAAAAAAAAAAAACCTAACCTAACCTAACCTAACCTAACCGCTTAGAAGCCGTGACAAGAGCGTTTTTAACTCTCTCCGCACCGTAAAATTCGTACTAGTGGTAAAATTCGTTCGAATATTGCCGAGTTATATATCAAAATTCTCGTCGTCGCGAGACGAATTTGATATAAAAAACCGCGTGGAAATCGGACCTAAACTTTAAAAGTTATAGTGTAAAAACTGAAAACTTTGTGACAAAAATTGACAGTGTTCCTAAAACATCGAAAATCTTCGAATTTCGATCTGTAACACTGTGTTTTGGATCTGTGCGATTGTGTATGTTTAGTGTACGAACAATTTGAGACATTTTATGGATTTTTTGAGTGGCTATTACCAGAGTTGTGGCGTAATTTCCAAAAATTTTTTTGTTGAAAACGTCACACGACATAGGAAAAGTTCTGTAACTCCGAAAGCAATAAACAACCTCCGGTTTTTTAACTGCGAGAGGGAGTGTCTCAGGCGCCCGCGTCCGTTGAGACCTTTTTCAAAATTTTTAATTGCTTTTTCGCGAAGTTATAAGGATTTTTCAAAAAGGGTGTGGTCGACGAAAAAATTTTTCATCACCACTAATCCCCACTGGCGATAGCTTAAAAGTTGCACACGGACTAGACGAACAAAACAGTGAAAACCCTAGTGAAATTGGACCAGGACTTAGGGAGTTATAGGACAATATATACTTTGACAATAAACAGTGAAAGTGACACTTATTTTTGTGAAAAACTTGGATTTTTAACTTGTGACCCCTGTGTATTCAGCTCTGTGAGGGTGTGTCTCGGGGATACCCTTCCTTTGAGACCCCTCCCAAGAGATTTGGACAACATCTGCAGGAGTGACAACCCCCTTTCTTTAAAAAGGGTGTGGTGGCTGAGGTCCCGGATCCTGGTCCCTCAGGAGAGTGATAGAGACACAAAAACGTGAGTGACGTTAAACTGTACTGTAGACTGTTTTCAGATTTAATTTTAGTGCATTAGTTTAGTTATTATAGTGACTTTTAGCTCAATAGACATCTACCACCCTAATTCTAAGGGTTGTGTTTTGCCCCCCTCAAAAAACTTATAATTAAATAGTGCACAGGAAGACGGAACTTTTGAGACCTTTTTGACCCAAATCGGTTGGGAAATCATAGAGTTATAGTGAATTGTACACTGTAAAAACTTTGAAACATTTTGTGACGTCACGACATCGGAATTTATGATAAGTGTTATCATAAATTAGGTCAAACCGTGTTTGACTCATAACTTGGACACCCGTGGCCTGTTCTTACCGGCAAAGACATTTTTGGGCAACCGGTAGTGAACACTGTCCATCCCAAAAACAATAAACCAAAAATTTTTAACATCATTTAGGAGAAAAACACACGGACAGACAAACCAAAATTTTCTTCAAACCTTTCCGAACCATTATCTCCGGATTGGCTGGTCCGATTTTCCTGAGATTCAGAAATCGGAGGCTCCTAACGGAAGCCCCCCTTTGGACATCACTGTTTGGACTGTTTCCTGGAGGAGTCCCCAGAAAAGGGGACAAAACTAGGAAACATATATATCTCGGCTCAGTTTGGACCGATTCCAAAGACTTCGAGGGGTTGGGATTCTCTAAACCGGGGTCTACCACCAACACCACAAACCAGACCAAAAAGGAAGAGGTCCGGGAACAAAACAGGATCATAACCCCAAAAATACCAACTTTGGCCTGGGTGGACCGATTCAGGAAATTCTTTTGGATTGCGGCCCGGGACAGGGTAAACAACATATTACAGCAAAGAGGGGTCCTGTAGGAGGTCGCAATCCACCAGGATAATTAATTTTAAGTTTATAGAATTTTAATTTATTCTGAATTAGTTTGTTTGAAACAAAAAATTATTTATTTTTATTTAAATTTTGAAATTATTTTAACTGATACGGGACTATATACATCCCCTAAATACAACGACAGTCCCAATTGGGAAAATTTACGCCCCCTTATAGGGGAAAAAATTAAAATTAAGTTTTGAATTGACCAAATTAAATTTAAGTTATTTCCTTTTTCTTAGTTTTAAGTTAGTTATAGACGTGCACCCCCTTATACAGGGTCAAATATTAATTATAAGACACACCCCGTTATACAGGGTGTATAATATAGTTTTAGTAGTTGACAATTTTCCCCACACAAAAACATGTATCAGACACCACTTACATCCGCGGTCGCCGGGAAACGGGCCTCTCCTAGCCCCAACACCTCACCCTCGATTGTTGCAAGCGCCGCCAGGACCTTCATTAAGAGGCCGGGGACGAAAAGGAGGTCATTAGAAAACATGGAGACATATAAAATGGCCTCGGCAAAGAATGCCTACGCCCCAAAAACAAACGACCAGCTCCTCCAGGAGATCATGTGGGCCTTCGAACAAATACCCTTGAAGGTCCTAGAATACCCTCAAATGAGGAGAGATATAAAGACCTTCCTGGAGGACATATCCGACAGAAGTATGAGGCTGCTCTTCGAGGCCAGCGTTAGAATGAAGGACCTGGAGCGGGCGGCTTCCGGATCTGTTGGCGCGGCGGCCGCGGGGGCATATCCTGTGATGGAGGAGATGGCCGCGGCGCCCGCGCCCACGGCTCAGGAGGGGACCATACTGGCCAGACTGGGGGAGATGGAAGAAAACATCTCCAAGTGGATCACCAACGCTCAGACCAGCCTAAAAGAAGAGATCCAGTCCCTTGGCACGGAGTGCGATGGTAGGGAAACGGCCGCGATGGAGCTCTTCCAGAGTAAAATCGAGACGACGCAAGTCGAGATCGATCAGGCGACCGAGGCCTTAATAGTGCGTGCGCAGTCCCAATTAGAAGACCATATTGGGACTGTCGCCAGGGACATAGTTGTAGAGACGAAGACGCACTTCGGCGCCGCTCTGGATGAGCTGTCTTCCCGTGGCCATGGAGCTGCTGAACCCACCCCCCAGTCCTACGCCAGTGTCGCAGCGGCCAGACCCAGGCGCCGACCGGCTCTTCACTCGGTGGCGGTTACCTCAAAGGATGAGCAGGAGACGGCCGGAGAGGTACTCGCCAGGGTGGAGAAAGCGGTCGACGCCAGGAGTACTGGCCTGAAAATAGCCAAGGCCCGCAAGGCCAAAAATGGCAAGGTCATCCTGGGCTGTGACACAGAGATGGAGGCCACCAGGCTTAGAAAACAAATTGAAAATAGCAACAAAGGGCTTGTGGTAGAGCCCATGAGGAACAAGGACCCGCTGGTCATCCTCAAGGATGTCCATGCGGAGAACGACGACGACCACATGATGACCGCCCTATACTCCCAGAACGCGGATATCTTCATGGGCCTACCACAAGAGGAGAGGGAGGCCAGAATAAAATACCGTAAAAGAACGAAGAATCCGGGGACCTCGCACATCGTCCTCCAGGTGGGACCCAAGGCATGGCAGAAAATGACGGAGGCTGGAGCACTTTACCTGGGCCTACAAAGGGTCAGGGTGGAGGACCAGTCTCCGTTAATACAATGCACAAAGTGCCTGGCATTCGGCCATGGCCGGAAGTTCTGCGCCGAGAGCGCGGACAGATGTAGTCATTGTGGGGGCCCGCACTTGCGCAAGGATTGCGCAGATTACAGTGCGGGTTCCGTACCGCAGTGTTGCAACTGCTCGCGCTCCGGGTCGCGGGACATCGGCCACAACGCCTTTAGCGCCGGATGCCAAACCCGTGCTAAGTGGGATTACTTGGCAAGGGAGACCACGGCTTATCCCTGACACATCCACACACAGATACACACTACACAAAGACACACATAAACAAACATAGATATAAAGAATATATTTTAAAAATATAGGAATATATCTAAACACGCACACAAACAATAAACACTAGATTACATTAATTTAACATACAAACATGGACTGAAACAGTTCACAAATAAGAAAGTAGCAATAATATATATTATTACATATACAGGGTCTGTCGTAAATAATGGATAAGTCGTAAACTGGAGTTGGTCCGGCTATGAGACTATTAGAAAATCGTATCTTTTTGCCAGGGTTTCTAACCGTATGGAAATGGCGTAGACTTTTATGTTTTTTTATAAATTTCGCTACTCTTTGCATTCATTCCGTTGCCATTTCGTTAAATTTAGGTATTTCTGTGTCATTTTTTTTGTATTATAGTCTTGAAGATGTGTATTATTTAGTTTTAGTACTGTTTTAGGCGTTTTTAACGTTGGTCATTTTCAAAATTGTCATTTTAAGATTTTTTATGTTTTTGTTTTACTTAGGGTCAACTTTTGATCATTTACTGTGTAAAAAAAAAGTACGGCGCTATAGCTGCCCATGATCTTAATAAATTATCTAGTATGTGTAGATTCTAAAAAGGTATAATAATGCATACTTCACAAGTAATATTAAGCTACATGAGCGAGATCAATATCAAGGTGAGAAAATATTTTTTTCATGTAATGTTGTAAATGGTTATAAAACTTCGTCAGAATGATTTATTTCTGCCAAGATTCTTTACACAAACACTATGGGGCCACTATTAAGGATATTCAAAGAAAACTAGGTAGTTTTTTGTCAAAAAAATTTCATGCCTCCTCATTTCATAAAGGTGTTTAATTTTAAAATTGATGTGCTCTAATAGTTACATGCGACAAACATGTTACAAGTTTATTCGTAAAAAGGATCATCAGGTAAAAAAATGAACAAAGACAGCAATACAAAGGGTCTCCCCGCGTGAAAAGGACATTGTTACTAGGCACACTGCATGATGCACCGTCCCTTTCACACTCACGATGTGTGAAAAGGTTAGCATGCGTTTAGCTAGGGCGCACTCCTGATACATCTCTCAGTGTGATTTTGACCATCGCATGTGCTCTCGTTTTCATTACTGTCGTCAATTTGTTACTGCTTTCTAATATCGGACTTAGATTTTCTTTGTGATTTGGACTTGTTAACCTGGTGATATTGACAACTCAGCTCTCATTTATGGGCATCGTGTTGTGCTATCGATTGCACGTGTTATTTTGGAAAATTTTGTATATCATGCCTCAACAATACACGCCGGCCGAATATGTAAACATGCATTACATTTATGGTTTATGTGATGGCAACGCCAATAGAGCTGCTAGAGTTTATCGGGAAAAATATCCAAATGCCCGGCATCCTGACTATCGTGTCTTCATAAGAGTGCACAACACATTTTTGGAAGGACGATTTCCTGGGACCGGCGTAGGCGGGGCGAGTGAAGGACGACCACAACGCCACAGTGCAGCCGAAGTACTGGAAATAGTTGCAGAAGACCCTGGTACGTCCATAAGTGTAATTTCAAGGCGCACCGGTATACCTCAAAAATCTGTACACAGGATTTTAAAAAGGCATGAATTATATCCCTATCATTATCAAAGGGTCCAAACATTAATGCCAAGGGACGCTGCTGCGAGAATAACATTTTGTCGCATAATGCTGCGAAAGATGAGGGAAGACCAAAGTTTTTTTAATAAAATTTTATGGAGTGACGAGTCAACGTGTCGAAAAGATGGTTTTTTGAATCTTCACAACATACACAGCTGGCAACTCGAAAACCCAAGACTTATCCGAGAAGACCGATCGCAATATCAATTTAAAATTAATTTATGGACTGGCATTATTAATGGCAAAATCATTGGTCCATTCGAATTGCCGGCAATATTAAATGCGGATATGTATTTGAATTTTTTAGCAAATACTTTACCTAGTTTACTGCAAGACGTCCCACAAGAGATAAGAAATGAGATGTGGCTACAAAATGATGGGTGTCCAGCACATTACGCTGTTCGTGTCAGGGAACATTTAAATAATACTTATCCAGATAGATGGATAGGGCGATTGGGGCCAATTTTATGGCCTCCACGTTCGCCAGACCTGAACCCCTTGGACTTCTTTTACTGGGGCTGTATAAAAGAAAAAGTATACAGTGAAACAATAAGTTCTGTAGAAGAGTTGCGTGCGCGCATTCAAGTAGCAGCGAGAAAAATTGAAGAAGCCGGTTATGTGCGCCGGATTAAGCGATCGTTTATTAGGCGATGTAGAGCGTGCATAGCTGTCGGCGGAGGACACTTCGAACATTTAGTTTAAGTTGTTGAATAAATATTTTTACGTACTAAAACAACCTAGTTTTCTTTTGAATATCCTTAATAGTGACCCCATAGTGTTTGTGTAAAGAATCTTGGCAGAAATAAATCATTATGACGAAGTTTTATAACCATTTACAACATTACATGAAAAAAATATTTTCTCACCTTGATATTGATCTCGCTCATGTAGCTTAATATTACTTGTGAAGTATGCATTGTTATACCTTTTTAGAATCTACACATACTAGATAATTTATTAAGATCATGGGCAGCTATAGCGCCGTACTTTTTTTTTACACAGTAAATGATCAAAAGTTGACCCTAAGTAAAACAAAAACATAAAAAATCTTAAAATGACAATTTTGAAAATGACCAACGTTAAAAACGCCTAAAACAGTACTAAAACTAAATAATACACATCTTCAAGACTATAATACAAAAAAAATGACACAGAAATACCTAAATTTAACGAAATGGCAACGGAATGAATGCAAAGAGTAGCGAAATTTATAAAAAAACATAAAAGTCTACGCCATTTCCATACGGTTAGAAACCCTGGCAAAAAGATACGATTTTCTAATAGTCTCATAGCCGGACCAACTCCAGTTTACGACTTATCCATTATTTACGACAGACCCTGTATATTAATTGTTAAGGAATGTTATAAAGGAAGGAGTGAACTGTGGAGGGAAACACACATGTACAGAACACAAAAACATGCACACTAAAACAAACAGACTATACACAAATACGTGTCGTGGAGGCCTGGTCTTCCTGATTAAACTGGGTGGCGATGTGTGAGGAGCCTGGGAGAAATCTCAGAGCGTCCCACAAAAATACTAAGCTACCATAAAAATGACAGGCGTTTATTAAACAAAAATAAAATTGCTAAGGCAAAAATTATAGGATGTAAATAGAGAAATAATTGTATGGAAAAAATAAGTATGAAATACAGCGAAAATAGTAGATATATATAAGTGGAATATATAAATAAGTGATAATAAGGATTAATAAGGGACAATAGACATATAAATATAGTGCTAACCTAAGAGAATTGTGTAATATAAACAAATTAAAAATGGAATAAATGACACATGGATCCATGTTAGCGCAGATGAGAGTGCACAGCCTTTTGTCTTATTCTCCGTTGCCTAGCAACGGAAAGTAAGACAAAAGGTAAACAACAACAAATGGTTGGACTAACATGAGAACAATATAACAATACAAATGTGGTGTAATAAATGGAAATATATATGTAGTACATTTAAATTAGCAAAAATAAGGAATAATAGATAACAAGGGACAATTAAATATACAAAGTTAAGCAGCGTTGGGCGGGACCACTATTTGGATGGGTGACCGCCTGTGTACTGTTTTTGTTATTAATTTGTCATATTTGTTTTGATGTCTTTATTAAGGAAAATTATACATTAAGGATAGAAATGAATAAAATAGTGAATTTAAATATAAAAACTAGAAGTATATATAAGCAAATAAATGTTGTAAAAAATTTAAATATGTATAAGTAGCAAGTAATGTAAGTAAAAAATTGGAAATATAAATAAATATATATATATGTGTTATAAAAATTTAAAATGTATGAATGACAATTAACGACCACCAGGTTAAGCGACATTGGGTGAGGTCGAAACTTGGATGGGTGACCGCCCGAAAAAATTATTTTTGTTGTTTCTTTTTTTTATTGAGAAATTTTATGTATGGTAAAGAATAGAAATAAATAAAAATAGTAAATTAAATGTAAAGACTAGAAATACATATAAATAAATAAATATTGTAAAAAATTGAAATATGTATAAATAACAAGTAATGTAAACAAAAAATCAGAAGTACAAGTAAAGAAATATATACTAAAATAATTGAAACAGTTGAAATGGCGGATTCCGACCTCACCTAAGGTTAAGCAACACTGGGTGGGGTCGGAATTGGATGGGTGACCGCCCGAAAAAATTGTTTTTGTTGTTTTTTATTAAGAAATTTTATATATGGTAAAGAATAGAAATAAATAAAAATAGTAAATTTAAATATAAAGACTAGAAGTTTATATAAATAAATAAATATTGTAAAAAATTGAAATATGTATAAATGACAAGTAATGTAAACAAAAATCAGAAGTATAAATAAAGGAATACATAATAAAGTAATTGAAACAGTTGAAATGGCGGATTCCGACCTCACCTAAGGTTAAGCAACATTGGGTGAGGTCGGAATTTGGATGGGTGACCGCCCGGAAATTGTTTTTTGTATTTTTTATTGCCATCAAATTAGTAACATTGGGCGCGGTCGGTATTAGGATGGGTGACCGCCTAAAAATAATTAGTTGAAAAAATTTTTGTTAAAATTGGAAATACACATAGAAATAAATTGAACATAACACATGTATGGAAAAAATATAGCAAAAAGAAATGGATACAATATAAGTTAATGTAAACAAATTGTAAATAAATATTTGGAACAATAAAGATGAGCGAATGTATGTGTACATCAATTGTAGATGTGCTGTACACATATATTTGAACATTATAAATATATTATATATACATATATATCAAAATATAACGACATCACACAATACATTGCACTATAAAATAAAAAACAAAGATAAAAAAGGTCTCTTATTAAGTAAGGGGAAAAGCGCATAGGCAGTAACACCCTGCGATGGCGGGTGCCTGCTTCCATAAAAAAAAAAAAAAAAAAAAAACCTAACCTAACCTAACCTAACCTAACCTAACCTAACCTAACCTAACCTAACCTAACCTAACCCAGTCTCGTAGCTTAGATGGCCGAGAACGCATCGTTTTTAACCCGTTCCGCTCGTTAAATTCGTACCAGTGAGAAAATTCGCTTGAATTTTGACAAACCGCATATCAAAATCTTCGTCGTCGCGAGACGATTTTGATGCAAAAAACCGCGTGGGAATCGAACCAGGACTTAAAAAGTTATAGTGTAAAAACTGTAAACTTTGTGACAAAAAGTGACAGGGAAGTTTGTTTCCCCTAAATCTCCGGATTTAGATCTATAACTTAGTGTTTTCGATCGGCGCGATTGTGTATGTTTAGTGTACGAACAATTTAAGACCTTTTACAGACTTTTAAAGTGACTATCACCAGAGTTGTGGCGTTTTTTCCAGAAATTTTTTCTGTCAAAACGTCACACGAGCATAGAAAAATCCTTATATCTCCGGAAGTAGTAAACAACCTCCGGTTTTTTAACTGTTAGAGGTTGTGTCTCAGACGTCTGCGTCTTTTGAGACCACTTCCAAAATTTTTCATCGTTTTTTGGTGGAGATATAAGGAATTTTAAATAAGGGTGTGGCCGATGAAAAAATTTTTTCATCACCACCAATCCCCACTGGCGATAGCTTGAAAGCTGCACGTGGACTAGACGATCGTGTTAGTGAAAACCCCAGCGAAATCGGACCAGAAATAAGTGAGATATAGGACATAATAACTTTTGACAATAAACAGTGATTGTGACACTTATTTTTGTGAAAAACTTGGATTTTTATTTAGTGACCCCTGTGTGTTCAGCCTTGTGAGGGTGTGTCTCGGGGATACCTGTCTTTTGAGACCCCTCCCAAGAGTTTTGGACCACAATTGTAGGAGTGACCCCCCTTTTTATATAAAAAGGGTGTGGTGGTGATAACTCAGACCCTGGTCCCCTGGGAGAGCTACAGAGACACATAAATGTGAGTGACGGTGAACTGCACCAGAGACAGTTTTTACTTTTTATTTTAGTGCATTAATTTAGATTTTATAGTGACATTTAGTTAAACAGACATTTACCACCCTTACTCTAAGGGTTGTGTTCTGCCCCTCTCAAAAAACTTATAGTTAATTAGTGCACAAAAAGACGCAACTTTTGACACCCCTTTGACCCAAATCGGTTGGGAAACCAGGGAGTATTAGTGTAATATACATTTTAAAACTTTAAAACATTTTGTGACGTCACGATTTAGGAATGTGGATAAGCGTCATTAAAAACTAGGTCAAATTGTGTTTGACCCTATAACTTGGACACCTGTGGCCTGTTTTTACCGGCAAAGACATTTTTGGGCATCTTGGGACGAACTCTATCCATCCCAGAAACAAAATAGTGAAAAAACTTTTAATCGGTTAGGAGAAAATTCCTAACATACAAACCAACACCATAAAAGCTATCCGAGGCTGTATCTCCGGACTGCTTGGCCCGATCTCGCTGGAATTCGAGATCCGGGAGCCCATAGTGGAGGCCCCCCTTTTGACATTACAAATTGGACCGTCTTCCTGGCGGAGTCCCTGGAAAACAGGGACAAAACCAGGAAACATTAACATCTTCGGCCTGGTTAGGCCGAATCCAAAAGTTTCTTCAGGGATAGTTTCCCCTTAACAAAGGGAAACTACTGGTGCCTTCTTTTGGGCCAAAAGGGGAGAGATCAGGGAGATACGGGAGGAAAACCGAACTTTGGCCTGGGTGGTCCGATTCGGAAAATTCTTTTGGATTGCGGCCCGGGATAGAATTGACAACACGACACAACAAAGAGGGGTCCTGTGGGAGGTCGCAATCCATCAGGATAATTAATCTTAAGTTTTCACTAGTATAATTTAAATTGAATTAGTTTGTTTGACACAAAATTTTTTTTATTTTTTAATTTAATTTCAAATTATTAGAATTGATACGGGACCGTATACATCCCCTTAATATAACGACAGTCCCAACTGGGAAAATTTACGTCCCCCCACGGGGATAAAATTATTCTTAAGTTTTTTACTTGAAAATTTTTATTTAAAAATCTCATTAATTATTTATTTGACTGAATTTGTATGTAACTGTGTTTGTGACTTAAAATAGACCGTACCCCCTTTTACAGGGTAAATTATTTATAACCACACCCCGCTATACAGGGTGTATAATAATATTAGTTTTAGATTTGACAATTTTCCCCGGACATAAAATGTATGACACACCGACAACATCGCACGTAGGGGGACAGGCCTCCCCCAATGCCAACAAATCGCCCTCGCTGGTGTTGGACGCCGCGAGGACATTTATCAAGAGACCAACCACGAAAAGAAGGTCACTGGAAAACATGTCCACTTTTAAAAAGATGAAAACAACCTACGCCGACTTATCCAGTGACCATATACTCCAGGAGGTCATGAGGACATTTGAGGAGATCCCCATAAAGGTTCAGGGATATCCTCAGATGCGAAAAGACATAAGGCTCTTCCTGGAGATGAGCTCTGATAGATGTCAGCGCCACCTCTTCGAGCTCAGCGAGAGGATGAAGAGCTTGGAGGGGGCGGCGTCCGGCACCGCGGGTGCGGCGGTCGCGGCGACACCTCCCGTAAGGGATGAGGCCGCCGTGGCGGCCGCCCCCCCGATTCAGGAGGGGGCGATACTGGCCAAACTTAATAAGTTGGACACAGATATACATGACTGGATCAAAAAATGCCACGATAGCCTGAAAGAGGAAATAGAGACCCTGGATAAACACGGCGATCAGCGAGGCGCCAATGTAACAGAATCGGTTTGCAGGGTAATTGAGGAGACCCAAGCCGACTCAAACAAGAAGATAGAAGGTCTCATCAAGCAGGCGCAGTCCCAGACCGAAGACCTGGTCGGGACTGCTGCTAGGGACATAGTTGTCGAAACAAAAACGTACATTGGCGCCTCCGTGGAATCGTTGTCTTCCCTCCGGGTCCCAGAACCCAGCACAACCTACGCCAGTGTCGCAGCGGCCAGACCCCGGCGCCGGCCGGCACTTCACTCTGTAGCTGTCACCTCTAAGGACAGACAGGAGACGGCCGGAGAGGTGCTCACCAGAGTGGAGAAGGCGGTCGACGCCGGACGTACTGGCCTAAAGATTTCTAAGGCCAGGAAGGCAAAGAACAGCGTCGTCATCCTGGGCTGCGACACTAAAGAAGAGGCAGAAAAATTAAAGAAATACATAGAAAGTAAAGGCGATGGGCTCGTGGTGGAGCCCATGAAGAACAAGGACCCGCTGGTCGTCTTAAAGGACGTCCATGCGGACAACGATAACGACCAACTCATAGCCGCATTACAAAAACAAAACGCGGAAATCTTCATGGGCTTACCACGAGAGGAGGGGGAGGACATTAGAATTAAATACAAAAAGAGAACGAGAAACCCAGGAGCTTCCCACATCGTCCTACAAGTAGGACCGAAGGCGTGGCAGAGGATGACGGCGGCGGGGGTGCTCTACCTAGGCCTACAAAGGGTCAGGGTGGAGGACCAATCGCCCCTGATCCAATGCACAAGATGCCTGGCATTCGGCCACGGTCGCAAGTTCTGCACTGAGGGTGCGGACAGATGCAGCCACTGTGGGGGCCCGCACCTGCGCAAGGATTGCGCAGACTACAGTGCGGGTTCGGTACCGCGGTGCTGCAACTGCTCGCACTCTGGGTCGCGGAGCACAGACCACAACGCCTTCAGCGCCGAATGTCCTGTTCGCGCCAAATGGGACTACTTAGCAAGGGAGACCACAGCTTATCCCTGACACATCCACACACAGAAACACACTACACAAGACACACACAAACAAACACAGATATAAAGATTATATTATAATAATATAGGAATATATCAAAACATGCACACAACAATAAACACTAGATTACATTAATTTAACATACATACACCGACTGAAGCAGTTCACAAACAAGAAAGTAACAACAATATATATTGTCATATATATACTGTTTGTTAATAGAATGTAATAAAGGAAAGAGTGAACTGTGGAGGAAAACACACATTTACAGAACACAAAAACATGCACACAAAAACAAAGAAACTACACAAAAATACGTGTCGTGGAAAGCAGGTCATCCCGGCTAACTGTGGGCGATGTGTGAAGCTCCTATTAGCAAACACATAGGGTCCCGCAAAAAAGCGATGCTATATCAAAATAACAGGCGTTTTAATAAACAAAGTAAAGGTTGCTAAGACAAAAGTGACAGGCTGAAAACAATAAAATAATTGTATGGAAAATAGATGTAAGTAATATAACGTAAATAGAGGATAAATATATAAAATAGATATAAATAAGTAATAGTAGGAAATAGTAGACAACCAAGGACATGTAAAAATAGTGCATTAAGAAGGGATCTGTGTGATATGAAAGAATTTAATATGTAAGGAATAACACGTGGTTCTGTGTAGCGCAGAGGTTACCGCGCGGCCATTGTGTTGATCTCCGTTGCCTAGCAACGGAAATCGGCACAAAAGGTAAACAAAAACCAACTGTTGGTGTAACTTGTGTCTGAAAATAGTAAATAAATAACTTTAATGTGCTGTAAATTTAAATATAAAGACTAGAAATATATATAAATAAATGAATATTGTAAAAAATTGAAACATATATAAATGACAAGAAATGTAAACAAAAAATCAGAAGTATAAATATATGAATATATATTAAAGCAATTGAAACGGTTGAAATGGCGGGTTCCGACCTCACCTAAGGTTAAGCAACATTGGGTGAGGTCGGAACTTGGATGGGTGACCGCCCGAAGGAATTGTTTTTGTTGTTTTTTATTGGAAAAATTTATATATGGTAAAGAATGGAAATAAATAAAATAGTAAATTTAAATATAAAGACTAGAAATATATATAAATAAATGAATATTGTAAAAAATTGAAACATATATAAATGACAAGAAATGTGAACAAAAAATCAGAAGTATAAATGTATGAATATATATTAAAGCAATTGAAGCAGTTGAAATGGCGGGTTCCGGCCTCACCTAAGGTTAAGCAACATTGGGTGGGGTCGGAACTTGGATGGGTGACCGCCCGAAGAAATTGTTTTTGTTGTTTTATTGGAAAATTTTATATATGGTAAAGAATGGAAATAAATAAAATAGTAAATTTAAATATAAAGACTAGAAATATATATAAATAAATGAATATTGTAAAAAATTGAAACATATATAAATGACAAGAAATGTAAACAAAAAATCAGAAGTATAAATATATGAATATATATTAAAGCAATTGAAGCAGTTGAAATGGCGGGTTCCGGCCTCACCTAAGGTTAAGCAACATTGGGTGGGGTCGGAACTTGGATGGGTGACCGCCCGAAAAAATTGTTTTTGTTGTTTTTTATTGGAAAATTTTATACATGGTAAAGAATGGAAATAAATAAAATAGTAAATTTAAATATAAAGACTAGAAATATATATAAATAAATGAATATTGTAAAAATTGAAATATATATAAATGACAAGCTGCAAGGGCGCTCCTAGCCGGGTCGCGGTGAGCACTCCAAATTGAGTATCTCGCGGCTCGGCACTAGGCGAAGAGGAACACGTGGGGTTTAGTGGGTAGTCTGGCCCCCCTCTCCGGAGGCCAGGAGTCCCACACGAAGCGGACCCATCGCCCCCGCGGTGGGCGAGCGAAGTGCGTAAATGCAGTCCCCACGTTAAAAAAAAAAAAAAACCTAACCTAACCTAACCTAACCTAACCTAACCTAACCTAACCTAACCTAACCTTTTTTTTTTTTTTTTTTTTTTTTTACGTGTGGAAACCCCCTCGGGCCGTCACCCCGCCGGGGTTTGCGGCGGGGCGGTGTGTCGGAATCGAACCGACTAAAACCACACGGTGTGCCAACTCTGCGCCTGAGAAGGGAGGGGTCCGGGAATCGCTGATATTAAAACGACCGGACCCCTCCCAGCGCCTGCCCGCACTGAAGCGGGCACCGTCTGCTAGTAAACCTAACCTAACCTAACCTAACCTAACCTAACCGAGTCTCAATCGCTTAGATGCCGAGACAGCATCGTTTTTGACGCGCTCCGAACCTTTAAAATCGTGTATGTGACAAAGTGTCCCCGATAATAAAGTGTGATAGCTCAAAAGTTGCGCCATCGCAAGACGAACTTAGAGCAAAAAACCGCGTGGAAATTGGACAAGAACTCTGGATTTTATCGACGAAAAAACAAAAGTTTTTTCGTCAAAAGTGACTGTGTATTTTAAAACTCCCATATCTTACGATTAAGATCTGTGACCCCCAGTTTTTCAACTGTGCAAAGTTGCAGAGTGAGTGTATGTACATTTTAAGACAAATCGCGGATTTTTGAGGTGAAAATTACCAAAGTTGTGGTGCTTTTTATCAAAAATCCTTCTGTCAAAACAACTGACCGGAAGTGAAAAACACTTGTTACTACAAAACAAGCTGAAAACCTCCGGTTTTTCAACCGTGAGAGTGTGCATCTCAGGCGTCTGCGCCTTTTCAGACCTTCTTCAGATTTTTCCATTACTTTTTGTAAAAGTTACAAGTGTTTTTACCAAAAGGGTGTGGTCGATAAAAAAAATTTTTTATCACCACCGATATTCCCTGGGGATAGATAAAAAGTTGCCCACTGGCGAGACGATCAGAACGGTGTGCGTCTTGTTGGGATCAGACCAGGACTTAGGGAGATATAGACCATAGCATCATTTGACAATAAAAGTGAAAGTGACATTAAATTTTGCAAAAAACCTGGATTTTTAGCTAGTGACCCCGGTGTGTTCAGCTTGGTGAGGGTGTGTCTCGGGGATACCCATCCTTTGAGACCCCTCCCATGAGCTTTGGACCACAACTTCGGGAGCTACAGCCCTTTTTCCTTAAAAGGGGTGTGGAGGCTGAGGTCCCGGATCCTGGTCCCTCAGGAGAGTGACAGAGACACGAAACGTGAGTGACGGTTAACTGAATTATAAACCCTTTACAGACCTTGAAAAAGTGCATTAGTTTGTTAGTTATAGTGACTTTTAGACTTATATACATTTACCACCCCTGAACTAAGGGTTGTGCTTTGACCCCCCCATTATACACATCACAAATTAGTGCACCACGAGACCTAACTTTTAAGACCTCCCTGGCTCAATTCGGTGGAGAAACCAAGGAGTTACAGGGTAAGAAGCTTCTAGAAAACTTTTTAAAATCAGTGTGACGTCACAACATTGGAATTTGTAAAAAAGGGTTATCGACGAACCAGGTCAGAGCGTTCTGACCCTATAACTCGGACACCCGTGGCCCGTTTAGACCGACAAGGGTATTTTTGTGTTCTTCTCAACGAACACTATCCATCCCAAGTGAGATTGACAATTTTCGATAAAACTTTTTAAATTGATAGGTCAGTATTTTAGGAATCCGCGAATAACTCCGGATCGGCTGAGCCGATTCTCTCCGGACTTTCTGTGTTGAACTCGGCAGAGGGCGCGCCACAATATTGGCACCCCAGAAAAATTAAAGGGAGGAAAATTGAAAAAATTTCCATCCCAAACAAACTAAATATATTAAAATTTTACTGAATTTTAACGAACTTTCTTGACCAAAAACGTGGCGACGTAACAACGTTGCATCATCAATAACTCCGGACCGGTTGGTCCATTCTTTACCAGTTTTTGGAATTAGGAGCTCCTTGTAAGGGCCCCCCCGTTGATATCACTAATTGGCCCTCTTCCTGGAAGAATCCCCGTAAAAAGGGGATAAACCAGGAAACCCAAAATATCTCGGCCCGTATTGGACCGAATCCGGAAATTTCTTCGGAATTGGGATCCTCTTAGCAGGGAGCAACTACCGACACCCCCATTTGGACCATCAGGGAAGAGGTCCGGAAGAAAAAAGGGGATAAACCCAACTTTGGCCTGGGTGATCCGATTCGGAAAATTCTTTTGGATTGCGGCTCGGGATAGGGTTAACAACCCGTCACGACAGAGAGGGGTCCTGTGGGAAGTCGCAATCCATCAGGATAATTAATTTTAAGTTTACAATAATTTAATTTATTTGGAATTAGTTTGTAAGAAACATCAAATTTTTTATTTTGTCTAAATTTTGGAATTATTGCAATTGATACGGGACAGTATACATCCCCTAAGTACCACGACAGTCCCAATTGGGAAAATTTACGCCCCCCTATAGGGGAAAAAATTAATCTTAAGTTTCAAATTGACCAAATTAAATTTAAATTATTTCTTTTCTTAGTTTTAAGTTAATTATAGACGTGTACCCCCTTATACAGGGTCAAATATTAATTATAAGACACACCCCGTTATACAGGGTGTACAATAAAATTTTAGTAGTTGACAATTTTCCCCGTTTTTAAAAATGTACCATACACCACTAACATCCGCGGACGCCGGGAAACGGGCCTCTCCTGGCTCCAACACCTCATCCTCACGTGTCACGGATGCCGCCAGGACGTTTATAAAGAGGCCGGGAGCAAGTAGGAAATCGTCAGAGAGGTGCTCACAAATGGAAGCCATAGTTTCACGACCTACAAGCCAGCTCCTCCAGGAGGCTATGTGGGCCTTCGAACAAATACCACAGAAGGTCCAACAATACCCTCAGATGAGGAGAGACATCAAGATCTTCCTGGAGGACTCATCCTTCAATGGTATGGCGATTATCTATGAGCTGAGAAATAGAATAAGGAATCTGGAGGAGGCGGCATCCGGAGCCGCTGGCGCGGCTGACGCGGATGCATCTCCTGCGATGGAGAAAGTAGCCGCGGCGGCTCCGCCCCCGGCCCAGGAGGGGACCATACTGGCGAGACTGGGGGATATGGAAGAAAACATCTCCAAATGGATCATCAGCGCTCAGACCAGCCTAAAGGAACAGATCCAGTCCCTTGGCACGGAGTGCGATGGCAGGGAAAAGGCCGCAATTGAACTCTTCCAGAGCAAGATCGAGACGACGCAAGTCGAAATCGACCAGGCGACCGAGGCCTTGATAGTGCGCGCGCAGTCCCAAATCGAAGACCACATTGGGACTGTCGCTAGGGACATAGTGGTAGAGACCAAAACGCACTTCGGCGCCGCCCTGGAAGAGTTGGCCTCCCGGAACCATGGAGCTGCTGAACCCACCCCCCAGTCCTACGCCAGCGTCGCAGCGGCCAGACCCAGGCGCCGACTGGCTCTCCACTCGGTGGCGGTTACCTCAAAGGATGAGCAGGAGACGGCCGGAGAGGTACTCGCCAGGGTGGAGAAGGCGGTCGACGCCAGGAGTACTGGCCTGAAAATAGCCAAGGCCCGTAAGGCCAAAAATGGCAAGGTAATCCTGGGCTGTGACACAGAGGTGGAGGCCAACAGGCTAAGAAAACAAATTGAGAGTAGCAACAATGGGCTTGTGGTAGAGCCCATGAAAAATAAAAATCCCCTGGTCATCCTCAAGGATGTGTACAAGGAAAATGATAACAACGACATGATTAGGGCTATATACACCCAGAACCCGGACATATTCATGGGCCTACCACAGGAGGAGAGAGAGGCCTGCATCAAGTACAGGAAGAGGACAAGGAACCCGGGGACTTCCCACATAGTCCTCCAGGTTAAGCCAAGGGTATGGCAGAGAATGACGGAGGCTGGGACCCTCTACCTAGACCTGCAGAGGGTTAGGGTGGAGGACCAGTCTCCGATCATACAATGCACTAAATGCCTGGCATTCGGCCATGGCCGCAGGTTCTGCGCCGAGGGTGCGGACAGGTGTAGCCACTGTGGGGGCCCGCACTTGCGTAAGGATTGCGCCGACTATAGTGCGGGCACCGGACCTCAGTGCTGCAACTGTTCGCGCTCTGGGCAGCGGAATGCGGGCCATAACGCCTTCAGCGCCGAGTGCCCGACCCGTAGCAAATGGGACTATCTGGCGAGGGAAACGACGGCGTACTTGTGACCCACCAACACACAACTACACACTACACAAGACAGACATAAATACTAAACACTGATTTAATTATTGTATAATGACTATATAAAAATATATCAGAACATGCACACTATCATAGACACTAAGATACATATATTTGAAGACACACATAAGAAGAAAACAGCTCACAAATTAGGAACGTGGCAATTATATATATTATATATATATATAAATTGCCAACAAGTGTGACATAAAGGAAGAGTGAGTTGTAGATGGGTACACACATACAAAATACTAGACAAGTACACAAAAAACATGCAAACAACACAGATACACTAGTCATGAGTAACGAGTCTCCCTTATCCTGGGGGAGCGGGTGGGAAGCCACCCGGGTCAAACAGACATACTGACTGACTTGCTTTGCACTGTAGGACAATGTGCATAACACCTCCTTAGAAACACGTAGCGTCTCGCAAAAATACATTGCTACGATAAAAGAGACAGGCGACTTATTAAACAAAAAATAAAAGAGGAGTATGCGGAAGCAAAGTAACAGGCGTTTAAATAAAATATATTAGTATGGAGAAATTAAGTACATAAATGTGGCGTAAAAAATGGAAATAAATATGTAATATATGTAAAAGAGTAACAGTAAAGAATAATAGATAATAGGGACATATATATATATAGTGCTTTTTAAGGAAATTTGTGTGATATGGACATATTAAATAGTGACACGTGAATATGTGTGGCGCAGAGGTGACAGCGCGGCCATTTGTGTTGATCTCCGTTGCTTAGCAACGGAAATCAACACAAAAGGTAAACATAGTACAATAAACAATTATATAAATGTAAATATATACAAGTGACGGCAGCGGAAAAACATGTGTACAGCGAACAGAAATAAATAAAATTGGTAAATATAAGTATAGTGTAAACAGGTGGAATGTATGTGCAACTCACCGAAGTTAAGCAACATTGGGCGAGGTCGGCACTAGGATGGGTGACCGCCTGAGAGTTGTTTTTGTTGATCTTGTAATATGTATTTATATGTATTAACAATATATAAGTGCATATAGATACATATTATAAAAAATTAGAAGTATATATAAATAAATGTATATTATAGGAATTAAAATGTGTATGAATGGCAAATTAATGACAAACAGGGTTAAGCAACATTGGGCGAGGTCGGTACCTAGATGGGTGACCGCCTGTGAATTGTTTTTGTTAATTTTTTAGAATATTGAAGTGTTAAGAAATATGTTAGAATACATACAGATAAAATAAAACATGATGAAAACAAACAAACAGTAAATAAACAAATATATAGAACATAATGGAAGAGCAGGTGTTTGCACATATATTGGCGTTTTGATATATTATATAGATGTACATAAATACATATTATAAAAAATTAGAAGTATATATAAATAAATGTATATTATGGAAATGGAAATATGTATGAATGGCAAATTAATGACTACCAAGGTAAAACAACATTGGGCGAGGTCAGTACCTGGATGGGTGACCGCCTGTAAATTGTTTTTTGTTATTTTTGTAAAATTTTTGGAATATTAAATTATTAAGAAATATATTAGAACACGTACAGATAAAATAAAACATGATGAAAACAAACAAAGATGAAAATAGTTTTTGTAATGTGTATTTGTATTATATAAATACGTACAAATACATATTATAAAAATTAGAAGTATATATAAATAAATGTATATTATAAGAATTGAAATATCTATGAATGGCTAATTAATGAATACCAAGGTAAAGTAACATTGGGCGAGGTCGGTACCAAGATGGGTGACCGACTGAAAACTGCTTTTTGTTAAATTTTGTTAAAATTTTTGTTAAAGTTTGTTAAATTTTTAGAATAATTAAATTGTTAAGAAATAAGTTAGTATACATATAGATAAAATAAAACATGATGTAAATAAATAAATAAAATATAGATAAATGTGTAGAACGCAGTGGATGGGCAAGTGTGAGTCTGAAGAAACTGAGAGTACGCTGGAGACACACATTTGGACATCTCTGTGCATACATGTGATACATGTGTTGAAAGGGATTCGCTAATGTTGTCGCTGTGTTGTTGCTGTTGCCGCGATTGTTGTGTTGCAACTGTTACTGTAAACGTCACTATTATCACTGTCATCACTTTCATCACCTTCATCAATTATCACCATCACCAATGTCATCATCATCACCACTTTTATCATCATCACCACTTTCATCATCATCACCATTTTCATCATCATCACCAATTTCATCATCATCACCAATTTCATCATCATCACCATTTTCATCATCATCACCAACTTCATCATCATCACCACTTTCATCATCATCACCAATTTCATCATCATCACCAATTTCATCATCATCACCATTTTCATCATCATCACCATTTTCATCATCATCACCATTTTCATCATTTTCATTATTTTCATCATTTTCATCATTTTCATCAATTTCAAAATTTTTATCATTTCCACCAATTTCATCATCTTCATTATAAAATAGAAATAATGTAACGTATTGAATTAAAAATAATATATGTATGAGAATGTCATAGAAAGTAAATAGATGCAATATAAAGTGTTGTAAACAATGGCATAAAAATATATAGGATGCAATGGATGGGCGAGTGTATATGTACAGCAACTGTAAATGTGTTGTACATATAGATTTGAACATTTATATTTATTATGTATACATATATATTACAATTATATCGACATCACACACCACACTTGCACTAAATAAAAAACATGGTCTAAAAAAGGTCCTGTCGTTATTATGGACGGGGAAAAGCGCATAGGCAGTAACACCCTGCGATGGCGGGTGCCTGCTTCCAAAAAAAAAAAAAAAAAAAAAAAAAAAAAAAAAAAAAAAAAAAAAAAACCTAACCTAACCTAACCTAACCTAACCTAACCTAACCTAACCTAACCTAACCTAACCTAACCTAACCTAACCTAACCTCCGCCGTGTGGAGCCGGCATAGAATAGCTCCACCCCATCTCCTCCCGTGGGTGTCGTAAAAGGCGACTAAGGGAAAATCGGAGCCGAATTTCAGGCTGCCGAGATGGGCGTGACCCGTCGTGCCGCACTCCAAACGTCCCTCTGCTTTAGCAGAGGGCGTATTGGAAAGCGAGTAGGTCAGAGGGGCTGGCACTTGAGTGCTAGCTCCGTCTGTGAGAGAGGGCTAGCCACCCTCTCGCATTCCGTAACCAACAGGGGCTCAGCAACGACCCGATTGGTGGCTACAAGAGGGTATGCTGAGAACCTGTTGGCCGGAGGGCTTGCCTTAATTGGCCGGCCCATGACAAGGACAGTCTATAACACCCGACAGCTAAGTCGATAAAACCTGTGGATACCGGCCGACCTCCACAGTACATAGGCTTATCCGGGTGCAGGGGGCACCGCCCGGATGGACTTCATTTCCCCCATACTCGTGGGTTAAGTTATGGATACTGAAACTAAAACTAATATTGAAAACGAAATTGATACCAATAAAAAAACGACTACTGGCAAGCCAACCGGATCATCTGATTGCAAGGGGGAGTTGCGAACCCCGTCACCACACCCGTTGGTGACGAAGGAGGCACGCGTCACCCTGACGCGATATAGCAGGGACTCGTCGGCGTCAAGTGACGCCTCAATGGTGGACGCGGACTCGCGCCCATCATCGCCGGGTCGGTTGTGGCGGAAACGCCTCAACTCCGACAGCTCCGGCCCAGTGGAGGTGAAGAAGAGAGGTCGCCCACCTACAACTGGGGAATACGTCGGCCTGGCGCAAGCCAAGGCCGACTTGAACAGGGCAAAGGAGCGGGAGCTGGAGCTCCGCGCCGAGAAGGAACTGGCGGAAGAGGTCCGACAGCAAAGGGAGTCTTACCTCCGTAAAACTCCCATACAGACGTCGGACCAAACACAATCTTCCGAGCCCGTCAGCGCAGAACAGCTGACGGTGTCCATCGAGGCGGCAGTGGCGGTGGTGCAAACCATCGCCACAAAGAGCTCCAAGCTCAAGGGGCAATATGTGCGGGACCTGAGGGTGGCCTGTAGCTCCATTTTGGAGCTCGCCCACCAACTCAAGGCCCGCACTGCTAACGAGGAGGTCGCCAACCTTCAGGTAGAGCTTGCTGCCGTACGGGCGGAAATGAAGGCCCTGAAGATGAGTCGCGAGGAGATGATCTTCATGATCGATGCGCGACTCGCGGGCTTCCAGGACCGCCTGCTGCCTGAGGTGCGCATCCGTCCGCCTCTCCAGGCGGACGAGAGGAACGCCGCCAGAGCCGCTGGTGCTGCCCGTGCTGCGGAACAAAGGGCCTCCAAGTCCAGCCGGAGGCCCGAGTCTTCTGCCGTTCTTCCCACTCCTTCCGCGCCTCCTCAGGCTCCGCCCCTCTCGCCCATCGCGGCAGACGGGCAGAAGGATTCGGATCCCTGCCCCTCTGGGACGGTCCCGTCGGACGGGGAACCCAAGGGGAAAAAGAAAAAGCAGAAGGCAAAGAAACGGAGTGCAGCGGCGAAGGAGGCCGAAGCTGCCCGTCAGCCGCGCCCGCAGGCTCCCGCCGCCGCCCCGCCACCTGTGAAGGAGGCGTGGAGCGCCGTGGCGGCGCGGCCTAAGAAAAAGGCCACCCCAGCACCGCCGAGCGTCAAGGCACCCGCCAAGCCTCCGAAGAAGGCGAAGGCGAGTCGCAAACTCCGCGCCCCGACAACCGCTGCAGTGTGCCTCACACTGCAGCCGGGCGCTGTAGAGAAGGGGGTCACCTATTCCCAGGTGATCGCCAATGCCGAGAGGTCCATCGATATAAAGACTCTCGGCATTGACGGCCTCCGGTTCCGCACTGCCGTGACCGGGGGAAGGATCCTGGAGATAGGTGGCGCTGACAGGGCCACCAAGGCCGATAAATTGGCGGCCAAGCTTGAAGAGGTGCTGGGAGAGGAGGTCCGTATTGCCAGGCCGGAGAGGTGCGTAGAGTTGCGCATCTCAGGCCTGGGCGATGCGGCAACTAAGGAGGCGGTGGCCAAAATCCTGGCAGAAGAGGGAGGCTGCCCTGTCGCCTCCATCAAGGTGGGCGACATCAATCGCCCACCCGGTCGACAGGGCACTGCCTGGCTGCGGTGTCCGGTTGCGGCGGCCAAAAAGTTAACGGACGGCCGCCGCATCGTCGTCGGGTGGTCAGCGGTCAAGCTGACCACCCTGGAGCCAAGGCCGGCGCGGTGCTTCCGCTGCCTGGAGCCGGGACACGTGGGGGCAAAGTGCGCTGCGAAGATCGACCGCAGCGCACTCTGCTTCCAATGCGGACAGGAGGGCCACAAGGCGGCCGCCTGCTCCGCGGACCCCAAGTGTCCCGTCTGTGCGGCGGAAGGTGTGGCGTCCGGCCACAGACTCGGCTCCGCGAAGTGCCAGGCAGCCTCCCGTAAGAGGGGGGGTCAGGCGAAACGCAAGGCGACAGGGGGGGTGGAACCCAAGACCACCCCAACGACCCTGTCGCCACCGTCCAATGAGGAGGAGATGGACACCGCCCAAACTTAATGGCTCCCCAAATCTCCGTGCTGCAGGCCAATGTCAACCACTGCGCCACGGCCCAGGACCTACTGGCCCAGACCGTGACGCAGTGGCAGACGACAGTGGCGGTAGTCGCCGAGCCGTATTACGTGCGCACTGGCCCCAACTGGGCCAGCGACAGCGACGGCTTGGTGGCTATCGTCGCCCAGCGAACCGGCCCCCACCAACTCGACAGAGTAGTGAGGGGCCGAGGGTGCGTCCTCGCCACGCTGGGCGACACTGCAGTGATTGGGGTGTACTTCTCGCCCAACAGAAGCCTCGCCGAGTTTGAGCAGTGGCTCACGGAGGTCGGGGCTCTGTTGGCGGACGCGCACCCCACTCCGGTCGTGGTAGCCGGGGATTTCAACGCCCACTCACGGGCGTGGGGATCTCCGAGGACCGACGGCCGGGGGGAGATATTGGAGGAATGGGCGGTGTCTCACGGCTTGGTGCTGCTTAACAGGGGGACGGTACCCACGCTTGTGCGGCCCCAGGGCAGCTCGATAGTAGACCTGTCGTTTGCTAGTCCTGCCCTGGCTGGCCGCACTCGCAATTGGCGGGTCGTCAAGAATGTGGAGACCGCGTCGGACCATCGTTACATACGGTTCGACGTGGTCTCTCGCTCAGCGGCCATCCGAGGAGGAGATGGCAACCGTCCCCTTGCTGGAGAAGGTCCGCGGTGGCGCCTCGGTTCTCTGAACCGGGAACTGGCCCTAGAGGCGGCTATCGTCGAGCGCTGGGTTGCTGGTGGAGCGGAAAGCGGCCCAGACGCGGACGCGAGGTGCGATAGTCTCGCTGGGAAGCTGACTCGCGTCTGCGATGCGGCGATGCAGAGGGCGAGGCCAGCCCTCCCTCGGAGGCAAGTGTACTGGTGGCGTCCCCACCTTGCCGGGCTGCGTGCCGCAAGTCACGCGGCCCATAGGCAGTACACTCGCAGCCGCAGGAGGGCCGTCAGGGACCTCGCCCGTGAAGAGGAACTGCTCGCCGCACATAGGGCCGCTCGTGCGGCCCTCAACTCGGCGATCAGAGCCGCCAAAGAGGAGGCCTGGAGGGAGTGGCTCGAGAGCCTGGATCGAGATCCGTGGGGGCGCCCGTACAAAACCGTGAGCCAGAAGCTCCGGCCCTGGGCGCCTCCCCTCACCAGAACTCTCGAGCCACAGCTTCTGGGCCGAGTGGTCGGTTCCCTCTTCCCTGAGCGGGAAGAGTGGGTCCCACCGCGGATGGCAGCACCAAGCCGTCACCGAGTGCCGGCAGAAGGCGACGCAGAGGCGATACCTCCCGTGTCCGAGGCCGAGCTAGGGGCGGCGATCCTGGCTCTCAAAGTCAGGAAACGCGCCCCGGGCCCGGACGGCATCCCTGGGAAGGTCGTCGCCTTAGCGATGCCGGCACTCGAGGAGGAGACGCTGTCCCTCATGTCGGAGTGTGTGGCGTCGGGGAGATTCCCGCGACGATGGAAGACCGGACGGCTCGTGCTGATCAGGAAGCACGGGCGCCCAGCCGAGGCACCGTCGGCCTACCGCCCCATCGTACTGCTCGACGAGACGTGCAAAATGTTTGAGCGAGTGCTCGCTGCGCGTCTCGTCAAGCACCTGGAGGGGGCGGGGCCCGATCTCAGCGACGGTCAGTTCGGCTTCCGTCGCGGGAAGTCGACTCTTGACGCCGTTTCCCGACTGCGGGGCAGCGTCGATGAGGCGATCGCCGGGGGCGGGGTGTTGCTGGCCGTGTCGCTCGACATCGCCAACGCCTTCAACACCCTCCCCTGGCAGACAATCGCCGAGGCCCTGAGGTACCACAACGTACCGTGGTACCTCAGGCGAATCCTTGCGGACTACTTCGTGGACCGGGTCATCACGTACTCGGGCCGAGACGGAGTGGTCCGCAAGGCTAAGAGGTGTGGTGTTCCACAGGGGTCGGTACTTGGGCCGCTCCTGTGGAACATCGGGTACGACTGGGTCCTGCGCGGTGCTACTCTTCGGGGAGTCGGCGTACTTTGTTACGCCGACGATACCCTAGTGACCGCGCGGGGCCCCACGTTCCGCGACGCCGCCGTCCTAGCGACGGCAGGCGTCGCTCAAGTGGTGCGCCGAATCAGTGCGCTGGGCCTCCATGTCGCCCTCGAGAAGTCCGAGGCCCTCTTCTTCCATGGGCCTCGGCAGACGCCGCCTCGAGACACCACGATCGTGGTGGGGGGCACCTCCATCGCCGTCGGCCGCAGCCTCAAGTATCTGGGGCTGGTTCTCGACGGTCGGTGGGGGTTTGCGGAACATTTCCGGCAGCTGGCGCCGAAGGTGCTAGCGTTTGCCGGAATGCTCTCGCAGCTGCTCCCCAACGTAGGAGGACCGGGGTCTGCCTGCCGCCGTCTCTACGACGGTGTGGTGCGCTCTAAGGCGCTCTACGGAGCGCCTATCTGGGCGGAGGCTCTCTGCCCGGCTAACGTTGCCCTGCTGCGTCGTCCGCAGCGGGCCATCGCGCAGAGGGCCGCACGGGCGTACCGCACCGTCTCCTACGAGACGGCGTGCGTCCTGGCGGGCAGTATCCCCTGGGATCTCGAGGCCGGCGTCCTCAAAAGGGTGTACGAGGAGGGCGCCCTGATTCGGCGAGCTGGTGGATGCCCGCCTCCGGAGGAGATCGAGCGCTGGAGGCAGGAGGCTCGCGACGATCTCTTCCGGACGTGGGCTGCCAGAATGGAAGGGAGTCCGACGGCGTTCGTTAGGGCCGCTCGGCCCGTCCTGCGACAGTTTGTGGAGGGGGGTCATGGGGCTCCCACGTATCACCTCACCCAACTTCTCACGGGTCACGGCTGCTTCGCCAAGTACCTGTGGGAAGTTGTGGGGGTAGAATCGGAGCCCCGGTGCCGCAACTGCACCAGCGGCGACCCCGACACGGCCCATCACACCCGGGCCGTGTGCGAAGCATGGGACGGGCAAAGAGCGGCCCTGACGAGCGTCATCGGCGCTGATCTCTCGCTGCCGGCCATCGTGGAAGCCATGGCCGGCAGCGACCGGTGCTGGGCCGCCATCGCCTCGTTTGCCAGCGAGGTGATGACGGCCAAGAGAGAGGCCCTGCGGGAGCGGGAGCGAGCTGGGCTCACTCTCCCGCCCCGCAGGCCCCCAGCGAGGGGTCGCCGGCGTCAAGTGTTCGCCCGCGGCCCCGACTGAGAGTTGCCATGGGCGGTGGGTCGGGGGACCTGCCGCCCCCAGCCACGTGGCGGATGCGCCCTTGTTGTTCCGGGGGCGCATACCAACTCTAAGGTCAGGGGGGCCCCAACGATCTGGCCCCCCCCGAGGCGAGCCTGCAAGGGCGCTCCTAGCCGGGTCGCGGTGAGCACTCCAAATTGAGTATCTCGCGGCTCGGCACTAGGCGAAGAGGAACACGTGGGGTTTAGTGGGTAGTCTGGCCCCCCTTCCGGAGGCCAGGAGTCCCACACGAAGCGGACCCATCGCCCCCGCGGTGGGCGAGCGAAGTGCGTAAATGCAGTCCCCACGTAAAAAAAAAAAAAAAAAAAAAACCTAACCTAACCTAACCTAACCTAACCTAACCTAACCTAACCTAACCTAACCTAACCTAACCCCTTCCCGCGTGTACTACGGCAGAACACACATCGAGCTCCCGAATAAAAATTAATAAAAGTGGCTAAAAGTGACCTAGAAACGTGGAAACAGTTAAAAGTGACTTATAAGTGTGACACGCAGCTGGTCAATTGGAGGAGACATCATATATCACCGGGCTCCGGAGATATAGACCCTCAAAGTCTCGACCAGAAATCTCCACGAAGGTCAGTAAAAGCTTAATATCCTGCATCAACAAAACATCGAGCGCACCAAGACCTATCTTTGGACACCGGAATCTTTAGGATCCGTTGACCCTCTGAAGAGTTATTAGCGTCGCAGACTATCAGCAAACACGTGCTGAAAACCACGTGCCGAGAACTACGGGGACCACACAGGCCGTGGGGTCTACACGTTCTACGGGGTTCGCACGGCACAACTTGCTGACCGGTCGCCGCGAATGAAACTTCCGGTGTTGCTGACACAACAAAAAAGCTGACGATTCGATTTTATTCTACCATATTGTGTGTTTACCTAAGAAATCTAGTATTACCACAGGGAGAATTAAATTCTCCCCACTTGCTCCTGAACCGCCGGATATTGACACGCCGTGAAGAAAATTTTTCAACACCGCCACACTTCTCGGTCAAGGTGCCCCCCCCCCAACACTTGTTCCCCCCTAATACTCATATCTTCAACCCCTTTTCTGGGATTTATTTACTTGTCACAGCATCCCTAATCTATTTACCCCACTACCCCCACCACCCCCTCCCCCTAAGATCATCCCTTAAGGAGGACCCCCCCCTATCTCAGAAACTACTGCCCGGAGACACTTTTCAATCCCCCCATAGTACCCCCTGAACTTGTCAGGAATCAGAAACCATATCACTTGCACTACCCCTCCCCCCATTTCAAAAATACTTCACCCCCCCTCGGCCTAACTTTTGAACTAACTGCCCCTACACCTCGGTGTTTGGGCTCATTCAAATCAGCATAACACTCCCAACCATTTCCCCCCACTAGACTAGTCCTTTTGACCTTTCCCCCTCCCACCAATTGCAATTTTACCTCACCCCCCCTCCATATCAAACCATATATATTTTTAAACCCGTCAATTGAATACTATATCTATTTAGCGAATTACCCATTTGTACCCCCACCCCCTAAGATCATCCCTTAAGGAGGACCCCCCCCCTATCTCAGAAACTACTGCCCGGAGACACTTTTCAATCCCCCCATAGTACCCCCTGAACTTGTCAGGAATCAGTAACCATATCATTTGCACTACCCCCCCCCCCCCCACTAAAAATATTCACCCCCCCTCGGCCTAGCTTTTGAACTAACTGCCCCAACACCCTCGTGTTTGGGCTCATTCAAATCAGCAAAACACTCCCAATAATTTTGCCCCACTAGACTGGTCCTTTTTGACCTTTCCCCTCCCCCACTAATTGTAATTTTACCTCACCCCCTCCATATCAAACCATATTAAAATTTAAACCCGTCAATTGAATACTACGTCCACCTAGCGAACTACCCAACCGCACCCCCACCCCCTAAGATCATCCCTTAAGGAAGACCCCCCCCCAATCTCCGAAATTACTGCTCGGAGACACTTTTCAATCCCCCCTTAGTACCCCCTGAACTTGTCAGGAATCAGTAACCATATCATTTCGCACTACCCCTCCCCCCCTTTCAAAAATACTTCACCCCCCTCGGCCTAACTTTTGAACTAACTGCCCCTACACCTCGGTGTTTGGGCTCATTCAAATCAGCATAACACTCCCAACCATTTCCCCCCACTAGACTAGTCCTTTTGACCTTTCCCCCTCCCACCAATTGCAATTTTACCTCACCCCCCCTCCATATCTAACCATATATATTTTTAAACCCGTCAACTGAATACTATATCTATTTAGCGAATTACCTATTTGTACCCCCACCCCCTAAGATCATCCCTTAAGGAGGACCCCCCCCCTATCTCAGAAACTACTGCCCGGAGACACTTTTCAATCCCCCCATAGTACCCCCTGAACTTGTCAGGAATCAGTAACCACATCATTTGCACTACCCCCCCCCCCATTAAAAATATTCACCCCCCCTCGGCCTAACTTTTGAACTAACTGCCCCAACACCCTCGCGTTTGGGCTCATTCAAATCAGCAAAACACTCCCAATAATTTTGCCCCACTAGACTGGTCCTTTTTGACCTTTCCCCTCCCCCACTAATTGTAATTTTACCTCACCCCCTCCATATCAAACCATATTAAAATTTAAACCCGTCAATTGAATACTACGTCCACCTAGCGAACTACCCAACCGCACCCCCACCCCCTAAGATCATCCCTTAAGGAAGACCCCCCCCCAATCTCCGAAATTACTGCTCGGAGACACTTTTCAATCCCCCCTTAGTACCCCCTGAACTGTCAGGAATCAGTAACCATATCATTTCGCACTACCCCTCCCCCCCTTTCAAAAATATTTCACCCCCCCTCATCTTAACTTCTTAACCGGGTACATTAACCCCCCCGTGTTTGGGCTTGTTGGAATCAGGAGAGTCAGCCTGATTTTCTGGCTCCAAGGCAATCCCCATTTTCCAGCACCCTGACACATCACCCCCTCCCCAACTTTTCTTTTCTTAAATTTGATCTCAGGATACCCGAGTTTGGGCTCATTCCAAAGGGGACACCTTGGTTTTGATAGATCTAAGGTGCAAACGACTCTGCAAAGCAGTAATTATTATAAGATACATAATTTGTGTTTTTGTACAAATAAACTGTATGACATAAATTGACTATTGTAAATTTTAGTAGCCTAATATTTTAAGTGTGGATTTGGATTCTTGACTTTAAAATCCTTTTGACTAATAGTATACAACCTACATATAAGTTGGTTAATTAATAAGACAGAGAATTTATATTCTGTATAAAATTGGACAACTCTGCAGAGCAGAGAAAATTCTTATTTGTTTACTTTGTTCTTGAGTCGTTTGTTTTGGTTGCTCTGCTAGACAGCCGTCCTAGTGACTCTATTTATTTTGACCTCATTGTATTTAGTAATTATAAGAAACGCATTGTACCAGGTCCTATTGACCAGTACAATTAGTTTAGCATTAATATTAAAAACTAGGACCTTACGTCCCACCCAGTTGACTCTATACTTGCTCTAGATAGAGCAAAAAATTCTATTATTATTTCTTAACCGTGTGCTCGGGTACCTCACCTTAGAGTCTAAATATCCTTGACTGTCACTCTACCACTCTGGTAGAGATACAAAAAATTATTTTTATATCTCTCTAATTTTAAATTTACATTGTGGGATCACTTACCTGACGAATCTCTTGTCGGAGCGCGCCTGCCGGTCTCACCGTTGAACACAGAGACAGTACCTGAAACATAAAACATTAAGGGACACTAAATTAACACATAAGGTGGGACAAAACTTAATAAATTGACACTCGAGTTACAATATACACATTTTACACATTTCTTTTACTTTGCGTTACTGGTAAATTCTTTTACAAATTTACACCTTACTCCTTATATCATAACACAAACTTTGGTTTTAACAATCAGGAGTAAAAATTTTAATTAATTTGACTTTCGGACTAACACCAACAAAAACTTAAAATGACGGGCATAAGGACTCCTGTAGAGAAGCCAGGGAGTGGATCCAGCAAGAGCCCTCCAATCGCCAAAGAAGAGGCTGGACCTTCCTCAACTGCGACTAGCGTGAGGCGCAGCGTGGGCGAGTGGGAGGCAGGGAGAGTTGACTCCAACCCCTGCACCACTAAGACACATCCGCACCCACCAAAACAACAGAAGACGCTGGCTCCCCGTAGAACATCAACGGAGGCAGCTGTAACATCGCCGGTACCAAGGCAAGAGCAGCCAAAACCGAACAGCAAAACGGCCCAGGCTAGGGTCTGGCTTCAGAGGGCGAAGACTTGTGTGAATGAGTCTCGCAATCTGAAGACAGACCTCAAAACTGGGATCCTAAACGCCGTTGACCACCTATATCAGCTGGTCAAGGAGGCGGAAGCGTCAAAGAAAACTGCACCAGCCCAGACGCGAGAAACTGGCACTAACACACAGCCCTACAAAGAGCCGGAAGTTGTGAGACCAACGACAACAGAGACGGACTCTCTAAGGAAGGCGCTCGAGGAGCACAGCCGCCTTATAGCTATAAACACCCAAAAGCTAGACGGCTTAAAAGAGGCGCTGCAGGCTAGCCAGGAGCCGACAGTTAAACCATCTTATGCTGATACGGTGGCTGGCCCTACAGTTCCAAAAGCGCCCAAGCAAATAAGGACGGCTCTACATTCGATCGTGGTCACTTCCACAAATGAAGAGGACACTGGCGAGGAAGTGATCGACCACATTAGGAAGGCCGTCAATGCCAAAGACGGCTGGGTCACAGTAGATCGTATACGAAAGGCCAAAGATAGGAAAATCGTCTTGGGATGCCGCACAGAGGAAGGAAGGGAGAGGATTAAGAAGAGACTTGCCGGTGCTAAGGACCAATTAAACGTGGAAGACATTAAAAATAAAGACCCTCTTGTCGTACTAAAAGAAGTCTTAAAAAGCAACACCGATGACGACATACAGAAAGCCCTCAAGAACCAGAACAGGGACATTTTTGAGGGCCTCAACAAAGACGAAGAAAAAATGGAGGTGCTCTTCAAGAAAAGAGCCAGGAACCTCCATACTCACCACGTGGTCCTTAGAGTATCCCCCAAAGTATGGACAAAAATGGTACAAAGAGAAGCCGTGCACATCGACCTGCAGAGGATCAGGGTCGAGGACCAGTCTCCCCTGGTCCAATGTTCCCTGTGCCTGGGTTACGGGCACGGGAGACGACTCTGCAGGGAGACCGTCGAAAAGTGTAGTCACTGTGGGGGACCACACCTTAAAGCAAAGTGCGCCGACTGGCTGGCCGGGACTGCTCCCAGATGCAGTAACTGTGTGCACGATGGCCTGGATCGCGTTGAGCACAACGCATTCAGCGCCGAGTGCCCAGTTCGAAGCAAATGGGAGATGCTGGCCAGATCCAGGGTGGCGTATTGCTAAGGGCGACACCGGCAAGGCGGACACCTGGACTGGTATGTACGTAGGGGTAAACAGCATGTACACAGCACACCATACACAGGAGGGACCAGACGCCACCCGAAAGGATGCCGGCTGTGAACTATATAAAGATTCAAAGACGGCATCACGGCTGGTCCGGGGTGGCGTCTCGTCTCACCCACTGACCTCACAACACTGCACATATGCACGAGTGAGACCGGCGTACGTGACTGTGCAAAGCTTAAAGGCTTGCCAAAGAGCTTCCCCAACCCAGTCAGAGTGTCAAGCCTACAATGCAATAAACACCTGGGTAACAATTTATAAAAAGGTAAAAAAGACTCTTAGGTCACTGTATAAAATAAAAGCACAAAAAAATAAACGAGATGAAACAAATATGTTTTAATATATATTGTATATATATAATTATAAGCATATACATAAATAGAAATAATAAATAGAACTAAGTAAGCAGTAAGAATAATGATTGTAATAGAAATAGAATAGACTAATAAGATATGTATTAAGTTAAGAAGAAAAGAAAAATTAAATATGTTTTGAAAAATTATTTACCCCGAACATAGAAATAGACTATTAAGATATGTATTAAGTTAAGAAGAAAAGAAAAATTAAATATGGTTTGAAAAATTATTTACCCCGAACATAGAAATAGACTATTAAGATATGTATTAAGTTAAGAAGAAAAGAAAAAATTAAATATGTTTGAAAAATTATTTACCCTGAACATAGAAATAGACTAAAAAGATATGTATTAAGTTAAGAAGAAAAGAAAAATTAAAATTGTCTTGAAAAAATTATTTACCCTGAACATAGAAATAGATGAAATAAAAAAGTACATAGAAAATAGTTAGAACAAATAGAATAGGTGTCGCTAAGTGGAAATCCCATCCACATCGAGAATGAGTGAGTTATCAGAATGATAGAAAGATAAAGTATGAGGCAAAAAAGTGCGAGAGGCATACAAGACGAAAGGAGTGATACAAGAGAAATAGTTATAAAAGGACTCCGATAATGTTGGAGGTTAGTTCGAAAAAAAAAAAAAAAAAAAAAAAAAAAAAACCTAACCTAACCTAACCTAACCTAACCTAACCTAACCTAACCTAACCTAACCTAACCTAACCTAACCTAACCTAACCTAACCTAACCTAACCTAACCTAACCTCGGCGATCAGAGCCGCCAAAGAGGAGGCCTGGAGGGAGTGGCTCGAGAGCCTGGATCGAGATCCGTGGGGGCGCCCGTACAAAACCGTGAGCCAGAAGCTCCGGCCCTGGGCGCCTCCCCTCACCAGAACTCTCGAGCCACAGCTTCTGGGCCGAGTGGTCAGTTCCCTCTTCCCTGAGCGGGAAGAGTGGGTCCCACCGCGGATGGCAGCACCAAGCCGTCAGCGAGTGCCGGCAGAAGGCGACGCAGAGGCGATACCTCCCGTGTCCGAGGCCGAGCTAGGGGCGGCGATCCTGGCCCTCAAAGTCAGGAAACGCGCCCCGGGCCCGGACGGCATCCCTGGGAAGGTCGTCGCCTTAGCGATGCCGGCACTCGAGGAGGAGACGCTGTCCCTCATGTCGGAGTGTGTGGCGTCGGGGAGATTCCCGCGGCGATGGAAGACCGGACGGCTCGTGCTGATCAGGAAGCACGGGCGCCCAGCCGAGGCACCGTCGGCCTACCGCCCTATCGTACTGCTCGACGAGACGTGCAAAATGTTTGAGCGAGTGCTCGCTGCGCGTCTCGTCAAGCACCTGGAGGGGGCGGGGCCCGATCTCAGCGACGGTCAGTTCGGCTTCCGTCGCGGGAAGTCGACTCTTGACGCCGTTTCCCGACTGCGGGGCAGCGTCGATGAGGCGATCGCCGGGGGCGGGGTGTTGTTGGCCGTGTCGCTCGACATCGCCAACGCCTTCAACACCCTCCCCTGGCAGACAATCGCCGAGGCCCTGAGGTACCACAACGTACCGTGGTACCTCAGGCGAATCCTTGCGGACTACTTCGTGGACCGGGTCATCACGTACTCGGGCCGAGACGGAGTGGTCCGCAAGGCTATGAGGTGTGGTGTTCCACAGGGGTCGGTACTTGGGCCGCTCCTGTGGAACATCGGGTACGACTGGGTCCTGCGCGGTGCTACTCTTCGGGGAGTCGGCGTACTTTGTTACGCCGACGATACCCTAGTGACCGCGCGGGGCCCCACGTTCCGCGACGCCGCCGTCCTAGCGACGGCAGGCGTCGCTCAAGTGGTGCGCCGAATCAGGGCGCTGGGCCTCCAGGTCGCCCTCGAGAAGTCCGAGGCCCTCTTCTTCCATGGGCCTCGGCAGACGCCGCCTCGAGATACCACGATCGTGGTGGGGGGCACCTCCATCGCCGTCGGCCGCAGCCTCAAGTATCTGGGGCTGGTTCTCGACGGCCGGTGGGGGTTTGCGGAACATTTCCGGCAGCTGGCGCCGAAGGTGCTAGCGTTTGCCGGAATGCTCTCGCAGCTGCTCCCCAACGTAGGAGGACCGGGGTCTGCCTGCCGCCGTCTCTACGACGGTGTGGTGCGCTCTAAGGCGCTCTACGGAGCGCCTATCTGGGCGGAGGCACTCTGCCCGGCTAACGTTGCCCTGCTGCGTCGTCCGCAGCGGGCCATCGCGCAGAGGGCCGCACGGGCGTACCGCACCGTCTCCTACGAGACGGCGTGCGTCCTGGCGGGCAGTATCCCCTGGGATCTCGAGGCCGGCGTCCTCAAAAGGGTGTACGAGGAGGGCGCCCTGATTCGGCGAGCTGGTGGATGCCCGCCTCCGGAGGAGATCGAGCGCTGGAGGCAGGAGGCTCGCGACGATCTCTTCCGGACGTGGGCTGCCAGAATGGAAGGGAGTCCGACGGCGTTCGTTAGGGCCGCTCGGCCCGTCCTGCGACAGTTTGTGGAGGGGGGTCATGGGGCTCCCACGTATCACCTCACCCAACTTCTCACGGGTCACGGCTGCTTCGCCAAGTACCTGTGGAAAGTTGTGGGGGTAGAATCGGAGCCCCGGTGCCGCAACTGCACCAGCGGCGACCCCGACACGGCCCATCACACCCGGGCCGTGTGCGAAGCATGGGACGGGCAAAGATCGGCCCTGACGAGCGTCATCGGCGCTGATCTCTTGCTGCCGGCCATCGTGGAAGCCATGGCCGGCAGCGACCGGTGCTGGGCCGCCATCGCCTCGTTTGCCAGCGAGGTGATGACGGCCAAGAGAGAGGCCCTGCGGGAGCGGGAGCGAGCTGGGCTCACTCTCCCGCCCCGCAGGCCCCCAGCGAGGGGTCGCCGGCGTCAAGTGTTCGCCCGCGGCCCCGACTGAGAGTTGCCATGGGCGGTGGGTCGGGGGACCTGCCGCCCCCAGCCACGTGGCGGATGCGCCCTTGTTGTTCCGGGGGCGCATACCAACTCTAAGGTCAGGGGGGCCCCAACGATCTGGCCCCCCCCGAGGCGAGCCTGCAAGGGCGCTCCTAGCCGGGTCGCGGTGAGCACTCCAAATTGAGTATCTCGCGGCTCGGCACTAGGCGAAGAGGAACACGTGGGGTTTAGTGGGTAGTCTGGCCCCCCTTCCGGAGGCCAGGAGTCCCACACGAAGCGGACCCATCGCCCCCGCGGTGGGCGAGCGAAGTGCGTAAATGCAGTCCCCACGTTAAAAAAAAAAAAAAAAAAAAAAAAAAAAAAAAAAAAAACCTAACCTAACCTAACCTAACCTAACCTAACCAGTCTCATTCGCTTAGATGCCGAGATAGCATCGTTTTTACCGAGCTCCGTACCGTAAAAATCGTGTGTGTAGTCAAAGTGACCCGAAAATCCCGTACGATACATCAAAAGTTGCGCCGTCGCGAGACGAACGTAGTGTGAAAAACCGCGCGAAAATCGGACAAGTACTTTGGATTTTACAGACGAAAAAACAAAAATTTTTTCGTTAAAAGTGACAACACTTTTTAAAAGTGTTATATCTTAGAAATAAGATCTGTGACCCCCGGTTTTTCAACTGTGCAAAGTTGCGGAGTGAGTGCCCAAACATTTTAAGACTATTCCCGTATTTTTAAGACGATTATTGCCGAAGTTGTGGTGTCTTTTGTCGAAAATTTTCGACCAAAACAACCACAAAAGTGGAAAAAGACGTGTAGCTCCTAAAAGCGATCTGCGACCTCCGGTTTTGTAACCGTTAGAAGGTGCGTCTCAGGTGTCCACACCTTTTGAGACCTTTCCCGTAATTTTCAGACGCTTTTCGGGCGAGTTATAACGTTTTTTCACAAAAGGGTGTGGCCGGTAGAAATTTTCATCATCATCACCAATATCACCTGGTGATATCTTGAAAGTTGCGCGGCAAGGTGACGATCACAACGGTGAAAGTCCCAACAAAATTGGACCGGGACTTTGTGTAATATAGGACAAAAACTAAAACCGACAATAATAATAGTGAAAGTGACATTTATTTGTGTAAAAACTTGGATTATTTGTTTTGTGACCCTGTGTGTTCTGTCCTGTGAGGGTGCGTCTCGGGGATACGCATCTTTTGAGACCCCTCCCAAGGATTTTGAGCCACAACTGCACCAGCCATAGCCTTTTTTCTAAAAGCGCGTGGCGGTGTGATCCCGGATCCTGGTCCCTCAGGAGCGAGATAGAGACTCAACATCAAGTGTGACGGTAAACGGAACCAGAATCCGTTTACAGACTTAAGATAAGTGTAGTACTTTAGATTTTACAGTGACTTTTAACTTGACATACATTTTCCACCCTAACATTAAGGGTAGTGTCTTAACCCCCTCATCCAACTTTCTATAAGTTAGTGTAAATTAAGACGAAACTTTTGAGACCTCTTCGACTCAAATCGGTTGAGAAACCGAAGAGTTATAGTGGAGTGTACACTTTTAAAACTTTAAACTTTTTTGTGACGTCACACTAAGGAATTTGTGAAAAGGGTTAACGATAAACCAGGTCAGATCGCGTCTGACCCCATAACTCGGACACCCGTGGCCTGTTCAAACCGGCAAGGGTATATTAGTGCTCCCCTTAACGAACATTATCCATCCCAAGTGGGATTAACAAAATTTGATAAAACTTTTCAAATTGATAGGTCAGTGTTTTAAGAAACCTTTAATAACTTTGGATTGGCTGGGCCGATCCACGCCGGACTTTCTGCGCTAGAATCAGCAAAGGGAGTGCCACCAACTTTGCACCCCAGAAAAAATTAAAGGGAGAAAAATTTCAAAAAATTCCTCCCGAACAAACTAATTAAAATATAAATCTATTGAATTAGAGAGAGCGTACTTGACCGAAACGAAGTTACATTACTTTGTTTCCTCGTCAATAACTCCGGACTGGGTGGTCCGATTCTTCTGAGATTTGGGAGACGGGAGCTCCTGGTGGAGGCCCCCCCTTCGACATCATTGGCTAGACCGTTTCCTGGAGTAGTCCCTGGGAAAAGGGGATAAAACCGGGAAACGCAGATATCTTGGCTTGGTCTGGACCGAAACCAGAAATTTCGGTGGGGTCGTTATCCTCTAGACCGGGGTCAACCACCAACGCCTCAAATTAGACCAAAAAGGAAGAGGTCCTGGAATAAACGGGATCAACAACCAAAAATATCAACTTTGGCCTGGGTGGTCCGAATCAAGAAATTCTTTTGGATTGCGGCCCTGGATAGGGTCAACAACCCAACACAGTAAAGAGGGGTCCTGTAGGAGGTCGCAGTCCATCAGGATAATTGTTCTTAAGTTTTGGAAAAATTTAATTTTAATTTTATTTCAATATTCAAATTGACAAATTTTAATTTATTTTGATACGACCGGGACTGTATACATCCCTTAAAAGTCAGGACGACTCTACCGTGTAGAGTCCACATCTCCCAACGGAGAGAAAATTAATATTAAGTTTATATTTTATGAAAAGCTTCTCTAAAAATTTTAATTTAATTTAAATTTGTTTTGTTGAATTGTGTATTTATTGACCAAATTAGTTATAAGACATATACCCCCTTTTACAGGGTCATTAATATATTAACTACACCCCTCTATACAGGGTTGTATAACACTAGTTTTAAGAGTTTGACAATTTTCCCCGACCTAAAAATGTATGACACACCGCCAACATCGATTGTAAAGGGACAGGCCTCCCCTAACACCAATAAATCGCCCTCGCTAGTGCTGGACGCCGCGAGGACATTCATCAGGAGACCCACCATCAAACGAAGGTCATTGGACAACATGACCGCATACAAAAGGCAGCAAACCACCTACGCTGGCCTGTCCAATGACCAACTGCTCCAAGACATAATGAAGACCTTCGAGGATATTCCCCTGAAGGTCCAACAATACCCGCAAATGCGGAAGGACATTAAAATGTTCTTGGAGCAGAGCTCCGATAGATGTCAACGCGTCCTCTTCGAGCTCAGCGGGAGGATGAGGAGCTTGGAGGGGGCGGCGTCCGGCACCGCGGGTGCGGCGGCCGCGGCGACACCACCCGTAAGGGATGAAACCGCCGCGGCGGCCGCGCCTCCGGCTCAGATGGAAAAGATGATGGCCAGACTGGGGGAAATGGAATCCAACATACAGGAATGGATTAAGGAAGGATACCACAAGACCAAGAGAGACTTAGACGACTCCGACAAGGCGACCGGGGCTCTGATGGCGCACGCGCAGTCCCAAATAGAAGATCATATTGGGACTGTCGCCAGGGACGTCATCGTCGAGACCAGGGCGTGCATTAGCACTGCCTTGGAGGGGTTGGACCCCCCGAGCCGGAGAGCCCCGGAACCCATCCCCCAGTCCTACGCCAGTGTCACAGCGGCCAGACCCCGGCGCCGGCCGGCACTCCACTCTATGGCTGTCACCTCTGAGGATAGACAGGAGACGGCCGGAGAGGTGTTCACCAGAGTGGAGAAGGCGGTCGACGCCGGGCGCACTGGCCTAAAAATATCAAAGGCCAGAAAAGCCAAGAACAGTGTCATCATTCTTGGCTGTGACACTAAAGAAGAGATGGCGAGGGTAAAAACCCAAATAGAAAGCAAAGGCAATGGGCTTGTGGTAGAGCCCATGAAAAATAAGAACCCGCTGGTCGTCCTCAAAGACGTCCACGCGGAGAGCGATAATGACAAAATGATGTCCGCCATATACAACCAGAACGCGGACATCTTCATGGGCCTACCACAGGAGCAGAGGGAGGCCGTAGTTAAATATAGGAAAAGGACCAAAAACCCGGGAACCTCCCACATCGTCCTCCAGGTGGGACCAGTAGCATGGCAGAGGTTGACGGAGGCTGGAGCACTTTACCTGGGCCTACAAAGGGTCAGGGTGGAGGACCAGTCTCCGTTAATTCAATGCACAAAATGCCTGGCATTCGGACATGGCCGTAAGTTCTGCACCGGGGGTGCGGACACGTGTAGTCACTGTGGGGGCCCGCACTTGCGCAAGGATTGCGCAGAGTATAGTGCGGGTTCGATACCGCGGTGCTGCAACTGCTCGCACTCTGGGTTGCGGGACGTCGGCCATAACGCCTTCAGCGCCGAGTGCCAGACCCGTTCCAAGTGGGATTACTTGGCAAGGGAGACCACGGCTTATCCCTGACACATCCACACACAGATACACACTACACAAAGACACACATAAACAAACACAGATATAAAGAATATATTTTAAAAATATAGGAATATATCTAAACATGCACACAAACAATAAACACTAGATTACATAAATTAACATACATACACCGACTGAAGCAGTTCACAAATAGGAATGTAATAAAAATATATATTGTTGAATATATATTCTTTGTTAAAAGAAAGTTATAACGGAAAGAGTGAACTGTGGAGGGAAACACACATGTACAGAACACAAAAAACATGCACACTAAAACAAATAAACTATACACAAATACGTGTCATGGAGGCCTGGTCTTCCTGATGAAACTGGGGGCGGTGTGTGAGGTGCCTGGGTAAGGTACCTGAAACAAAATACATGGCGTCCCATTACAATCAAAAAATGCTATAGCAAAATCGAAAGGCGCAAAATTAAATATAAAAGATAAGTAAAACTTATAGCTAAGACAAAAATAGTAGGCTCCGGAACAAATTATATTAGTATGAAAATTTAAAAGTATAAATATGACGTAAATAATGAATATATATATGTAGTAAGTGTAAATAAACAATAGTAAGGATTAATAGACGACAAGGGACATGTAAATATAGTGCTAATTAGAAAAAATTGTGTGATATAAGTGAAATAAAAATAAAAGAAATAACACACGGATCCGTGTGAACGCGGATGTGACCGCGCAACTTTTTGTCTTGATTCCGTTGCCTAGCAACGGAGTTAAGACAAAAAGTAAACAACAACAAACATTTGGTGTAACAATATTTATGTAATAGAGGATATAAACAAGGAAATTTAATGTGCTGTATATATAAAAGTAAACATCTGCGTATACTATATGTGAATACATATTATAAAAATAGGATATATATAAATAGTAAATTAAAAGTATGTAAGTGTGAGAGTTGCTGTGGGAGACAAACAGATAATATAAATAATTATGTAAATAGACAATATTTAAATGTATAGAACACAACGGATGGACAAGTGTATGTATGCAGAAATTGTATATTCGCTGCATGCACACAATTGAACATTAAATAAATATTAAATATAAATATATATTGTAAAAAATTGGAATATACATGGATGATGATTGCAAATGGCAACGTATGGGAAATGTATCAGATGACATATAAACAAGATAAAACATGTTGTAAATAAACAAATAGTAAACAAATAAATATTTGGAACATAGTGGATGGGCAAATGTGTGTACAGAGAAATTGTGTATACGCTGTGTACACACATTTGAACTTCTAAAATGTATATTATATATAAATATATATCAAAAATTGAAATATATGAATGGCAAATTAACAACAACAAATGGTAAGTAACATTGGATGAGGTCAGAACTTGGATGGGTGACCGCCCGAAAATTATTTTTGTAAAAATTTTTTCTCTTTTTGTGGCAAATGTGTGTATAGAGAAATTGTGTATACGCTGTGTACACACATTTGAACTTCTAAAATGTATATTATATATAAATATATATTATAAAATTGAAATATATAAATGGCAAATTATCGATCACAAATGGTAAGCAACATTGGATGAGGTCAGAAATTGGATGGGTGACCGACCGAAAATTATTTTTGTAAAAAATTTTTTCTCTTTTTTGTGGAAAATAAGTATTATATAGGATAAAAATAAATAAAATTTGTGAATTGTAAATATAAAAATTAGAAATAGATATAAGTAAACATATATTATAAAAAATTGAAATATGTAAATGGTAAATTTAAAAAATATGAATATAAATATATGAAAAATGTACTAGAAGACATATGAATGAAATAAAATAATATTGTAAATAAATAAATAGTATTATAAATAAATATGTGTAAAATGTATAGAGGAAATTTATTGTAGTTACCATGGTATTGTTGTTGCTGTCACGGGTATTACCATGTTGCTTGCCATCATCACCACTATTGTCATCTTTCATCATCATCACCATTATTGTCGTCTCTCATCATCATCACCATTTTCATCATCATCACCATTTCATCATCATCACCAATTTCATCATCATCACCATTTTCATCATCATCACCATTTTCATCATCATCACCATTTTCATCATCATCACCATTTTCATCATCATCACCATTTTCATCATCATCACCAATTTCATCATCATCACCAATTTCATCATCATCACCAATTTCATCATCATCACCATTTTCATCATCATCACCATTTTCATCATCATCACCATTTTCATCATCATCACCATTTTCATCATCATCACCATTTTCATCATCATCACCATTTTCATCATCATCACCATTTTCATCATCATCACCAATTTCATCATCATCACCATTTTCACCATTTTTTTATCATTTTCACCATTTTCACCATTTTCATCACTTCATCAATTTTCACCATTATCTACTAGAAATTATGTCAAATATCGAATTAAAATATAATATATGTATGAAAAATATAGGAAGTAAATAGACACAAAAAATAATATGTTGTAAAAAATTGAACACAACAAACGGATGTAATAGATGGGCAAATGTATGTGCTCGACAATCGAAATGTGCCGAACACATATATCTGCACATATTTAATATATTATATATACATATATATCAAATTATATCGACACCACTACACACAGCACTATAAAAACAATTAGATACACAAGGTCCTGTCGTTATAATAGACGGGGAAAAGAGAATAGGCAGTAACGCCCTGCGATGGCGGGTGCCTGCCACAAAAAAAAAAAAAAAAAAAAAAAACCTAACCTAACCTAACCTAACCTAACCTAACCTAACCTAACCTAACCTAACCTAACCTAACCTAACCTAACCTAACCTAACCTAACCTCCGCCGTGTGGAGCCGGCATAGAATAGCTCCACCCCATCTCCTCCCGTGGGTGTCGTAAAAGGCGACTAAGGGAAAATCGGAGCCGAATTTCAGGCTGCCGAGATGGGCGTGACCCGTCGTGCCGCACTCCAAACGTCCCTCTGCTTTAGCAGAGGGCGTATTGGAAAGCGAGTAGGTCAGAGGGGCTGGCACTTGAGTGCTAGCTCCGTCTGTGAGAGAGGGCTAGCCACCCTCTCGCATTCCGTAACCAACAGGGGCTCAGCAACGACCCGATTGGTGGCTACAAGAGGGTATGCTGAGAACCTGTTGGCCGGAGGGCTTGCCTTAATTGGCCGGCCCATGACAAGGACAGTCTATAACACCCGACAGCTAAGTCGATAAAACCTGTGGATACCGGCCGACCTCCACAGTACATAGGCTTATCCGGGTGCAGGGGGCACCGCCCGGATGGACTTCATTTCCCCCATACTCGTGGGTTAAGTTATGGATACTGAAACTAAAACTAATATTGAAAACGAAATTGATACCAATAAAAAAACGACTACTGGCAAGCCAACCGGATCATCTGATTGCAAGGGGGAGTTGCGAACCCCGTCACCACACCCGTTGGTGACGAAGGAGGCACGCGTCACCCTGACGCGATATAGCAGGGACTCGTCGGCGTCAAGTGACGCCTCAATGGTGGACGCGGACTCGCGCCCATCATCGCCGGGTCGGTTGTGGCGGAAACGCCTCAACTCCGACAGCTCCGGCCCAGTGGAGGTGAAGAAGAGAGGTCGCCCACCTACAACTGGGGAATACGTCGGCCTGGCGCAAGCCAAGGCCGACTTGAACAGGGCAAAGGAGCGGGAGCTGGAGCTCCGCGCCGAGAAGGAACTGGCGGAAGAGGTCCGACAGCAAAGGGAGTCTTACCTCCGTAAAACTCCCATACAGACGTCGGACCAAACACAATCTTCCGAGCCCGTCAGCGCAGATCAGCTGACGGTGTCCATCGAGGCGGCAGTGGCGGTGGTGCAAACCATCGCCACAAAGAGCTCCAAGCTCAAGGGGCAATATGTGCGGGACCTGAGGGTGGCCTGTAGCTCCATTTTGGAGCTCGCCCACCAACTCAAGGCCCGCACTGCTAACGAGGAGGTCGCCAACCTTCAGGTAGAGCTTGCTGCCGTACGGGCGGAAATGAAGGCCCTGAAGATGAGTCGCGAGGAGATGATCTTCATGATCGATGCGCGACTCGCGGGCTTCCAGGACCGCCTGCTGCCTGAGGTGCGCATCCGTCCGCCTCTCCAGGCGGACGAGAGGAACGCCGCCAGAGCCGCTGGTGCTGCCCGTGCTGCGGAACAAAGGGCCTCCAAGTCCAGCCGGAGGCCCGAGTCTTCTGCCGTTCTTCCCACTCCTTCCGCGCCTCCTCAGGCTCCGCCCCTCTCGCCCGTCGCGGCAGACGGGCAGAAGGATTCGGATCCCTGCCCCTCTGGGACGGTCCCGTCGGACGGGGAACCCAAGGGGAAAAAGAAAAAGCAGAAGGCAAAGAAACGGAGTGCAGCGGCGAAGGAGGCCGAAGCTGCCCGTCAGCCGCGCCCGCAGGCTCCCGCCGCCGCCCCGCCACCTGTGAAGGAGGCGTGGAGCGCCGTGGCGGCGCGGCCTAAGAAAAAGGCCACCCCAGCACCGCCGAGCGTCAAGGCACCCGCCAAGCCTCCGAAGAAGGCGAAGGCGAGTCGCAAACTCCGCGCCCCGACAACCGCTGCAGTGTGCCTCACACTGCAGCCGGGCGCTGTAGAGAAGGGGGTCACCTATTCCCAGGTGATCGCCAATGCCGAGAGGTCCATCGATATAAAGACTCTCGGCATTGACGGCCTCCGGTTCCGCACTGCCGTGACCGGGGGAAGGATCCTGGAGATAGGTGGCGCTGACAGGGCCACCAAGGCCGATAAATTGGCGGCCAAGCTTGAAGAGGTGCTGGGAGAGGAGGTCCGTATTGCCAGGCCGGAGAGGTGCGTAGAGTTGCGCATCTCAGGCCTGGGCGATGCGGCAACTAAGGAGGCGGTGGCCAAAATCCTGGCAGAAGAGGGAGGCTGCCCTGTCGCCTCCATCAAGGTGGGCGACATCAATCGCCCACCCGGTCGACAGGGCACTGCCTGGCTGCGGTGTCCGGTTGCGGCGGCCAAAAAGTTAACGGACGGCCGCCGCATCGTCGTCGGGTGGTCAGCGGTCAAGCTGACCACCCTGGAGCCAAGGCCGGCGCGGTGCTTCCGCTGCCTGGAGCCGGGACACGTGGGGGCAAAGTGCGCTGCGAAGATCGACCGCAGCGCACTCTGCTTCCAATGCGGACAGGAGGGCCACAAGGCGGCCGCCTGCTCCGCGGACCCCAAGTGTCCCGTCTGTGCGGCGGAAGGTGTGGCGTCCGGCCACAGACTCGGCTCCGCGAAGTGCCAGGCAGCCTCCCGTAAGAGGGGGGGTCAGGCGAAACGCAAGGCGACAGGGGGGGTGGAACCCAGGACCACCCCAACGACCCTGTCGCCACCGTCCAATGAGGAGGAGATGGACACCGCCCAAACGTAATGGCTCCCCAAATCTCCGTGCTGCAGGCCAATGTCAACCACTGCGCCACGGCCCAGGACCTACTGGCCCAGACCGTGACGCAGTGGCAGACGACAGTGGCGGTAGTCGCCGAGCCGTATTACGTGCGCACCGGCCCCAACTGGGCCAGCGACAGCGACGGCTTGGTGGCTATCGTCGCCCAGCGAACCGGCCCCCACCAACTCGACAGAGTAGTGAGGGGCCGAGGGTGCGTCCTCGCCACGCTGGGCGACACTGCAGTGATTGGGGTGTACTTCTCGCCCAACAGAAGCCTCGCCGAGTTCGAGCAGTGGCTCACGGAGGTCGGGGCTCTGTTGGCGGACGCGCACCCCACTCCGGTCGTGGTAGCCGGGGATTTCAACGCCCACTCACGGGCGTGGGGATCTCCGAGGACCGACGGCCGGGGGGAGATATTGGAGGAGTGGGCGGTGTCTCACGGCTTGGTGCTGCTCAACAGGGGGACGGTACCCACGCTTGTGCGGCCCCAGGGCAGCTCGATAGTAGACCTGTCGTTTGCTAGTCCTGCCCTGGCTGGCCGCACTCGCAATTGGCGGGTCGTTAAGAATGTGGAGACCGCGTCGGACCATCGTTACATACGGTTCGACGTGGTCTCTCGCTCAGCGGCCATCCGAGGAGGAGATGGCAACCGTCCCCTTGCTGGAGAAGGTCCGCGGTGGCGCCTCGGTTCTCTGAACCGGGAACTGGCCCTAGAGGCGGCTATCGTCGAGCGCTGGGTTGCTGGTGGAGCGGAAAGCGGCCCAGACGCGGACGCGAGGTGCGATAGTCTCGCTGGGAAGCTGACTCGCGTCTGCGATGCGGCGATGCAGAGGGCGAGGCCAGCCCTCCCTCGGAGGCAAGTGTACTGGTGGCGTCCCCACCTTGCCGGGCTGCGTGCCGCAAGTCACGCGGCCCATAGGCAGTACACTCGCAGCCGCAGGAGGGCCGTCAGGGACCTCGCCCGTGAAGAGGAACTGCTCGCCGCACATAGGGCCGCTCGTGCGGCCCTCAACTCGGCGATCAGAGCCGCCAAAGAGGAGGCCTGGAGGGAGTGGCTCGAGAGCCTGGATCGAGATCCGTGGGGGCGCCCGTACAAAACCGTGAGCCAGAAGCTCCGGCCCTGGGCGCCTCCCCTCACCAGAACTCTCGAGCCACAGCTTCTGGGCCGAGTGGTCAGTTCCCTCTTCCCTGAGCGGGAAGAGTGGGTCCCACCGCGGATGGCAGCACCAAGCCGTCACCGAGTGCCGGCAGAAGGCGACGCAGAGGCGATACCTCCCGTGTCCGAGGCCGAGCTAGGGGCGGCGATCCTGGCTCTCAAAGTCAGGAAACGCGCCCCGGGCCCGGACGGCATCCCTGGGAAGGTCGTCGCCTTAGCGATGCCGGCACTCGAGGAGGAGACGCTGTCCCTCATGTCGGAGTGTGTGGCGTCGGGGAGATTCCCGCGACGATGGAAGATCGGACGGCTCGTGCTGATCAGGAAGCACGGGCGCCCAGCCGAGGCACCGTCGGCCTACCGCCCCATCGTACTGCTCGACGAGACGTGCAAAATGTTTGAGCGAGTGCTCGCTGCGCGTCTCGTCAAGCACCTGGAGGGGGCGGGGCCCGATCTCAGCGACGGTCAGTTCGGCTTCCGTCGCGGGAAGTCGACTCTTGACGCCGTTTCCCGACTGCGGGGCAGCGTCGATGAGGCGATCGCCGGGGGCGGGGTGTTGTTGGCCGTGTCGCTCGACATCGCCAACGCCTTCAACACCCTCCCCTGGCAGACAATCGCCGAGGCCCTGAGGTACCACAACGTACCGTGGTACCTCAGGCGAATCCTTGCGGACTACTTCGTGGACCGGGTCATCACGTACTCGGGCCGAGACGGAGTGGTCCGCAAGGCTATGAGGTGTGGTGTTCCACAGGGGTCGGTACTTGGGCCGCTCCTGTGGAACATCGGGTACGACTGGGTCCTGCGCGGTGCTACTCTTCGGGGAGTCGGCGTACTTTGTTACGCCGACGATACTCTAGTGACCGCGCGGGGCCCCACGTTCCGCGACGCCGCCGTCCTAGCGACGGCAGGCGTCGCTCAAGTGGTGCGCCGAATCAGTGCGCTGGGCCTCCATGTCGCCCTCGAGAAGTCCGAGGCCCTCTTCTTCCATGGGCCTCGGCAGACGCCGCCTCGAGACACCACGATCGTGGTGGGGGGCACCTCCATCGCCGTCGGCCGCAGCCTCAAGTATCTGGGGCTGGTTCTCGACGGTCGGTGGGGGTTTGCGGAACATTTCCGGCAGCTGGCGCCGAAGGTGCTAGCGTTTGCCGGAATGCTCTCGCAGCTGCTCCCCAACGTAGGAGGACCGGGGTCTGCCTGCCGCCGTCTCTACGACGGTGTGGTGCGCTCTAAGGCGCTCTACGGAGCGCCTATCTGGGCGGAGGCACTCTGCCCGGCTAACGTTGCCCTGCTGCGTCGTCCGCAGCGGGCCATCGCGCAGAGGGCCGCACGGGCGTACCGCACCGTCTCCTACGAGACGGCGTGCGTCCTGGCGGGCAGTATCCCCTGGGATCTCGAGGCCGGCGTCCTCAAAAGGGTGTACGAGGAGGGCGCCCTGATTCGGCGAGCTGGTGGATGCCCGCCTCCGGAGGAGATCGAGCGCTGGAGGCAGGAGGCTCGCGACGATCTCTTCCGGACGTGGGCTGCCAGAATGGAAGGGAGTCCGACGGCGTTCGTTAGGGCCGCTCGGCCCGTCCTGCGACAGTTTGTGGAGGGGGGTCATGGGGCTCCCACGTATCACCTCACCCAGCTTCTCACGGGTCACGGCTGCTTCGCCAAGTACCTGTGGGAAGTTGTGGGGGTAGAATCGGAGCCCCGGTGCCGCAACTGCACCAGCGGCGACCCCGACACGGCCCATCACACCCGGGCCGTGTGCGAAGCATGGGACGGGCAAAGAGCGGCCCTGACGAGCGTCATCGGCGCTGATCTCTCGCTGCCGGCCCTCGTGGAAGCCATGGCCGGCAGCGACCGGTGCTGGGCCGCCATCGCCTCGTTTGCCAGCGAGGTGATGACGGCCAAGAGAGAGGCCCTGCGGGAGCGGGAGCGAGCTGGGCTCACTCTCCCGCCCCGCAGGCCCCCAGCGAGGGGTCGCCGGCGTCAAGTGTTCGCCCGCGGCCCCGACTGAGAGTTGCCATGGGCGGTGGGTCGGGGGACCTGCCGCCCCCAGCCACGTGGCGGATGCGCCCTTGTTGTTCCGGGGGCGCATACCAACTCTAAGGTCAGGGGGGCCCCAACGATCTGGCCCCCCCCGAGGCGAGCCTGCAAGGGCGCTCCTAGCCGGGTCGCGGTGAGCACTCCAAATTGAGTATCTCGCGGCTCGGCACTAGGCGAAGAGGAACACGTGGGGTTTAGTGGGTAGTCTGGCCCCCCTTCCGGAGGCCAGGAGTCCCACACGAAGCGGACCCATCGCCCCCGCGGTGGGCGAGCGAAGTGCGTAAATGCAGTCCCCACGTTAAAAAAAAAAAAAAAAAAAAACCTAACCTAACCTGCTCGCCCGTATGCAGCACGACGTCTCGTCGTCTCGCGGGAATGTACGAGTGTGATTATGTACGAGAGTGGTGTGTGCGGTGTTGTGTGCTTGTTGTGCGGCTCGTTGAGAGCGCGCTCTCGCGCGCGCGCGCTCGCCCGTGCCCTCTCTTGCGTTTTCGCGTTCCGTTTAGAGAAGCTGGAGGGGGGTCATGGGGCTCCCACGTATCACCTCACCCAACTTCTCACGGGTCACGGCTGCTTCGCCAAGTACCTGTGGGAAGTTGTGGGGGTAGAATCGGAGCCCCGGTGCCGCAACTGCACCAGCGGCGACCCCGACACGGCCCATCACACCCGGGCCGTGTGCGAAGCATGGGACGGGCAAAGAGCGGCCTTGACGAGCGTCATCGGCGCTGATCTCTCGCTGCCGGCCATCGTGGAAGCCATGGCCGGCAGCGACCGGTGCTGGGCCGCCATCGCCTCGTTTGCCAGCGAGGTGATGACGGCCAAGAGAGAGGCCCTGCGGGAGCGGGAGCGAGCTGGGCTCACTCTCCCGCCCCGCAGGCCCCCAGCGAGGGGTCGCCGGCGTCAAGTGTTCGCCCGCGGCCCCGACTGAGAGTTGCCATGGGCGGTGGGTCGGGGGACCTGCCGCCCCCAGCCACGTGGCGGATGCGCCCTTGTTGTTCCGGGGGCGCATACCAACTCTAAGGTCAGGGGGGCCCCAACGATCTGGCCCCCCCCGAGGCGAGCCTGCAAGGGCGCTCCTAGCCGGGTCGCGGTGAGCACTCCAAATTGAGTATCTCGCGGCTCGGCACTAGGCGAAGAGGAACACGTGGGGTTTAGTGGGTAGTCTGGCCCCCCTTCCGGAGGCCAGGAGTCCCACACGAAGCGGACCCATCGCCCCCGCGGTGGGCGAGCGAAGTGCGTAAATGCAGTCCCCACGTAAAAAAAAAAAAAAAAAAAAAAAAACCTAACCTAACCTAACCTAACCTAACCTAACCTAACCTAACCTAACCTAACCTAACCTAACCTAACCTAACCTAACCTAACCTAACCTAACCTAACCTAACCTAACCTAACCTAACCTAACCTAACCTAACCTAACCTAACCTAACCTAACCTAACCTAACCTAACCTAACCTAACCTAACCTAACCTAACCTAACCTAACCTAACCTAACCTAACCTAACCTAACCTAACCTAACCTAACCTAACCTAACCTAACCTAACCTAACCTAACCTAACCCACGAAATTTTTTCTTAATTGTTGCTACCATACTTACCCCTGATATTTTATATTGACACTGTGAGCTCTCCTGCGTCCCGTGGGAGAATATAAACCTGTAAAACAAATAAAAATTTTTTATTTTGTACTTAGGATTTTTTAATCCTGAATTTCTTAAATTTTTAGAGGTTTTTGTCGAATTACTCGCCAACCCCTCATTCTAAAATCCCTTTTCTTACAGATTTAGACGGCTCTCATCTAGACCCGTCTAATAACACCTCCTTTTTTGAATTCCGGCAAATAATAATATAAATATCCTCCATTTAGTTTGAATTTTTTTTAATTTTTTTACAAATCTTTAAGGTTATTGTCGAATATTTCTTCAACCCTTATTTTCGAAGTAACTTATTATACATATTTAGTTAGATCTCATCTAGATCTACTTAATATATAGCGTTTTACATAAGTCCGGTAAATAGATTTCGACATTTTTGACATTTAAATTCATTTTTTGGCACTTTTTGAGGTTTTTGTCGAATAAGTCGACCACCCTTAGGCCTAAAATTAATATTTTTGCAGTTTTGGAAAGGTCTCACCGAGACCCGTCGAACGACACCCCATTTGTCCAGATCGGGCGAGTGGCACTGCAAAAATTTTCACTTTTTAAATTTTCAGTACAAAAAGTCTACCTTAGGGGTACATATTTGAAGTAAATTCACGAAATTTTTTCTTAATTGTTGCTACCATACTTACCCCTGATATTTTATATTGACACTGTGAGCTCTCCTGCGTCCCGTGGGAGAATATAAACCTGTAAAACAAATAAAAATTTTTTATTTTGTACTTAGGATTTTTTAATCCTGAATTTCTTAAATTTTTAGAGGTTTTTGTCGAATTACTCTTCAACCCCTCATCCTAAAATCCCTTTTCTTACAGATTTAGACGGCTCTCATCTAGACCCGTCTAATAACACCTCCTTTTTTGAATTCCGGCAAATAATAACATAGATTCTTTGATATTTAGATCAAATTTTTCTAAATTTTTGACAATATATAAGGTTTTTGTCGAATTTTTCGTCAACCCTTATTTTCGAAGTAACTTATTATACATATTTAGTTAGATCTCATCTAGATCTACCTAATATATAGCTTTTTGCATAAGTCCGGTAAATAGATTTCGAAATTTTTGACATTTAAACTCATTTTTTGGCACTTTTTGAGGTTTTTGTCGAATAAGTCGACCACCCTTAGACCTAAAATTATTATTTTTGCAGTTTTGGAAAGGTCTCACCGAGACCCGTCGAACGACACTCCATTTGTCCAGATCGGGCGAGTGGCACTGCAAAAATTTTCACTTTTTAAATTTTCAGTACCAAAAGTCTACCTTAGGGGTACATATTTGAAGTAAAGTCACGAAATTTTTTCTTAATTGTAGCTACCATACTTACCCCTGATATTTTATATTGACCTTGTGAGCTCTCCTGCGTCCCGTGGGAGAATTTAAACCTGAAAAATAAAGATAAATTTTTTATTTTGTACTTAGGATTTTTCAATCCTGAATTTTCGTAAATTTTTAGAGGTTTTTGTCGAATTACTCTTCAACCCCTCATCCTAAAATCCCTTTTCTTACAGATTTAGACGGCTCTCATCTAGACCCGTCTAATAACACCTCCTTTTTTGAATTCCGGCAAATAATAACATAGATTCTTTGATATTTAGATCAAATTTTTCTAAATTTTTGACAATATATAAGGTTTTTGTCGAATTTTTCGTCAACCCTTATTTTCGAAGTAACTTATTATACATATTTAGTTAGATCTCATCTAGATCTACCTAATATATAGCTTTTTGCATAAGTCCGGTAAATAGATTTCGAAATTTTTGACATTTAAACTCATTTTTTGGCACTTTTTGAGGTTTTTGTCGAATAAGTCGACCACCCTTAGACCTAAAATTATTATTTTTGCAGTTTTGGAAAGGTCTCACCGAGACCCGTCGAACGACACCCCATTTGTCCAGATCGGGCGAGTGGCACTGCAAAAATTTTCACTTTTTAAATTTTCAGTACCAAAAGTCTACCTTAGGGGTACATATTTGAAGTAAAGTCACGAAATTTTTTCTTAATTGTAGCTACCATACTTACCCCTGATATTTTATATTGACCTTGTGAGCTCTCCTGCGTCCCGTGGGAGAATTTAAACCTGAAAAATAAAGATAAATTTTTTATTTTGTACTTAGGATTTTTCAATCCTGAATTTTCGTAAATTTTTAGAGGTTTTTGTCGAATTACTCTTCAACCCCTCATCCTAAAATCCCTTTTCTTACAGATTTAGACGGCTCTCATCTAGACCCGTCTAATAACACCTCCTTTTTTGAATTCCGGCAAATAATAACATAGATTCTTTGATATTTAGATCAAATTTTTCTAAATTTTTGACAATATATAAGGTTTTTGTCGAATTTTTCGTCAACCCTTATTTTCGAAGTAACTTATTATACATATTTAGTTAGATCTCATCTAGATCTACCTAATATATAGCTTTTTGCATAAGTCCGGTAAATAGATTTCGAAATTTTTGACATTTAAACTCATTTTTTGGCACTTTTTGAGGTTTTTGTCGAATAAGTCGACCACCCTTAGACCTAAAATTATTATTTTTGCAGTTTTGGAAAGGTCTCACCGAGACCCGTCGAACGACACCCCATTTGTCCAGATCGGACGAGCAGAACTGCAAAAATCGCCCACCCACCCTCCCTGTTTTTACTGGCTATATAGGCTAGCTTGCCAGGGGTCACAAACCGTAGGTTGGATTTTGACTTTTTTCGTTTAGATTACTTTATTGAAAAAATTTCGTTAATCTTAAGTTAGTTAATTAAGTTGACCGAGGACATTTATACCTCTCACATTAGCTTTTAAATTGACAAAAATTATATTTCTCTTCTTTTCGATTAAATTTTCATCTTGGAATTTTGAAACTTCTTTAGTGATTGGGGCTCTGTACACCCCTTATAGCTTTATTCTGCTTAAAAGAAAAAGTTTTTAAAAAATTTTAAACTCAAACGACCCGACGCACACCTCCAAAAATGTTTGGAATCCACACTCCAGTTAATAGGCCAAGCGCTTCGCCGTCCAAATCGGTGACTTCACCTTACACGGAAATAACCAGCCCTGCGGTAGAGGTAAACCCCACAAAAGCTGTACGGCGAAGCATCGACGAACTGGAGCTTCGTGGGGCTGCCGTACCTACCAGGATCCCCAAGCAGGTTTCAACCGAGAGGGCCATACCACCAGCGGTCCCAGGGCCCCCGAAGCGTGGCTCTGTCGCTACCCTATGTTGTGAGGGCATTAGGGAGCAACTCGCGATAAGTAGGAATATGAAGCGGGAAATAAGAAAAGAGATAGAGAACAGAGTCGATATGATCGAGAAAATAATAAAGGCCTACGAAGAAGAAAGGAAAAGGAGTGCGAGGAGTTCCTTACAGAATAAGACAGCGGAGCCAATAGAGGAAACTACCACCTTAAGTAATGAAATTTTAAAGAAAATAGAGCAGAATGAAAGGACTTTGGAAGAGAATGGAAGGGTAATGAAAGAATTGAAAGAAAGGATTGAAAGACAGGATGAATGGAATAAAGAACACAACCGACTTACGACCAATGCCGGAACGGTGGTTAAAAGCCCTAACGCCCGCGCCTCTGACCGCGAAACTCTACACTCCATGGTCGTAACGTCGAGGGACGAAACAGAGACAGGAGAACAAGTCATAGAAAGATTGAGGAAGGCTGCCGATGAAGATGAAGGATGGGTGAAAGTGGAGAAAATCAGAAGGGCGAAAGACAGGAGAGTGATTGTCGGATACAGGACTCGGGAAGAGAGAGACAAGGCACATAAAAGACTACAGGAAAGGGAGAAGAACCTAGCCGTGGAGGCAATTAAGAATAAGGACCCGCTCCTCATTTTGTACGGCGTCCTGAAAATTCAAAAAGACGAGGACCTGCTGAAGGCCATCCGAGGCAGGAACTCTGAGGTCTTCCGGGACCTGGATCCTGAGCAGGATAGAATCTCAGTCCACTACAGGAAGACGGCGAGGAACCCTCACACGTGCCATGTGGTGCTCAGGGTCTCCCCGGCGATTTGGACCCGTGCCCTAGACAGAGGGAGACTGTACCTTGATCTGCAACCGATCAGAGTGGCGGATCAATCCCCACTGGTGCAGTGCTCCCTCTGTTTGGGATACGGGCACATCAGGAAGCTCTGCACCAACACAGAGCCCAAGTGTAGTCACTGCGGCGGGCCCCACTTGAGGGCCGAATGCCCGGACTATACTATTGGTGCGGAGCCAACTTGCTGTAATTGCCAAGGGGAGAAACTGGGCAACACAGGGCACAACGCCTTCAGTGATCTGTGCCCAATTAAAATCAAATGGGACAATATAGCCAGATCCACGATCCAATATCGGTGCTGAAGGCTCCACGGTGAGAATGGTCCCGTACTCACTTAGCAGCAATAACATCAATGCCATAACACCGTATATCTTTCTAAGCTTAACATATAAATTAAAACAAATATACAAACTACAAAACAATATAAAAACTAGAATTCCAGTTCTGAATTTGAAATTAGGTATGAAGAGTAGTAAAGGACGTAAACGTAAAACTAAGAAAAATTGTACACATGGAAAAAAGTTAGAGAATATAATACGGTGATAAAATATACTATGAACCACAATAATAGTTATTCTGGAAATCATAATATAAAGTAAGCTGAATAAAATAAAGTAAACAAATAAATAATACAATAATCCTTTAGAAAATACCAGATAAATTCAGATGCTGTAATAATAAAAATAGTTAAAAAATTGTAATAAATATAACGTTAAAGTAAGAACCTTGAACATCAAACTAGAAACAATAGCCATAATTAAGCACCATATATATATACATGTAAAAAATTCAAATATAGAGAGTAATATTCTGGAAATCATAATATGCAGTGGGTTGAATAAAGTAAACAAATAAATAACACAATAATCTTTTAGATAAATCCCAGATAAATTCAGAAGCCGTAATAATAAAAATAGTTAAAAAATTGTAATAAATAATGTTAAAATAAGAACCTTGAATATGAAATTAGAAACAATAGCCATAATTAAGTACCATTGTATATACATGTAAAAATTAAATATAGAGAGTAAGAGAAGGCAGGATTACCGAGAGCATGAAAGGATGAATGAAAGGAAAAAGTAGATATTGGATAGAGTCAGAATTTCTGTAACTTTGAAGATGAATGAAAGAAAAATAAAGTGGATATATAGTAATGGTATAAATTCTTTAATTGAAAAATAATAGGAACAAAAGAATGAAAGGATCAGATAGTAAAAGTCTCCAAACTATTAATATTGGAGGTGGTAGAATGTCTGCTTTAAAACGCAGATAAAAATAAAAAAAAAAAAAAAAAAAAAAAAAAAAAAAAAAAAAAAAAAAAAAAAAAAACCTAACCTAACCTAACCTAACCTAACCTAACCTAACCTAACCTAACCCACGAAATTTTTTCTTAATTGTTGCTACCATACTTACCCCTGATATTTTATATTGACACTGTGAGCTCTCCTGCGTCCCGTGGGAGAATATAAACCTGTAAAACAAATAAAAATTTTTTATTTTGTACTTAGGATTTTTTAATCCTGAATTTCTTAAATTTTTAGAGGTTTTTGTCGAATTACTCGCCAACCCCTCATTCTAAAATCCCTTTTCTTACAGATTTAGACGGCTCTCATCTAGACCCGTCTAATAACACCTCCTTTTTTGAATTCCGGCAAATAATAATATAAATATCCTCCATTTAGTTTGAATTTTTTTTAATTTTTTTACAAATCTTTAAGGTTATTGTCGAATATTTCTTCAACCCTTATTTTCGAAGTAACTTATTATACATATTTAGTTAGATCTCATCTAGATCTACTTAATATATAGCGTTTTACATAAGTCCGGTAAATAGATTTCGACATTTTTGACATTTAAATTCATTTTTTGGCACTTTTTGAGGTTTTTGTCGAATAAGTCGACCACCCTTAGGCCTAAAATTAATATTTTTGCAGTTTTGGAAAGGTCTCACCGAGACCCGTCGAACGACACCCCATTTGTCCAGATCGGGCGAGTGGCACTGCAAAAATTTTCACTTTTTAAATTTTCAGTACAAAAAGTCTACCTTAGGGGTACATATTTGAAGTAAATTCACGAAATTTTTTCTTAATTGTTGCTACCATACTTACCCCTGATATTTTATATTGACACTGTGAGCTCTCCTGCGTCCCGTGGGAGAATATAAACCTGTAAAACAAATAAAAATTTTTTATTTTGTACTTAGGATTTTTTAATCCTGAATTTCTTAAATTTTTAGAGGTTTTTGTCGAATTACTCGCCAACCCCTCATTCTAAAATCCCTTTTCTTACAGATTTAGACGGCTCTCATCTAGACCCGTCTAATAACACCTCCTTTTTTGAATTCCGGCAAATAATAATATAAATATCCTCCATTTAGTTTGAATTTTTTTAATTTTTTTACAAATCTTTAAGGTTATTGTCGAATATTTCTTCAACCCTTATTTTCGAAGTAACCTATTATACATATTTAGTTAGATCTCATCTAGATCTACTTAATATATAGCGTTTTACATAAGTCCGGTAAATAGATTTCGACATTTTTGACATTTAAATTCATTTTTTGGCACTTTTTGAGGTTTTTGTCGAATAAGTCGACCACCCTTAGGCCTAAAATTAATATTTTTGCAGTTTTGGAAAGGTCTCACCGAGACCCGTCGAACGACACCCCATTTGTCCAGATCGGGCGAGTGGCACTGCAAAAATTTTCACTTTTTAAATTTTCAGTACAAAAAGTCTACCTTAGGGGTACATATTTGAAGTAAATTCACGAAATTTTTTCTTAATTGTTGCTACCATACTTACCCCTGATATTTTATATTGACACTGTGAGCTCTCCTGCGTCCCGTGGGAGAATATAAACCTGTAAAACAAATAAAAATTTTTTATTTTGTACTTAGGATTTTTTAATCCTGAATTTCTTAAATTTTTAGAGGTTTTTGTCGAATTACTCGCCAACCCCTCATTCTAAAATCCCTTTTCTTACAGATTTAGACGGCTCTCATCTAGACCCGTCTAATAACACCTCCTTTTTTGAATTCCGGCAAATAATAATATAAATATCCTCCATTTAGTTTGAATTTTTTTAATTTTTTTACAAATCTTTAAGGTTATTGTCGAATATTTCTTCAACCCTTATTTTCGAAGTAACTTATTATACATATTTAGTTAGATCTCATCTAGATCTACTTAATATATAGCGTTTTACATAAGTCCGGTAAATAGATTTCGACATTTTTGACATTTAAATTCATTTTTTGGCACTTTTTGAGGTTTTTGTCGAATAAGTCGACCACCCTTAGGCCTAAAATTAATATTTTTGCAGTTTTGGAAAGGTCTCACCGAGACCCGTCGAACGACACCCCATTTGTCCAGATCCGACGAGCAGAACTGCAAAAAATCGCCCACCCACCCTCCCAGTTTTTACTGGCTATATAGACTAGCTTGCCGGGGTCATCAACCTTTGGTCATTTTGAGAATTTATTTTTTATTTTTAAATTTGGATATATTTTTGAAATTTAGATTTTTGAACTCTAGATTTTGTATTTGTTCTTAGTGGAAAAATTTCGTTAGTTTTAGTTTAGTACTTAAGTTGACAGGGGCATCCTACACCTCTTTTTAAATTTTTCTTTCTTTTTTTGACAATTTTATTTGATAATTTTAACTGACATTATACTGACGCTTACCCCCCTTTACAGGGTTATATATATAATTTATTGCCACACACCCCTCTATACAGGGTCAAAAAATCCTTTTTATTTTAAAAAATACGGACAATTTTCCCCGTCCACCTACATACACTGTACACGCCCTCTTACTCTCTCCAAATGTCCCCAACAGCTGCTTCGCCCTCGCTCGAAATGGACGCCGCCAAGACCTTCCTGAAGAGGCCGGGAACGAAGAGGAGGTCGCTGGATAATATGGACACCTACACCAAACAGCAGAACATCTATGCCGAACAATCCAGCGACCATCTGCTCCAGGAGGTCATGAAGACCTTCGAGGATATACCCTCGAAGGTCCAACAATATCCCTCAATGAGGAGGGATATAAAGATCTTCCTGGAGCAGCAGTCCGATAGGTGTCTACGGATCCTCTTCGAACTCAGCAGGAGGACGAAGGATTTGGAGGCGAGGGCATCCAGAGTCGCTGATGCGGCTGCTGCGGCCGCGACTCCCGTACAGGAGAAGGCGGCCGCAGCGGCCGCATCCTCGGCACAGGAGGGGGAAGTGCTGGCGAAGCTGACCGACATGCAGGACGCCATGTATGATTGGTTGGGTGAGCTCCATCTTAAGCTGAAGACGGAGATGCGGGACCTAAACAAAAAGAACGACGAACGGAGCGCCGACATGATGGTGAGGCTCTTCGAAAAGCTTGAAGAGACGCAGGTCGAGGTCGACCAGGCGACCGAAGGCACCATAGTGCGCGCGCAGTCCCAGATCGAAGACCTGATCGGGACTGTCGCAAAAGACATCGTGGTGGAGACGAAGGAGCACATCGGCGCCGCCGTAGCAGAGATGGCCTCTAGGTCCCAGAGCGTCCCGGACCCGAATCCCCCGACTTACGCCAGAGCCGCAGCAACCAGACCCGGGCGCCGGCCGGCGCTTCACTCGGTGGCGGTGACCTCCAAAGACAGTCAGGAGACTGCCGAGGGGGTACTCGCCAGGGTGAAGAAGGCGGCCGACGCCAGGGTTACTGGTCTCAAAATCACCAAGGCACGGAAGGCCAAAAACCAGACCGTGATTCTGGGCTGCGAATCAGAGGAAGAGGTCGCAAAGCTCAAAAGGCGGATCGAGAGCGGCGATAGTGGGCTTGTGGTAGAGCCCATGAAAAATAAAAACCCATTGGTCGTCCTCAAAGACGTCCATATGGAAAGCGACGACCAAGAAATGATAGGGGCCCTCTACACCCAAAACGCGGACATTTTCATGGGCCTACCACAAGAGGAGAGAGAGGCGTTTATTAAGTATAGGAAAAGGACCAAGAATCCGGGGACTTCCCACATCGTTCTCCAGGTGAGGCCGAAGGTGTGGCAGAGGATGACGGAGGCTGGAACCCTCTACCTGGACCTGCAAAGGGTCAGAGTGGAGGATCAGTCTCCGCTCATCCAATGCACGAAGTGCCTGGCATTCGGCCATGGCCGCAAGTTCTGCACCGAGAGTGCGGACAGATGCAGCCACTGCGGAGGCCCGCACTTGCGCGAGAAATGCGCGGACTACAGTGCGGGATCCGGACCGCGATGTTGCAACTGTTTGCACTCTGGACTGCAGAACACTGGCCATAACGCCTTCAGCGCCGAATGCCCAACCCGTGCCAAATGGGACTACCTAGCGAGGGAGACAACGGCATATTCGTGACTCACTGACACACAGAACACAGACTACACAAAGACATACATACACACACACTGATTTGCCAAATATATTATGACAATATAAGAACATATCAGAACACGCACACAACCAATAGACACTAATTTTACATAGATTTGACAGACATACACAGGACTGAAGCAGTTCACAAAAAAGATTGCAACAAGTATATATATTGCATATATATATACACTGTTGGAAAGAACGACGCAACAGGAAAGAGTGAACTGTGGAAGGAATACACACATACAAAACACTGGACACGCACACATAACATGAATACTACACACTAACACGAGTCACAAGCATCGAGTCTCCCAGACTAGAGGAACGAGTGGGAAGTCGCCTGGATAGGATCTGTTTCTTTTATTCTGGATCTTTATGTTTCTCTTTAATTGAAAATAATTAATATTTTATTGGAAATAAGTAAATAATTGGAATTTAGATAAAATTATAATATAATAAATTGATAAATGGTATATGTAATAATAATGTTGTTTTATAATGATGTCTTATTTTAAATATATAATATATTTTAAATTTTTAAAGATAAATGAATGAATTGTATTTATAAATAAATAAATGGATAAAAAGATAAATGGATAAATAGTATAAAAATAATAATGTGTTTATAATAATGTCGAAATTTTTAATATAATAGATAAATAATTAAGTTGTATAAATAAATATAATTAATAATGTCGCCATAATAATGTTTTAATTTAAATATAATAGAAGAATAAATAGAATATAACTAATAATGTCTTCAAAATACTGTTTTAACTTAAATATAATAGATGAATGAATGAACGGTGCATAAACACAATGGATAAATAAATAGATAATAGAATATAAATACGATTGATAAATAAATGAATTAATGAAAGGAAACTGATGTTCATAAAAAATTTAAAAAGAAGCGCAAAACAACAATAAAAATTATCATAAAACCAAATGAGAACTGAAATGATAACATAGAATGACAAGGTCCCGTCGTTTTATGGATGGGGAAAAGCGGCGGGGGTCTCAACCAGACCTCTACTTTAAAAAAAAAAAAAAAAAAAAACCTAACCTAACCTAACCTAACCTAACCTAACCTAACCCACGAAATTTTTTCTTAATTGTTGCTGCTATACTTACCCCTAATATTTTATATTGACCCTGTGAGCTCTCCTGCGTCCCGTGGGAGAATTTAAACCTGAAAAATAAAGATAAATTTTTTATTTTGTACTTAGGATTTTTTTAATCCTGAATTTTCGTAAATTTTTAGAGGTTTCTGTCGAATTACTCTTCAACCCCTCATCCTAAAATTCCCTTTCTTACAGATTTAGACGGCTCTCATCTAGACCCGTCTAATAACACCTCCTTTTTTTGAATTCCGGCAAATAATAACATATATATCCTCCATTTAGTTTGAATTTTTTAAATTTTTTGACAATATTTAAGGTTTTTGTCGAATTTTTCGTCAACCCTTATTTTCGAAGTACTTTATTATACATATTTAGTTAGATCTCATCTAGATCTATCTAATATATAGCTTTTACATAAGTCCGGTATATAGATTTCGAAAGTTTTGACATTTAAACTCATTTTTTGGCACTTTTTGAGGTTGTTGTCGAATAAGTCGACCACCCTTAGGTCTAAAATTATTATTTTTGCAGTTTTGGAAAGGTCTCACCGAGACCCGTCGAACGACACCCCATTTGTCCAGATCGGGCGAGTGGCACTGCAAAAATTTTCACTTTTTAAATTTTCAGTACAAAAAGTCTACCTTAGGGGTACATATTTGAAGTAAATTCACGAAATTTTTTCTTAATTGTTGCTACTATACTTACCCCTAATATTTTATATTGACCCTGTGAGCTCTCCTGCGTCCCGTGGGAGAATTTAAACCTGAAAAATAAAGATAAATTTTTTATTTTGTACTTAGGATTTTTTAATCCTGAATTTTCGTAAATTTTTAGAGGTTTCTGTCGAATTACTCTTCAACCCCTCATCCTAAAATTCCCTTTCTTACAGATTTAGACGGCTCTCATCTAGACCCGTCTAATAACACCTCCTTTTTTGAATTCCGGCAAATAATAACATATATATCCTCCATTTAGTTTGAATTTTTTAAATTTTTTGACAATATTTAAGGTTTTTGTCGAATTTTTCGTCAACCCTTATTTTCGAAGTAACTTATTATACATATTTAGTTAGATCTCATCTAGATCTATCTAATATATAGCTTTTACATAAGTCCGGTATATAGATTTCGAAAGTTTTGACATTTAAACTCATTTTTTGGCACTTTTTGAGGTTTTTGTCGAATAAGTCGACCACCCTTAGATCTAAAATTATTATTTTTGCAGTTTTGGAAAGGTCTCACCGAGACCCGTCGAACGACACCCCATTTGTCCAGATCGGACGAGCAGAACTGCAAAAATCGACCACCCACCCTCCCTGTTTTTACTGGCTATATAGGCTAGCTTGCCAGGGGTCACAAACCGTAGGTCATATTTCAAAAATTTTTATTTTTTATTTTATATATTTTTTGGATTTTGACTCTTTTCGTTTAGATTACTTTATTGAAAAAATTTCGTTAATCTTAAGTTAGTTAATTAAGTTGACCGAGGACATTTATACCTCTCACATTAGCTTTTAAATTGACAAAAATTATATTTCTCTTCTTTTCGATTAAATTTTCATCTTGGAATTTTGAAACTTCTTTAGTGATTGGGGCTCTGTACACCCCTTATAGCTTTATTCTGCTTAACAGAAAAAGTTACTTAAACAAATTTAAATTCGAAAGACCCGACGCACACCACCAAAAATGTTTGTCCGCACTCCAATGAATAGGCCAAGCGCTTCGCCGTCCAAGTCGGAAGCTACACCTCCCGCGGAAACAATCAGCCCTGCGGTAGAGGTTAACCCCACAAAAGCTGTACGGCGAAGCGTCGACGAACTGGAGCTTCGTGGGGCTGCATTGCGCAGAGACAACAAACTGCCCACCGTCACAATGCAACCCAAGGTTTTAACGGAGAGGGCCATACCACCAACAGTCCCAGGGCCCCTGAAGCGCGGCTCTGTCGCCTCCCTATGTTGCGAGGCCATAAAGGAGCAACTTGCGATCAGCAGGAATCTAAAAAGAGAGATTCGCAAGGATATCGAAAGTAAAGTCGACATGATAGAGAAGATCATTAAAGCCTACGAAGAAGAAAGAAAAAAGAGTGTTAAGAGTTCCCTACAGACTAAGACAACGGAGTCGATGGAAGAAACCACCAACTTGAGCAACGAAATTTTAAAGAAAATTGAACTGAATGAAAGGACTTTGATAGAGAATGGAAGGATAATAAAAGAATTGAAAGAAAGGATTGAAAGGCAGGATGAAAGGAATAAAGAATGTAACCGACCTACGACCTATGCCGGAGCGGCGGTTAACCGCCCTAACGCCCGCGCCTCGGAACGCGAAACTTTACACTCCATAGTCGTAACGTCGAGGGACCAAGATGACACAGGAGAGCAGGTCATAGAGCGATTGAGGAAGGCTGCTGATGAGGATGAAGATTGGGTGAAAGTGGAAAAGATCAGAAGGGCTAAGGACAGGAGAGTGATAGTTGGATACAGGACACAGGAAGAGAGGAACAGGGCACAGAAGAGACTGCAGGAAAGGGAGAAGGACCTAGCCGTGGAGCAAATAAAAAACAAGGACCCGCTCCTCATTATGTACGGCGTCCTAAAAATACAGAAGGACGAGGACCTGCTGAAGGCAATCCGAGGCAGGAACTCTGAGGTCTTCCGGGACCTGGATCCTGAGCAGGATAGAATATCTGTACACTACAGGAAGACGGCGAGGAACCCTCACACGTGCCATGTGGTGCTCAGGGTCTCCCCGGCGATTTGGACCCGCGCCCTAGACAGAGGGAGACTGTACCTTGATCTGCAACCGATCAGAGTGGCGGATCAATCCCCACTGGTGCAGTGCTCCCTCTGTTTGGGTTACGGGCACATCAGGAGGCTCTGCACCAATACAGAGCCCAAGTGTAGTCACTGCGGCGGGCCCCATTTGAGGACCGAGTGCCCGGACTATACTATTGGTGCGGAGCCAACTTGCTGCAATTGCCAAGGGGGGAAACTGGGCAGCACAGGGCACAACGCCTTCAGTGATCTGTGCCCTATAAGAGCCAAATGGGACAGCATAGCGAGATCCACTATCCAATATCGGTGCTGAGGGCTCCACGGTGAGAATGACCCGCTACCCATTCTGTAACTGTTATTCTAAAAATATAAAATCTCTCTCTTTTGACTTTAATAAATATACAAGTAAATTAAAACATAGCATAAAAACTAGAATTGCAATCTTAAATTTAGATAAAGGTATAAAAACTAATAGCAAAATAAATGTAGAATTGAAAAACAGTGTACATATAGAAATAAATAAGAAAATAAATTTGGTAAAAACATACTATGAACCCATAATAATAGAATATTCTGGAAATTCATAATATAGAATTAGCGCAATAAATTAAATAGTACAGTACAGTATCCTAGTAGAAATACTTAGTCATAAATTTAAGAGCTGGAATAATAATTTAGTTTTTATAAAAAATAGCATATATATAAAATAATAAGAACCCAGATCGTAAATTCATTAGTAATAGTAAGGCATCATATAATAATATAGTATAACCTAGAAAAATAAAAATTCAGACCATAAAATTTAAAATAAGTAACAATAGTCATACAATACATATACATCCAAATAAAAAATTCAGATCATAAAATTAGTAAAATCAGTAATAATAATCATACATCACATACACATCCAAATTGAAAAATACAGATAAAAAATCAAGATTCCAACCCGAAGTATGAAAGAAGGAATAGAAGAAGAAAAATCTATAAGATACTTTTAACTTTAAATAAAAATAAAAAAGAACCAGAATGAAAGGAAAATGAAAGCAATAGACTCCAAACTATAAACATTGGAGGTGGTAGAATGTCTGCGTTGAAACGTAGACGTATATAAAAAAAAAAAAAAAAAAAAAAAAAAAAAAAACCTAACCTAACCTAACCTAACCTAACCTAACCTAACCTAACCTAACCTAACCTAACCTAACCTAACCTAACCTCGGCCGTGTGGAGCCGGCATAGAATAGCTCCACCCCATCTCCTCCCGTGGGTGTCGTAAGAGGCGACTAAGGGATAGTAGCTGGGCCGCCGTCGCCTCTCTTGCTGGGTGTGGCGAGGCTGAGGTGATGGCGGACAAGAGAGAGGCCTGCGGGGCCGGATCGACCATGCCTGGCTCGGTCTCCTGCCGGAACAACAGGATCGACCTTGCCTCGCTCGCTCTCCCGCCCTGCGGGCCCCCCGGCGGGGGGCCGTCGGCGGACAACGAACGCCCGCGGCCCCGATCGTGAGTGGCCACAGGCGGCGGGTCGGGGGACCTGCTGCCCTTGGCGGAGCGGCAGTGTGCCCCCCATGTTGGTATGGGGGGCGCACGATGGAGTGGGGGGCTGGAGCGATCTGGCCCCCCCTCGAGGGGTCGTAGGCGACAGGGAGTCGCCCGCGGCCCCGACTGAGAGTTGCCACGGGCGGTGGGTGGGGGACCCGCCGTCCCCGGCCACGTGGCGGAATGCGCCTGTCTGTTGTTCCGGGGGCGCAGACCAACTCGAAAGTGAGGGGGGCCCTAAGATCGGCCCCCCGAGGCGGGCCTGCAAGGGCGCTCCTAGCCGAGTCGCGGTGAGCTCTCCAAATTGAGTATCCCGCGGCTCGGCAATGGACGAAGAGGAACACGTGAGGTTTAGTGGGTAGTCTGGCCCCCTCTCCTGGGGGTCAGGAGTCCCACACGAAGCGGACCCATCGTCCCCGCGGTGGGCGAGCGAAGTGCCTAAACGCAGTCCTCACGTTAAAAAAAAAAAAAAAAACCTAACCTAACCTAACCTAACCGCGATGATGATAAAATGATGTCCGCCATATACCACCAGAACGCGGACATCTTCGGGGACCTACCACAAGAAGAGAGGGAGGCCAAGGTGAAATATAGGAAAAGGACCAAAAACCCGGGAACCTCCCACATCGTCCTTCAGGTGGGACCAAAAATATGGCAGAGGATGACGGAGGCGGGGGTGCTCTACCTGGGCCTACAGAGGGTCAGGGTGGAGGACCAATCGCCCCTCATCCAATGTACAAGGTGCCTGGCATTCGGACATGGCCGTAAGTTCTGCACTGAGGGTGCGGACAGGTGTAGTCACTGCGGGGGCTCGCACTTGCGCAAGGATTGCGCAGATTATAGTGCGGGTTCGGTACCGCGGTGCTGCAACTGCTCGCACTCTGGGTCGCGGGACGTCGGCCATAACGCCTTCAGCGCCGAATGTCATACCCGTGCTAAGTGGGACTACTTAGCAAGGGAGACCACGGCGTATCCCTGACACACCAACACACAGATACACACTACACAAAGACACACATAAACAAACACAGATATAAAGATTATATTTTAAAAATATAGGAAGATATCTAAACATGCACACAACAATAAACATTAGATTACATTAAATTAACATACATACACAGACTGAAGCAGTTCACAAAAAAGAATGTAATAAAAATATATATTATAGAATATGTATTATTTGTTAAAAGAATGCTATAAAGGAAAGAGTGAACTGTGGAAGGAAACACACATGTACAGAACACAAAACACGCACACAAAAACAATAATACTAAACATAAAAACGTGTCGTGGAGGCCTGGTCTTCCTGGGTATACCTGGGACGATGTGGAAGGTGCCTGTGTGGGGTACCTGGAACAAAACACATAGCTTCCCACACTACAGAAATGCTACTATAAAAGTGACAGGCGTTTATTAAATACAAAATAAAATTGCTAAGACAGAAACTACAGGCTGTAAATAGAGAAATAATAGTATGGAAAATAAAAGTATAAAATACAATGAAAATAGTAGATACATATACTTGGAATGCATAAATAAGTGATAATAAGGATTAAAAAGGGACAATAGACATGTAAATATAGTGCTAACCTAAGAGAATTGTATATTATAGACAAATTAAAAATAGAATAAATAACACGTGGATCCATGTAAGCGCAAAGATGGCGGCGCAACTTTTGCCTCATGCTCCGTTGCCTAGCAACGGAGAATGAGGCAAAAGGTAAACAACAACAAATAGTTGGAGTAACATGTGTTTGGAAACGAAAATAAATAGTTTTGGTATGTACATATATAGATAAACATTAACATGTACCGTGTGTACATATGTGTCATAAAGATTAGAAATAGATAGTAAATTAAGAATAATACATGTATGGGAGATATAGTGGGATATATATAGATGACATAAAAAATCATGTGAGTAAATAGAATATAAATATATAAAACACAACAGATGGACAAATGTGTGTCTGTAGAAACTGTGTGTACGCTGCAGACACACATCTGAACATATTAATCACCGAGGTTAAGCAACATTGGGCGAGGTCGGTGCTTGGATGGGTGACCGCCTGTATGTTGCTTTTTGTAAAAATTTTTAGAAATACATTATAGAAGAATGAAATGAATAATGACAGAGAATTGTAAATACTAATGTACAAGAAATATATTAGAATACATACAGATAAAATGAAACATGATGTAAACAAACAAATGGTAAACAAATAAATACATAGAACATGGTGGATGGGCAAATGTGTGTACAGAGAAATTGTGTATACGCTGTGTACACACAGTTGAACATATTAAGGTTAAGCAACATTGGGCGAGGTCACAATTTGGATGGGTGACCGCCTGAGAATTACTTTTTGTCAAATTTTAGAATATTTAAATTGTTAGGAATTATGTTATTATATATTGTGTATGTAAAAATGTTTTGTTTTATCGAAATGAATGTTTTGTTGAAATTTTTTATTTCTTTTAAGAAATGAAACATGATGTAAACAAACAAATGGTAAATGAATAAATGCATAGAACATGGTGAATGGGCAAATGTGTGTACAGAGAAATTGTGTATACGCTGTGTACACACAGTTGAACATATTAAGGTTAAGCAACATTGGGCGAGGTCACAATTTGGATGGGTGACCGCCTGAGAATTATTTTTTGTCAAATTTTTAGAATATTTAAATTGTTAGGAATTATGTTATTATATATTGTATATGTAAAAATGTTTTGTTTATTGAAATGAATGTTTTGTTGAAATTTTTATTTCTTTAAGAAATGAAACATGAGGTAAACAAACAAATAGTAAATAAATAAATACATAGAACATGGTGAATGGGCAAATGTGTGTACAGAGAAATTGTGTATACGCTGTGTACACACAGTTGAACATATTAAAGGTTAAGCAACATTGGGCGAGGTCACAATTTGGATGGGTGACCGCCCGAAAAAATTATTTTTGTTGTTTTTTTTATTAAGAAATTTATGTATGGTAAAGAATAGAAATAAATAAAAATAGTAAATTTAAATATAAAGACTAGAAGTTTATATAAATAAATAAATATTGTAAAAAATTGAAATATGTATAAATGACAAGTAATGTAAACAAAAAATCAGAAGTATAAATAAAGGAATATATAATGGAGTAATTGAAACAGTTGAAATGGCGGATTCCGACCTCACCTAAGGTTGAGCAACATTGGGTGAGGTCGGAATTTGGATGGGTGACCGCCCGGAAATTGTTTTTTGTATTTTTATTGCCATTAAATTAGTAACATCGGGCGCGGTCGGTATTAGGATGGGTGACCGCCTAAAAATAATTAGTTGGAAAAATTTTTGTTCTTTTTTCTTGGAAAATATTTACAAAGGAACGAAACAATAACACATGTATGGAAATTGAAAATGGTAGATAGACACGAAACAGAATGTAACAAGTAAAGCAGAACACAAATAGACAGATGTAAAGGGTGGGCGAATGTATGGGTTCGGCAACTGTAAGTGCAGAATACATATATCCGAACATCCTAAACATATTATGTATACATATATATTAAAAATATATCGACACCACTACACATAGCACTATATTATACACAGATACACAAGGTCCTGTCGTTATAATGGACGGGGAAAAGAGAATAGGCAGCAACACCCTGCGATGGCGGGTGCCTGCTACAAAAAAAAAAAAAAAAAAAAAAAAAAAAAAAAACCTAACCTAACCTAACCTAACCTAACCTAACCTAACCTAACCTAACCTAACCTAACCTAACCTAACCTAACCTAACCTAACCTGCCGTGTGGAGCCGGCATAGAATAGCTCCACCCCATCTCCTCCCGTGGGTGTCGTAAGAGGCGACTAAGGGAAAGTAGCTGGGCCGCCGTCGCCTCTCTTGCTGGGTGTGGCGAGGCTGAGGTGATGGCGGACAAGAGAGAGGCCTGCGGGGCCGGATCGACCATGCCTGGCTCGGTCTCCTGCCGGAACAACAGGATCGACCTTGCCTCGCTCGCTCTCCCGCCCTGCGGGCCCCCCGGCGGGGGGCCGTCGGCGGACAACGAACGCCCGCGGCCCCGATCGTGAGTGGCCACAGGCGGCGGGTCGGGGGACCTGCTGCCCTTGGCGGAGCGGCAGTGTGCCCCCCATGTTGGTATGGGGGGCGCACGATGGAGTGGGGGGCTGGAGCGATCTGGCCCCCCCTCGAGGGGTCGTAGGCGACAGGGAGTCGCCCGCGACCCCGACTGAGAGTTGCCACGGGCGGTGGGTGGGGGACCCGCCGTCCCCGGCCACGTGGCGGAATGCGCCTGTCTGTTGTTCCGGGGGCGCAGACCAACTCGAAAGTGAGGGGGGCCCTAAGATCGGCCCCCCGAGGCGAGCCTGCAAGGCGCTCCTAGCCGAGTCGCGGTGAGCTCTCCAAATTGAGTATCCCGCGGCTCGGCAATGGACGAAGAGGAACACGTGAGGTTTAGTGGGTAGTCTGGCCCCCTCTCCTGGGGGTCAGGAGTCCCACACGAAGCGGACCCATCGTCCCCGCGGTGGGCGAGCGAAGTGCCTAAACGCAGTCCTCACGTTAAAAAAAAAAAAAAAAAAAAAAAAAAACCTAACCTAACCTGCCCTTCGCCGTGTGGAGCCGGCATAGAATAGCTCCACCCCATCTCCTCCCGTGGGTGTCGTAAAAGGCGACTAAGGGAAAATCGGAGCCGAATTTCAGGCTGCCGAGATGGGCGTGACCCGTCGTGCCGCACTCCAAACGTCCCTCTGCTTTAGCAGAGGGCGTATTGGAAAGCGAGTAGGTCAGAGGGGCTGGCACTTGAGTGCTAGCTCCGTCTGTGAGAGAGGGCTAGCCACCCTCTCGCATTCCGTAACCAACAGGGGCTCAGCAACGACCCGATTGGTGGCTACAAGAGGGTATGCTGAGAACCTGTTGGCCGGAGGGCTTGCCTTAATTGGCCGGCCCATGACAAGGACAGTCTATAACACCCGACAGCTAAGTCGATAAAACCTGTGGATACCGGCCGACCTCCACAGTACATAGGCTTATCCGGGTGCAGGGGGCACCGCCCGGATGGACTTCATTTCCCCCATACTCGTGGGTTAAGTTATGGATACTGAAACTAAAACTAATATTGAAAACGAAATTGATACCAATAAAAAAACGACTACTGGCAAGCCAACCGGATCATCTGATTGCAAGGGGGAGTTGCGAACCCCGTCACCACACCCGTTGGTGACGAAGGAGGCACGCGTCACCCTGACGCGATATAGCAGGGACTCGTCGGCGTCAAGTGACGCCTCAATGGTGGACGCGGACTCGCGCCCATCATCGCCGGGTCGGTTGTGGCGGAAACGCCTCAACTCCGACAGCTCCGGCCCAGTGGAGGTGAAGAAGAGAGGTCGCCCACCTACAACTGGGGAATACGTCGGCCTGGCGCAAGCCAAGGCCGACTTGAACAGGGCAAAGGAGCGGGAGCTGGAGCTCCGCGCCGAGAAGGAACTGGCGGAAGAGGTCCGACAGCAAAGGGAGTCTTACCTCCGTAAAACTCCCATACAGACGTCGGACCAAACACAATCTTCCGAGCCCGTCAGCGCAGATCAGCTGACGGTGTCCATCGAGGCGGCAGTGGCGGTGGTGCAAACCATCGCCACAAAGAGCTCCAAGCTCAAGGGGCAATATGTGCGGGACCTGAGGGTGGCCTGTAGCTCCATTTTGGAGCTCGCCCACCAACTCAAGGCCCGCACTGCTAACGAGGAGGTCGCCAACCTTCAGGTAGAGCTTGCTGCCGTACGGGCGGAAATGAAGGCCCTGAAGATGAGTCGCGAGGAGATGATCTTCATGATCGATGCGCGACTCGCGGGCTTCCAGGACCGCCTGCTGCCTGAGGTGCGCATCCGTCCGCCTCTCCAGGCGGACGAGAGGAACGCCGCCAGAGCCGCTGGTGCTGCCCGTGCTGCGGAACAAAGGGCCTCCAAGTCCAGCCGGAGGCCCGAGTCTTCTGCCGTTCTTCCCACTCCTTCCGCGCCTCCTCAGGCTCCGCCCCTCTCGCCCGTCGCGGCAGACGGGCAGAAGGACTCGGATCCCTGCCCCTCTGGGACGGTCCCGTCGGACGGGGAACCCAAGGGGAAAAAGAAAAAGCAGAAGGCAAAGAAACGGAGTGCAGCGGCGAAGGAGGCCGAAGCTGCCCGTCAGCCGCGCCCGCAGGCTCCCGCCGCCGCCCCGCCACCTGTGAAGGAGGCGTGGAGCGCCGTGGCGGCGCGGCCTAAGAAAAAGGCCACCCCAGCACCGCCGAGCGTCAAGGCACCCGCCAAGCCTCCGAAGAAGGCGAAGGCGAGTCGCAAACTCCGCGCCCCGACAACCGCTGCAGTGTGCCTCACACTGCAGCCGGGCGCTGTAGAGAAGGGGGTCACCTATTCCCAGGTGATCGCCAATGCCGAGAGGTCCATCGATATAAAGACTCTCGGCATTGACGGCCTCCGGTTCCGCACTGCCGTGACCGGGGGAAGGATCCTGGAGATAGGTGGTGCTGACAGGGCCACCAAGGCCGATAAATTGGCGGCCAAGCTTGAAGAGGTGCTGGGAGAGGAGGTCCGTATTGCCAGGCCGGAGAGGTGCGTAGAGTTGCGCATCTCAGGCCTGGGCGATGCGGCAACTAAGGAGGCGGTGGCCAAAATCCTGGCAGAAGAGGGAGGCTGCCCTGTCGCCTCCATCAAGGTGGGCGACATCAATCGCCCACCCGGTCGACAGGGCACTGCCTGGCTGCGGTGTCCGGTTGCGGCGGCCAAAAAGTTAACGGACGGCCGCCGCATCGTCGTCGGGTGGTCAGCGGTCAAGCTGACCACCCTGGAGCCAAGGCCGGCGCGGTGCTTCCGCTGCCTGGAGCCGGGACACGTGGGGGCAAAGTGCGCTGCGAAGATCGACCGCAGCGCACTCTGCTTCCAATGCGGACAGGAGGGCCACAAGGCGGCCGCCTGCTCCGCGGACCCCAAGTGTCCCGTCTGTGCGGCGGAAGGTGTGGCGTCCGGCCACAGACTCGGCTCCGCGAAGTGCCAGGCAGCCTCCCGTAAGAGGGGGGGTCAGGCGAAACGCAAGGCGACAGGGGGGGTGGAACCCAAGACCACCCCAACGACCCTGTCGCCACCGTCCAATGAGGAGGAGATGGACACCGCCCAAACTTAATGGCTCCCCAAATCTCCGTGCTGCAGGCCAATGTCAACCACTGCGCCACGGCCCAGGACCTACTGGCCCAGACCGTGACGCAGTGGCAGACGACAGTGGCGGTAGTCGCCGAGCCGTATTACGTGCGCACTGGCCCCAACTGGGCCAGCGACAGCGACGGCTTGGTGGCTATCGTCGCCCAGCGAACCGGCCCCCACCAACTCGACAGAGTAGTGAGGGGCCGAGGGTGCGTCCTCGCCACGCTGGGCGACACTGCAGTGATTGGGGTGTACTTCTCGCCCAACAGAAGCCTCGCCGAGTTCGAGCAGTGGCTCACGGAGGTCGGGGCTCTGTTGGCGGACGCGCACCCCACTCCGGTCGTGGTAGCCGGGGATTTCAACGCCCACTCACGGGCGTGGGGATCTCCGAGGACCGACGGCCGGGGGGAGATATTGGAGGAGTGGGCGGTGTCTCACGGCTTGGTGCTGCTCAACAGGGGGACGGTACCCACGCTTGTGCGGCCCCAGGGCAGCTCGATAGTAGACCTGTCGTTTGCTAGTCCTGCCCTGGCTGGCCGCACTCGCAATTGGCGGGTCGTCAAGAATGTGGAGACCGCGTCGGACCATCGTTACATACGGTTCGACGTGGTCTCTCGCTCAGCGGCCATCCGAGGAGGAGATGGCAACCGTCCCCTTGCTGGAGAAGGTCCGCGGTGGCGCCTCGGTTCTCTGAACCGGGAACTGGCCCTAGAGGCGGCTATCGTCGAGCGCTGGGTTGCTGGTGGAGCGGAAAGCGGCCCAGACGCGGACGCGAGGTGCGATAGTCTCGCTGGGAAGCTGACTCGCGTCTGCGATGCGGCGATGCAGAGGGCGAGGCCAGCCCTCCCTCGGAGGCAAGTGTACTGGTGGCGTCCCCACCTTGCCGGGCTGCGTGCCGCAAGTCACGCGGCCCATAGGCAGTACACTCGCAGCCGCAGGAGGGCCGTCAGGGACCTCGCCCGTGAAGAGGAACTGCTCGCCGCACATAGGGCCGCTCGTGCGGCCCTCAACTCGGCGATCAGAGCCGCCAAAGAGGAGGCCTGGAGGGAGTGGCTCGAGAGCCTGGATCGAGATCCGTGGGGGCGCCCGTACAAAACCGTGAGCCAGAAGCTCCGGCCCTGGGCGCCTCCCCTCACCAGAACTCTCGAGCCACAGCTTCTGGGCCGAGTGGTCAGTTCCCTCTTCCCTGAGCGGGAAGAGTGGGTCCCACCGCGGATGACAGCGCCAAGCCGTCACCGAGTGCCGGCAGAAGGCGACGCAGAGGCGATACCTCCCGTGTCCGAGGCCGAGCTAGGGGCGGCGATCCTGGCCCTCAAAGTCAGGAAACGCGCCCCGGGCCCGGACGGCATCCCTGGGAAGGTCGTCGCCTTAGCGATGCCGGCACTCGAGGAGGAGACGCTGTCCCTCATGTCGGAGTGTTTGGCGTCGGGGAGATTCCCGCGGCGATGGAAGACCGGACGGCTCGTGCTGATTAGAAAGCACGGGCGTCCAGCTGAGGCACCGTCGGCCTACCGCCCCATCGTACTGCTCGACGAGACGTGCAAAATGTTTGAGCGAGTGCTCGCTGCGCGTCTCGTCAAGCACCTGGAGGGGGCGGGGCCCGATCTCAGCGACGGTCAGTTCGGCTTCCGTCGCGGGAAGTCGACTCTTGACGCCGTTTCCCGACTGCGGGGCAGCGTCGATGAGGCGATCGCCGGGGGCGGGGTGTTGTTGGCCGTGTCGCTCGACATCGCCAACGCCTTCAACACCCTCCCCTGGCAGACAATCGCCGAGGCCCTGAGGTACCACAACGTACCGTGGTACCTCAGGCGAATCCTTGCGGACTACTTCGTGGACCGGGTCATCACGTACTCGGGCCGAGACGGAGTGGTCCGCAAGGCTATGAGGTGTGGTGTTCCACAGGGGTCGGTACTTGGGCCACTCCTGTGGAACATCGGGTACGACTGGGTCCTGCGCGGTGCTACTCTCCGGGGAGTCGGCGTACTTTGTTACGCCGACGATACCCTAGTGACCGCGCGGGGCCCCACGTTCCGCGACGCCGCCGTCCTAGCGACGGCAGGCGTCGCTCAAGTGGTGCGCCGAATCAGTGCGCTGGGCCTCCATGTCGCCCTCGAGAAGTCCGAGGCCCTCTTCTTCCATGGGCCTCGGCAGACGCCGCCTCGAGACACCACGATCGTGGTGGGGGGCACCTCCATCGCCGTCGGCCGCAGCCTCAAGTATCTGGGGCTGGTACTCGACGGTCGGTGGGGGTTTGCGGAACATTTCCGGCAGCTGGCGCCGAAGGTGCTAGCGTTTGCCGGAATGCTCTCGCAGCTGCTCCCCAACATAGGAGGACCGGGGTCTGCCTGCCGCCGTCTCTACGACGGTGTGGTGCGCTCTAAGGCGCTCTACGGAGCGCCTATCTGGGCGGAGGCACTCTGCCCGGCTAACGTTGCCCTGCTGCGTCGTCCGCAGCGGGCCATCGCGCAGAGGGCCGCACGGGCGTACCGCACCGTCTCCTACGAGACGGCGTGCGTCCTGGCGGGCAGTATCCCCTGGGATCTCGAGGCCGGCGTCCTCAAAAGGGTGTACGAGGAGGGCGCCCTGATTCGGCGAGCTGGTGGATGCCCGTCTCCGGAGGAGATCGAGCGCTGGAGGCAGGAGGCTCGCGACGATCTCTTCCGGACGTGGGCTGCCAGAATGGAAGGGAGTCCGACGGCGTTCGTTAGGGCCGCTCGGCCCGTCCTGCGACAGTTTGTGGAGGGGGGTCATGGGGCTCCCACGTATCACCTCACCCAGCTTCTCACGGGTCACGGCTGCTTCGCCAAGTACCTGTGGGAAGTTGTGGGGGTAGAATCGGAGCCCCGGTGCCGCAACTGCACCAGCGGCGACCCCGACACGGCCCATCACACCCGGGCCGTGTGCGAAGCATGGGACGGGCAAAGAGCGGCCCTGACGAGCGTCATCGGCGCTGATCTCTCGCTGCCGGCCATCGTGGAAGCCATGGCCGGCAGCGACCGGTGCTGGGCCGCCATCGCCTCGTTTGCCAGCGAGGTGATGACGGCCAAGAGAGAGGCCCTGCGGGAGCGGGAGCGAGCTGGGCTCACTCTCCCGCCCCGCAGGCCCCCAGCGAGGGGTCGCCGGCGTCAAGTGTTCGCCCGCGGCCCCGACTGAGAGTTGCCATGGGCGGTGGGTCGGGGGACCTGCCGCCCCCAGCCACGTGGCGGATGCGCCCTTGTTGTTCCGGGGGCGCATACCAACTCTAAGGTCAGGGGGGCCCCAACGATCTGGCCCCCCCGAGGCGAGCCTGCAAGGGCGCTCCTAGCCGGGTCGCGGTGAGCACTCCAAATTGAGTATCTCGCGGCTCGGCACTAGGCGAAGAGGAACACGTGGGGTTTAGTGGGTAGTCTGGCCCCCCTTCCGGAGGCCAGGAGTCCCACACGAAGCGGACCCATCGCCCCCGCGGTGGGCGAGCGAAGTGCGTAAATGCAGTCCCCACGTTAAAAAAAAAAAAAAAAAAAAAAAAAACCTAACCTGCCCTGAGGTACCACAACGTACCGTGGTACCTCAGGCGAATCCTTGCGGACTACTTCGTGGACCGGGTCATCACGTACTCGGGCCGAGACGGAGTGGTCCGCAAGGCTATGAGGTGTGGTGTTCCACAGGGGTCGGTGCTTGGGCCGCTCCTGTGGAACATCGGGTACGACTGGGTCCTGCGCGGTGCTACTCTTCGGGGAGTCGGCGTACTTTGTTACGCCGACGATACCCTAGTGACCGCGCGGGGCCCCACGTTCCGCGACGCCGCCGTCCTAGCGACGGCAGGCGTCGCTCAAGTGGTGCGCCGAATCAGTGCGCTGGGCCTCCATGTCGCCCTCGAGAAGTCCGAGGCCCTCTTCTTCCATGGGCCTCGGCAGACGCCGCCTCGAGACACCACGATCGTGGTGGGGGGCACCTCCATCGCCGTCGGCCGCAGCCTCAAGTATCTGGGGCTGGTTCTCGACGGTCGGTGGGGGTTTGCGGAACATTTCCGGCAGCTGGCGCCGAAGGTGCTAGCGTTTGCCGGAATGCTCTCGCAGCTGCTCCCCAACGTAGGAGGACCGGGGTCTGCCTGCCGCCGTCTCTACGACGGTGTGGTGCGCTCTAAGGCGCTCTACGGAGCGCCTATCTGGGCGGAGGCACTCTGCCCGGCTAACGTTGCCCTGCTGCGTCGTCCGCAGCGGACCATTGCGCAGAGGGCCGCACGGGCGTACCGCACCGTCTCCTACGAGACGGCGTGCGTCCTGGCGGGCAGTATCCCCTGGGATCTCGAGGCCGGCGTCCTCAAAAGGGTGTACGAGGAGGGCGCCCTGATTCGGCGAGCTGGTGGATGCCCGCCTCCGGAGGAGATCGAGCGCTGGAGGCAGGAGGCTCGCGACGATCTCTTCCGGACGTGGGCTGCCAGAATGGAAGGGAGTCCGACGGCGTTCGTTAGGGCCGCTCGGCCCGTCCTGCGACGGTTTGTGGAGGGGGGTCATGGGGCTCCCACGTATCACCTCACCCAGCTTCTCACGGGTCACGGCTGCTTCGCCAAGTACCTGTGGGAAGTTGTGGGGGTAGAATCGGAGCCCCGGTGCCGCAACTGCACCAGCGGCGACCCCGACACGGCCCATCACACCCGGGCCGTGTGCGAAGCATGGGACGGGCAAAGAGCGGCCCTGACGAGCGTCATCGGCGCTGATCTCTCGCTGCCGGCCATCGTGGAAGCCATGGCCGGCAGCGACCGGTGCTGGGCCGCCATCGCCTCGTTTGCCAGCGAGGTGATGACGGCCAAGAGAGAGGCCCTGCGGGAGCGGGAGCGAGCTGGGCTCACTCTCCCGTCCCGCAGGCCCCCAGCGAGGGGTCGCCGGCGTCAAGTGTTCGCCCGCGGCCCCGACTGAGAGTTGCCATGGGCGGTGGGTCGGGGGACCTGCCGCCCCCAGCCACGTGGCGGATGCGCCCTTGTTGTTCCGGGGGCGCATACCAACTCTAAGGTGAGGGGGGCCCCAACGATCTGGCCCCCCGAGGCGAGCCTGCAAGGGCGCTCCTAGCCGAGTCGCGGTGAGCTCTCAAAATTGAGTATCTCGCGGCTCGGCTCTAGGCGAAGAGGAACACGTGGGGTTTAGTGGGTAGTCTGGCCCCCTCTCCGGAGGCCAGGAGTCCCACACGAAGCGGACCCATCGCCCCCGCGGTGGGCGAGCGAAGTGCGTAAATGCAGTCCCCACGTTAAAAAAAAAAAAAAAAAAAAAAAAAAAAAAAAAAAAAAAAAAAAAACCTAACCTAACCTAACCTAACCTAACCTAACCTAACCTAACCTAACCCCCACATAGTCCTCCAGGTAAAGCCAAGGGTTTGGCGGAGGATGACGGAGGCCGGAACCCTCTACCTTAACCTTCAGAGGGTTGGGGTGGAGGACCAGTCTCCGCTTGTCCAATGTACCAAATGCCTGGCATTCGGCCATGGCCGCAAATTCTGCACCGAGGGCGCGGACAAATGTAGTCACTGTGGAGGCCCGCACTTGCGCAAGGACTGCGCCGACTATAGTGCGGGCTCCGGACCTCAGTGCTGCAACTGCTCGCGCTCTGGGCAGCGGAATGCGGACCATAACGCCTTCAGCGCCGAATGTCCTACCCGTAGCAAATGGGATTATCTGGCGAGGGAGACAACAGCGTACTTGTGACCCACCAACACACAACTACACACTATACAAAACAGACATAAATACTAAACACTGATTTAATTATTATATTATGATTATATAAAAATATATCAGAACATGGACACTATCACAGACACTAAGATAACATATATTTGCTAGACATACATAAGAAGGACACAGCTCACAAAAAGGTACGTGGCAATTGTATATATTACATTATATATACATATTGCCAAATAGTGGGACATGTAGAAAAGAGTGAGTTGTGGAAGGGTACACACATGCAAAATACTAAACAAGTAAACAAAACATGCAAACAATACAGATACACCAGTCATGAGTAACGAGTCTCCCTTATCCTGGGGGAGTGGGTGGGAAGCCACCGGACATAAACAGACATACTGACCGACTTCTCATACCTGATAACAGTGTGCAAAAAGCCTCTAAAAAGATAATATTCCGCAAGAATACGGTGCTAAATTAAATTAACAGGCGACTAAATAGACATGGAAAAAATAGCTAAGACAAAACAGACAGGCTGCAAACGGCATAAAAATTGTATGGAAAATATAAGTATGTATTGTGACGTAAATAATGAATATATTTGTGTAATAAGTGTAAATAAGTAATAGTAAGGATAAATAGAAAACAATAGACATATAAGTATAGTGCATATTGATAGGATTAATAAGATACAGACAGATTAAATAAAGATGGAAAAACACGCCGATCCTTGCTAGTGCAAAGATGGCGGCGCAACAACGTGAAGAATGAGTAAACAAGCAATAGTACTTAGATAAATTATAGAATCATGTAGATGGACAAATGTGTGTACAAAGAAATTGAATATACGCTGTGTACACACATTTGAACATACTAAATATATATATATACATATAAATATATATCTTGGAAATTAGAAAAATAAATAGTAATTGTAAGTGATAAAATCATTACCAAAGTTAAGCAGCGTTGGACGGGACCACTGCTTGGATGGGTGACCGCCTGTGTGCTGTTTTTGTTATTGTTTGTTGTATTTATTTTTGATGTTTTTATTAAAGAAAATTATACATTGTAAAGAATAGAAATGAATAAAATAGTGAATTTAAATATAAAAACTAGAAGTATATATAGGCAAATAAATGTTGCAAAAAAAAAAAAAAAAAAAATTGAAATATGTGTAAGTGGCAAGTAATGTAAGTAAGAAATTGGAAATATAAATAAATAATATATATGTGTTATAAAAATTTAAAATGTATGAATGGCAATTAACGACCACCAGGTTAAGCGACACTGGGTGAGGTCGGAAATTGGATGGGTGACCGCCCGAAGGAGGTGTTTTTGTTGTTTTATTATTAAGAAATTTATATATGATAAATAATAGAAACAAATAAAAATAGTAAATTTAGATAATAAGACTAGAAATACATATAAATAAATAAATATTGTAAAAAATTGAAATATGTATAAATAACAAGTAATGTAAACAAAATCAGATGTATAAATAAAGGAATATATAATGAAATAACTGAAGCAATTGAAGTGGCGGGTTCCGGCCTCACCTAAGGTTAAGCAACATTGGGTGAGGTCGGAACTTGGATGGGTGACCGCCCCAAAAAATTATTTTTGTTGTTTTTTATTAGGAAATTTTATGTATGATAAAGAATAGAAATGAATAAAAATAGTAAATTAAATATAAAGACTAGAAATACATATAAATAAATAAATATTGTAAAAAATTTAAATATGTATAAATAACAAGAAATGTAAATAAAAAATCAGAAGTATAAGTAAAGGAATATATATTGGAATAATTGAAACTTGGAATGGCAAATTCCGACCTCACCTAAGGTTAAGCAACATTGGGTGAGGTCGGAACTTGGATGGGTGACCGCCCGAAAAAATTATTTTTGTGGTTTTTTTTATTAAGAAATTTATATAAGGTAAAGAATAGAAATAAATAAAAATAGTAAATTTAAATATAAAGACAAGAAGTATATATAAATAAATAAATAGTGTAAAAAATTGAAATATGTATAAATGACAAGTAAAGTAAACAAAAAATCAGAAGTATAAATAAAGGAATATATAATAAAGTTGAAACAGTTGAAATGGCGGATTCCGACCTCACCTAAGGTTAAGCAACATTGGGTGAGGTCGGAATTTGGATGGGTGACCGCCCAAAAATTGCTTTTTGTACTTTTTACTGTCATTAAATTAGTAACATCGGGCGCGGTCGGTACTAGGATGGGTGACCGCCCAAAAATAATTAGTTGGAAAATTTTGTTCTTTTTTTGAAAATGTTATAAGGGAATGAAACAATAAATAACACATGTATAAAAAATAATGTAGAAACACATAGATAGAAAATAGTTGGACATAAATAGTTAGAAAATAAACAATTAGAACACAACAAATGCACAAGTGTGTGTTCACAGAAACTGTGTGTACGCTGTGGACACACAATTGAACACTTTAACATATTATTATATATACATATATATTAAAAATATATCGACACCACTACACATAGCACTATATTATACACAAATAGATACACAAGGTCCTGTCGATATCTATGGACGGGGAAAAGCAGAAAAAAAAAAAAAAAAAAAAAAAAAAAAAAAAAAAAAAAAAAAAAAAACCTAACCTAACCTAACCTAACCTAACCTAACCTAACCTAACCTAACCTAACCTAACCTAACCTAACCTAACCTTGGCCGTGTTTGCCGTGTGGAGCCGGCGCCGAATAGCTCCACCCCATCTCATCCCGTGGGTGTCGTAAAAGGCGACTAAGGGAAAATCGGAGCCGAATTACAGGCTGCCGAGGCGGTGGCGTTGACGCTAGACGTCGCGCCATGTAGGGACGGGCTCGGCGTGTACTAACACTACCGTCGAGCAGGCATGGGACTTGTGTTCCTGCCACCGTCGACACATCGTAATCCCGATTATATCGGGGACGAGGGCCTTGGCTTAACCGCCCGGGCCGCGAGGAAGAAAACCTCTTTAAAAAATCACCCCGAATCTTGTGCTATGGTGTGTGGCCAGGGATGCATGGCTGACGGGAAGTTCAGTTGCAAGCTCACCCCCAGCCGGGGCACCTGCGGACCCCTCGGTTGGGTTACAAACTTACGCTTACCCGGGTATTGGGGGATCTCTGCCCGGGTGGACCGTTATTTCTCCCCCACTCGTGGGTTTTATTATGGAAGTATTAAATTTAAAAACAAAAAAACCAAATGATGCAGAAGAGAAGGAGAAGGAGGAGAACGGCAAGGGGGAGTTGCGAACCCCGTCACCACATCCGTTGGTGACGAAGGAGGCACGCGTCACCCTAACGCGATACAGTAGGGACTCGTCGGCGTCAAGCGACGCCTCAATGGTGGACGCGGACTCGCGTCCATCATCGCCGGGTCGGTTGTGGCGAAAACGCCTCAACTCCGACAGCTCCGGCCCGGTGGAGGTGAAGAAGAGAGGTCGCCCACCTACAACTGGGGAATACGTCGGCCTGGCGCAAGCCAAGGCCGACTTGAACAGGGCAAAGGAGCGGGAGCTGGAGCTCCGCGCCGAGAAGGAACTGGCGGAAGAGGTCCGACAGCAAAGGGAGTCTTACCTCCGTAAAACTCCCATACAGACGTCGGACCAAACACAATCTTCCGAGCCCGTCAGCGCAGATCAGCTGACGGTGTCCATCGAGGCGGCAGTGGCGGTGGTGCAAACCATCGCCACAAAGAGCTCCAAGCTCAAGGGGCAATATGTGCGGGACCTGAGGGTGGCCTGTAGCTCCATTTTGGAGCTCGCCCACCAACTCAAGGCCCGCACTGCGAACGAGGAGGTCGCCAACCTTCAGGTAGAGCTTGCTGCCGTACGGGCGGAAATGAAGGCTCTGAAGATGAGTCGCGAGGAGATGATCTTCATGATCGATGCGCGACTCGCGGGCTTCCAGGACCGCCTGCTGCCTGAGGTGCGCATCCGTCCGCCTCTCCAGGCGGACGAGAGGAACGCCGCCAGAGCCGCTGGTGCTGCCCGTGATGCGGAACAAAGGGCCTCCAAGTCCAGCCGGAGGCCCAAGTCTTCTGCCGTTCTTCCCACTCCTTCCGCGCCTCCTCAGGCTCCGCCCCTCTCGCCCGTCGCGGCAGACGGGCAGAAGGATTCGGATCCCTGCCCCTCTGGGACGGTCCCGTCGGACGGGGAACCCAAGGGGAAAAAGAAAAAGCAGAAGGCAAAGAAACGGAGTGCCGCGGCGAAGGAGGCCGAAGCTGCCCGTCAGCCGCGCCCGCAGGCTCCCGCCGCCGCCCCGCCACCTGTGAAGGAGGCGTGGAGCGCGGTGGCGGCGCGGTCAAAGAAGACGAAGGCAACCCCAGCACCACCGAGCGCCAAGGCGCCTGCCAAGCCTGCAAAGCAGGCGAAGGCGAGGCGCAGAATCCGCGCCCCGACAACCGCTGCAGTGTGTGTTACACTGCAGCCGGGCGCGGTAGAAAAAGGCGTCACCTACAACCAGGTGATGACCAATGCCGAGAGATCGATAGATCTCAAGACTCTCGGCATTGACGGCCTCCGGATTCGCACTGCCGTGACCGGAGGACGGATTCTGGAGGTGGGTGGCGCCGAAAGGGCGCAGAAGGCGGACGCCCTGGCGGAGAAACTTCGGCAGACGTTCGGAGAGGAGGTCCGTGTCGCCAGGCCGGAGAGGTGCGTGGAGCTGCGCATCTCTGGCCTGGGCGATGCGGCAACAAAGGAGTCGGTGGCTCAGCTGCTGGCGACCGAGGGAGGCTGCCCTGTCGCCTCCATCAAGGTGGGCGACATCAATCGCCCACCCGGTCGACAGGGCACTGCCTGGCTGCGGTGCCCGGTTGCGGCGGCCAAAAAGTTAACGGACGGCCGCCGCATCGTCGTCGGGTGGTCAGCGGTCAAGCTGACCACCCTGGAGCCAAGGCCGGCGCGGTGCTTCCGCTGCCTGGAGCCGGGACACGTGGGGGCAAAGTGCGCTGCGAAGATCGACCGCAGCGCGCTCTGCTTCCAATGCGGACAGGAGGGCCACAAGGCGGCCGCCTGCTCCGCGGACCCCGAGTGTCCCGTCTGTGCAGCGGAAGGTGTGGCGTCCGGCCACAGACTCGGCTCCGCGAAGTGCCGGGCAGCCTCCCGCAAGAGGGGGGGTCAGGCGAAACGCAAGGCGACAGGGGGGGTGGAACCCAAGACCACCCCAACGACCCTGTCGCCACCGTCCAATGAGGAGGAGATGGACACCGCCCAAATTTAATGGCTCTCCAAATCTCCGTGCTGCAGGCCAACGTCAACCACTGCGCCGCGGCCCAGGACCTACTGGCCCAGACCGTGACGCAGTGGCAGACGACAGTGGCGGTAGTCGCCGAGCCGTATTACGTGCGCACCGGCCCCAACTGGGCCAGCGACAGCGACGGCTTGGTGGCTATCGTCGCCCAGCGAACCGGCCCCCACCAACTCGACAGAGTAGTGAGGGGCCGAGGGTGCGTCCTCGCCACGCTGGGCGACACTGCAGTGATTGGGGTGTACTTCTCGCCCAACAGAAGCCTCGCCGAGTTCGAGCAGTGGCTCACGGAGGTCGGGGCTCTGTTGGCGGACGCGCACCCCACTCCGGTCGTGGTAGCCGGGGATTTCAACGCCCACTCACGGGCGTGGGGATCTCCGAGGACCGACGGCCGGGGGGAGATATTGGAGGAGTGGGCGGTGTCTCACGGCTTGGTGCTGCTTAACAGGGGGACGGTACCCACGCTTGTGCGGCCCCAGGGCAGCTCGATAGTAGACCTGTCGTTTGCTAGTCCTGCCCTGGCTGGCCGCACTCGCAATTGGCGGGTCGTCAAGAATGTGGAGACCGCGTCGGACCATCGTTACATACGGTTCGACGTGGTCTCTCGCTCAGCGGCCATCCGAGGAGGAGATGGCAACCGTCCCCTTGCTGGAGAAGGTCCGCGGTGGCGCCTCGGTTCTCTGAACCGGGAACTGGCCCTAGAGGCGGCTATCGTCGAGCGCTGGGTTGCTGGTGGAGCGGAAAGCGGCCCAGACGCGGACGCGAGGTGCGATAGTCTCGCTGGGAAGCTGACTCGCGTCTGCGATGCGGCGATGCAGAGGGCGAGGCCAGCCCTCCCTCGGAGGCAAGTGTACTGGTGGCGTCCCCACCTTGCCGGGCTGCGTGCCGCAAGTCACGCGGCCCATAGGCAGTACACTCGCAGCCGCAGGAGGGCCGTCAGGGACCTCGCCCGTGAAGAGGAACTGCTCGCCGCACATAGGGCCGCTCGTGCGGCCCTCAACTCGGCGATCAGAGCCGCCAAAGAGGAGGCCTGGAGGGAGTGGCTCGAGAGCCTGGATCGAGATCCGTGGGGGCGCCCGTACAAAACCGTGAGCCAGAAGCTCCGGCCCTGGGCGCCTCCCCTCACCAGAACTCTCGAGCCACAGCTTCTGGGCCGAGTGGTCAGTTCCCTCTTCCCTGAGCGGGAAGAGTGGGTCCCACCGCGGATGGCAGCACCAAGCCGTCACCGAGTACCGGCAGAAGGCGACGCAGAGGCGATACCTCCCGTGTCCGAGGCCGAGCTAGGGGCGGCGATCCTGGCTCTCAAAGTCAGGAAACGCGCCCCGGGCCCGGACGGCATCCCTGGGAAGGTCGTCGCCTTAGCGATGCCGGCACTCGAGGAGGAGACGCTGTCCCTCATGTCGGAGTGTGTGGCGTCGGGGAGATTCCCGCGACGATGGAAGACCGGACGGCTCGTGCTGATCAGGAAGCACGGGCGCCCAGCCGAGGCACCGTCGGCCTACCGCCCCATCGTACTGCTCGACGAGACGTGCAAAATGTTTGAGCGAGTGCTCGCTGCGCGTCTCGTCAAGCACCTGGAGGGGGCGGGGCCCGATCTCAGCGACGGTCAGTTCGGCTTCCGTCGCGGGAAGTCGACTCTTGACGCCGTTTCCCGACTGCGGGGCAGCGTCGATGAGGCGATCGCCGGGGGCGGGGTGTTGTTGGCCGTGTCGCTCGACATCGCCAACGCCTTCAACACCCTCCCCTGGCAGACAATCGCCGAGGCCCTGAGGTACCACAACGTACCGTGGTACCTCAGGCGAATCCTTGCGGACTACTTCGTGGACCGGGTCATCACGTACTCGGGCCGAGACGGAGTGGTCCGCAAGGCTATGAGGTGTGGTGTTCCACAGGGGTCGGTACTTGGGCCGCTCCTGTGGAACATCGGGTACGACTGGGTCCTGCGCGGTGCTACTCTTCGGGGAGTCGGCGTACTTTGTTACGCCGACGATACCCTAGTGACCGCGCGGGGCCCCACGTTCCGCGACGCCGCCGTCCTAGCGACGGCAGGCGTCGCTCAAGTGGTGCGCCGAATCAGTGCGCTGGGCCTCCATGTCGCCCTCGAGAAGTCCGAGGCCCTCTTCTTCCATGGGCCTCGGCAGACGCCGCCTCGAGACACCACGATCGTGGTGGGGGGCACCTCCATCGCCGTCGGCCGCAGCCTCAAGTATCTGGGGCTGGTTCTCGACGGTCGGTGGGGGTTTGCGGAACATTTCCGGCAGCTGGCGCCGAAGGTGCTAGCGTTTGCCGGAATGCTCTCGCAGCTGCTCCCCAACGTAGGAGGACCGGGGTCTGCCTGCCGCCGTCTCTACGACGGTGTGGTGCGCTCTAAGGCGCTCTACGGAGCGCCTATTTGGGCGGAGGCACTCTGCCCGGCTAACGTTGCCCTGCTGCGTCGTCCGCAGCGGGCCATCGCGCAGAGGGCCGCACGGGCGTACCGCACCGTCTCCTACGAGACGGCGTGCGTCCTGGCGGGCAGTATCCCCTGGGATCTCGAGGCCGGCGTCCTCAAAAGGGTGTACGAGGAGGGCGCCCTGATTCGGCGAGCTGGTGGATGCCCGCCTCCGGAGGAGATCGAGCGCTGGAGGCAGGAGGCTCGCGACGATCTCTTCCGGACGTGGGCTGCCAGAATGGAAGGGAGTCCGACGGCGTTCGTTAGGGCCGCTCGGCCCGTCCTGCGACAGTTTGTGGAGGGGGGTCATGGGGCTCCCACGTATCACCTCACCCAGCTTCTCACGGGTCACGGCTGCTTCGCCAAGTACCTGTGGGAAGTTGTGGGGGTGGAATCGGAGCCCCGGTGCCGCAACTGCACCAGCGGCGACCCCGACACGGCCCATCACACCCGGGCCGTGTGCGAAGCATGGGACGGGCAAAGAGCGGCCCTGACGAGCGTCATCGGCGCTGATCTCTCGCTGCCGGCCATCGTGGAAGCCATGGCCGGCAGCGACCGGTGCTGGGCCGCCATCGCCTCGTTTGCCAGCGAGGTGATGACGGCCAAGAGAGAGGCCCTGCGGGAGCGGGAGCGAGCTGGGCTCACTCTCCCGCCCCGCAGGCCCCCAGCGAGGGGTCGCCGGCGTCAAGTATTCGCCCGCGGCCCCGACTGAGAGTTGCCATGGGCGGTGGGTCGGGGGACCTGCCGCCCCCAGCCACGTGGCGGATGCGCCCTTGTTGTTCCGGGGGCGCATACCAACTCTAAGGTGAGGGGGGCCCCAACGATCTGGCCCCCCGAGGCGAGCCTGCAAGGGCGCTCCTAGCCGAGTCGCGGTGAGCTCTCAAAATTGAGTATCTCGCGGCTCGGCACTAGGCGAAGAGGAACACGTGGGGTTTAGTGGGTAGTCTGGCCCCTTCCCCGGAGGCCAGGAGTCCCACACGAAGCGGACCCATCGCCCCCGCGGTGGGCGAGCGAAGTGCGTAAATGCAGTCCCCACGTTAAAAAAAAAAAAAAAAAAAAAAAAAAAACCTTGGCCGTGTGGAGCCGGCATAGAATAGCTCCACCCCATCTCCTCCCGTGGGTGTCGTAAGAGGCGACTAAGGGATAGTAGCTGGGCCGCCGTCGCCTCTCTTGCTGGGTGTGGCGAGGCTGAGGTGATGGCGGACAAGAGAGAGGCCTGCGGGGCCGGATCGACCATGCCTGGCTCGGTCTCCTGCCGGAACAACAGGATCGACCTTGCCTCGCTCGCTCTCCCGCCCTGCGGGCCCCCCGGCGGGGGGCCGTCGGCGGACAACGAACGCCCGCGGCCCCGATCGTGAGTGGCCACAGGCGGCGGGTCGGGGGACCTGCTGCCCTTGGCGGAGCGGCAGTGTGCCCCCATGTTGGTATGGGGGGCGCACGATGGAGTGGGGGGCTGGAGCGATCTGGCCCCCCCTCGAGGGGTCGTAGGCGACAGGGAGTCGCCCGCGGCCCCGACTGAGAGTTGCCACGGGCGGTGGGTGGGGGACCCGCCGTCCCCGGCCACGTGGCGGAATGCGCCTGTCTGTTGTTCCGGGGGCGCAGACCAACTCGAAAGTGAGGGGGGCCCTAAGATCGGCCCCCCGAGGCGAGCCTGCAAGGGCGCTCCTAGCCGAGTCGCGGTGAGCTCTCCAAATTGAGTATCCCGCGGCTCGGCAATGGACGAAGAGGAACACGTGAGGTTTAGTGGGTAGTCTGGCCCCCTCTCCTGGGGGTCAGGAGTCCCACACGAAGCGGACCCATCGTCCCCGCGGTGGGCGAGCGAAGTGCCTAAACGCAGTCCTCACGTTAAAAAAAAAAAAAAAAAAAAACCTAACCTAACCTAACCTAACCTTGCCGTTTGCCGTGTGGTGCCGGCTAAGAATAGCTCCACCCCATCTCATCCCGTGGGTGTCGTAAAAGGCGACTAAGGGAAACTCGGAGCCGAATTACAGGCTGCCGAGATGGGCGTGACCCGTCGTGCCGCACTCCAAACGTCCCTCTGCTTTAGCAGAGGGCGTATTGGAAAGCGAGTAGGTCAGAGGGGCTGGCACTTGAGTGCTAGCTCCGTCTGTGAGAGAGGGCTAGCCACCCTCTCGCATTCCGTAACCAACAGGGGCTCAGCAACGACCCGATTGGTGGCTACAAGAGGGTATGCTGAGAACCTGTTGGCCGGAGGGCTTGCCTTAATTGGCCGGCCCATGACAAGGACAGTCTATAACACCCGACAGCTAAGTCGATAAAACCTGTGGATACCGGCCGACCTCCACAGTACATAGGCTTATCCGGGTGCAGGGGGCACCGCCCGGATGGACTTCATTTCCCCCATACTCGTGGGTTAAGTTATGGATACTGAAACTAAAACTAATATTGAAAACGAAATTGATACCAATAAAAAAACGACTACTGGCAAGCCAACCGGATCATCTGATTGCAAGGGGGAGTTGCGAACCCCGTCACCACACCCGTTGGTGACGAAGGAGGCACGCGTCACCCTGACGCGATATAGCAGGGACTCGTCGGCGTCAAGTGACGCCTCAATGGTGGACGCGGACTCGCGCCCATCATCGCCGGGTCGGTTGTGGCGGAAACGCCTCAACTCCGACAGCTCCGGCCCAGTGGAGGTGAAGAAGAGAGGTCGCCCACCTACAACTGGGGAATACGTCGGCCTGGCGCAAGCCAAGGCCGACTTGAACAGGGCAAAGGAGCGGGAGCTGGAGCTCCGCGCCGAGAAGGAACTGGCGGAAGAGGTCCGACAGCAAAGGGAGTCTTACCTCCGTAAAACTCCCATACAGACGTCGGACCAAACACAATCTTCCGAGCCCGTCAGCGCAGATCAGCTGACGGTGTCCATCGAGGCGGCAGTGGCGGTGGTGCAAACCATCGCCACAAAGAGCTCCAAGCTCAAGGGGCAATATGTGCGGGACCTGAGGGTGGCCTGTAGCTCCATTTTGGAGCTCGCCCACCAACTCAAGGCCCGCACTGCTAACGAGGAGGTCGCCAACCTTCAGGTAGAGCTTGCTGCCGTACGGGCGGAAATGAAGGCCCTGAAGATGAGTCGCGAGGAGATGATCTTCATGATCGATGCGCGACTCGCGGGCTTCCAGGACCGCCTGCTGCCTGAGGTGCGCATCCGTCCGCCTCTCCAGGCGGACGAGAGGAACGCCGCCAGAGCCGCTGGTGCTGCCCGTGCTGCGGAACAAAGGGCCTCCAAGTCCAGCCGGAGGCCCGAGTCTTCTGCCGTTCTTCCCACTCCTTCCGCGCCTCCTCAGGCTCCGCCCCTCTCGCCCGTCGCGGCAGACGGGCAGAAGGATTCGGATCCCTGCCCCTCTGGGACGGTCCCGTCGGACGGGGAACCCAAGGGGAAAAAGAAAAAGCAGAAGGCAAAGAAACGGAGTGCAGCGGCGAAGGAGGCCGAAGCTGCCCGTCAGCCGCGCCCGCAGGCTCCCGCCGCCGCCCCGCCACCTGTGAAGGAGGCGTGGAGCGCCGTGGCGGCGCGGCCTAAGAAAAAGGCCACCCCAGCACCGCCGAGCGTCAAGGCACCCGCCAAGCCTCCGAAGAAGGCGAAGGCGAGTCGCAAACTCCGCGCCCCGACAACCGCTGCAGTGTGCCTCACACTGCAGCCGGGCGCTGTAGAGAAGGGGGTCACCTATTCCCAGGTGATCGCCAATGCCGAGAGGTCCATCGATATAAAGACTCTCGGCATTGACGGCCTCCGGTTCCGCACTGCCGTGACCGGGGGACGGATCCTGGAGATAGGTGGCGCTGACAGGGCCACCAAGGCCGATAAATTGGCGGCCAAGCTTGAAGAGGTGCTGGGAGAGGAGGTCCGTATTGCCAGGCCGGAGAGGTGCGTAGAGTTGCGCATCTCAGGCCTGGGCGATGCGGCAACTAAGGAGGCGGTGGCCAAAATCCTGGCAGAAGAGGGAGGCTGCCCTGTCGCCTCCATCAAGGTGGGCGACATCAATCGCCCACCCGGTCGACAGGGCACTGCCTGGCTGCGGTGTCCGGTTGCGGCGGCCAAAAAGTTAACGGACGGCCGCCGCATCGTCGTCGGGTGGTCAGCGGTCAAGCTGACCACCCTGGAGCCAAGGCCGGCGCGGTGCTTCCGCTGCCTGGAGCCGGGACACGTGGGGGCAAAGTGCGCTGCGAAGATCGACCGCAGCGCACTCTGCTTCCAATGCGGACAGGAGGGCCACAAGGCGGCCGCCTGCTCCGCGGACCCCAAGTGTCCCGTCTGTGCGGCGGAAGGTGTGGCGTCCGGCCACAGACTCGGCTCCGCGAAGTGCCAGGCAGCCTCCCGTAAGAGGGGGGGTCAGGCGAAACGCAAGGCGACAGGGGGGGTGGAACCCAAGACCACCCCAACGACCCTGTCGCCACCGTCCAATGAGGAGGAGATGGACACCGCCCAAACTTAATGGCTCCCCAAATCTCCGTGCTGCAGGCCAATGTCAACCACTGCGCCACGGCCCAGGACCTACTGGCCCAGACCGTGACGCAGTGGCAGACGACAGTGGCGGTAGTCGCCGAGCCGTATTACGTGCGCACTGGCCCCAACTGGGCCAGCGACAGCGACGGCTTGGTGGCTATCGTCGCCCAGCGAACCGGCCCCCACCAACTCGACAGAGTAGTGAGGGGCCGAGGGTGCGTCCTCGCCACGCTGGGCGACACTGCAGTGATTGGGGTGTACTTCTCGCCCAACAGAAGCCTCGCCGAGTTCGAGCAGTGGCTCACGGAGGTCGGGGCTCTGTTGGCGGACGCGCACCCCACTCCGGTCGTGGTAGCCGGGGATTTCAACGCCCACTCACGGGCGTGGGGATCTCCGAGGACCGACGGCCGGGGGGAGATATTGGAGGAGTGGGCGGTGTCTCACGGCTTGGTGCTGCTTAACAGGGGGACGGTACCCACGCTTGTGCGGCCCCAGGGCAGCTCGATAGTAGACCTGTCGTTTGCTAGTCCTGCCCTGGCTGGCCGCACTCGCAATTGGCGGGTCGTCAAGAATGTGGAGACCGCGTCGGACCATCGTTACATACGGTTCGACGTGGTCTCTCGCTCAGCGGCCATCCGAGGAGGAGATGGCAACCGTCCCCTTGCTGGAGAAGGTCCGCGGTGGCGCCTCGGTTCTCTGAACCGGGAACTGGCCCTAGAGGCGGCTATCGTCGAGCGCTGGGTTGCTGGTGGAGCGGAAAGCGGCCCAGACGCGGACGCGAGGTGCGATAGTCTCGCTGGGAAGCTGACTCGCGTCTGCGATGCGGCGATGCAGAGGGCGAGGCCAGCCCTCCCTCGGAGGCAAGTGTACTGGTGGCGTCCCCACCTTGCCGGGCTGCGTGCCGCAAGTCACGCGGCCCATAGGCAGTACACTCGCAGCCGCAGGAGGGCCGTCAGGGACCTCGCCCGTGAAGAGGAACTGCTCGCCGCACATAGGGCCGCTCGTGCGGCCCTCAACTCGGCGATCAGAGCCGCCAAAGAGGAGGCCTGGAGGGAGTGGCTCGAGAGCCTGGATCGAGATCCGTGGGGGCGCCCGTACAAAACCGTGAGCCAGAAGCTCCGGCCCTGGGCGCCTCCCCTCACCAGAACTCTCGAGCCACAGCTTCTGGGCCGAGTGGTCAGTTCCCTCTTCCCTGAGCGGGAAGAGTGGGTCCCACCGCGGATGGCAGCACCAAGCCGTCACCGAGTGCCGGCAGAAGGCGACGCAGAGGCGATACCTCCCGTGTCCGAGGCCGAGCTAGGGGCGGCGATCCTGGCTCTCAAAGTCAGGAAACGCGCCCCGGGCCCGGACGGCATCCCTGGGAAGGTCGTCGCCTTAGCGATGCCGGCACTCGAGGAGGAGACGCTGTCCCTCATGTCGGAGTGTGTGGCGTCGGGGAGATTCCCGCGACGATGGAAGACCGGACGGCTCGTGCTGATCAGGAAGCACGGGCGCCCAGCCGAGGCACCGTCGGCCTACCGCCCCATCGTACTGCTCGACGAGACGTGCAAAATGTTTGAGCGAGTGCTCGCTGCGCGTCTCGTCAAGCACCTGGAGGGGGCGGGGCCCGATCTCAGCGACGGTCAGTTCGGCTTCCGTCGCGGGAAGTCGACTCTTGACGCCGTTTCCCGACTGCGGGGCAGCGTCGATGAGGCGATCGCCGGGGGCGGGGTGTTGTTGGCCGTGTCGCTCGACATCGCCAACGCCTTCAACACCCTCCCCTGGCAGACAATCGCCGAGGCCCTGAGGTACCACAACGTACCGTGGTACCTCAGGCGAATCCTTGCGGACTACTTCGTGGACCGGGTCATCACGTACTCGGGCCGAGACGGAGTGGTCCGCAAGGCTATGAGGTGTGGTGTTCCACAGGGGTCGGTACTTGGGCCGCTCCTGTGGAACATCGGGTACGACTGGGTCCTGCGCGGTGCTACTCTTCGGGGAGTCGGCGTACTTTGTTACGCCGACGATACCCTAGTGACCGCGCGGGGCCCCACGTTCCGCGACGCCGCCGTCCTAGCGACGGCAGGCGTCGCTCAAGTGGTGCGCCGAATCAGTGCGCTGGGCCTCCATGTCGCCCTCGAGAAGTCCGAGGCCCTCTTCTTCCATGGGCCTCGGCAGACGCCGCCTCGAGACACCACGATCGTGGTGGGGGGCACCTCCATCGCCGTCGGCCGCAGCCTCAAGTATCTGGGGCTGGTTCTCGACGGTCGGTGGGGGTTTGCGGAACATTTCCGGCAGCTGGCGCCGAAGGTGCTAGCGTTTGCCGGAATGCTCTCGCAGCTGCTCCCCAACGTAGGAGGACCGGGGTCTGCCTGCCGCCGTCTCTACGACGGTGTGGTGCGCTCTAAGGCGCTCTACGGAGCGCCTATCTGGGCGGAGGCACTCTGCCCGGCTAACGTTGCCCTGCTGCGTCGTCCGCAGCGGGCCATCGCGCAGAGGGCCGCACGGGCGTACCGCACCGTCTCCTACGAGACGGCGTGCGTCCTGGCGGGCAGTATCCCCTGGGATCTCGAAGCCGGCGTCCTCAAAAGGGTGTACGAGGAGGGCGCCCTGATTCGGCGAGCTGGTGGATGCCCGCCTCCGGAGGAGATCGAGCGCTGGAGGCAGGAGGCTCGCGACGATCTCTTCCGGACGTGGGCTGCCAGAATGGAAGGGAGTCCGACGGCGTTCGTTAGGGCCGCTCGGCCCGTCCTGCGACAGTTTGTGGAGGGGGGTCATGGGGCTCCCACGTATCACCTCACCCAACTTCTCACGGGTCACGGCTGCTTCGCCAAGTACCTGTGGGAAGTTGTGGGGGTAGAATCGGAGCCCCGGTGCCGCAACTGCACCAGCGGCGACCCCGACACGGCCCATCACACCCGGGCCGTGTGCGAAGCATGGGACGGGCAAAGAGCGGCCCTGACGAGCGTCATCGGCGCTGATCTCTCGCTGCCGGCCATCGTGGAAGCCATGGCCGGCAGCGACCGGTGCTGGGCCGCCATCGCCTCGTTTGCCAGCGAGGTGATGACGGCCAAGAGAGAGGCCCTGCGGGAGCGGGAGCGAGCTGGGCTCACTCTCCCGCCCCGCAGGCCCCCAGCGAGGGGCCGCCGGCGTCAAGTGTTCGCCCGCGGCCCCGACTGAGAGTTGCCATGGGCGGTGGGTCGGGGGACCTGCCGCCCCCAGCCACGTGGCGGATGCGCCCTTGTTGTTCCGGGGGCGCATACCAACTCTAAGGTCAGGGGGGCCCCAACGATCTGGCCCCCCCCGAGGCGAGCCTGCAAGGGCGCTCCTAGCCGGGTCGCGGTGAGCACTCCAAATTGAGTATCTCGCGGCTCGGCACTAGGCGAAGAGGAACACGTGGGGTTTAGTGGGTAGTCTGGCCCCCCTTCCGGAGGCCAGGAGTCCCACACGAAGCGGACCCATCGCCCCCGCGGTGGGCGAGCGAAGTGCGTAAATGCAGTCCCCACGTTAAAAAAAAAAAAAAAAAAAAAAACCTAACCTTGCCGTGTGGAGCCGGCGCCGAATAGCTCCACCCCATCTCATCCCGTGGGTGTCGTAAAAGGCGACTAAGGGAAAATCGGAGCCGAATTACAGGCTGCCGAGGCGGTGGCGTTGACGCTAGACGTCGCGCCATGTAGGGACGGGCTCGGCGTGTACTAACACTACCGTCGAGCAGGCATGGGACTTGTGTTCCTGCCACCGTCGACACATCGTAATCCCGATTATATCGGGGACGAGGGCCTTGGCTTAACCGCCCGGGCCGCGAGGAAGAAAACCTCTTTAAAAAATCACCCCGAATCTTGTGCTATGGTGCGTGGCCTAGGATGCATGGCTGACGGGAAGTTCAGTTGCAAGCGCGCCCCCAGCCGGGGCACCTGCGGACCCCTCGGTTGGGTAACAAATCTACGCTTGCCCGGGTATTGGGGATCTCTGCCCGGGTGGACTCTTAGTTCTCCCCATCTCGTGGGTCATATTATGGATGATATTACTTTAAAAAACAAACAAACCAAAAAAAACGAAGAGAAGGAGGAATCGATGAAGGAGGAGAATAGCAAGGGGGAGTTGCGAACCCCGTCACCACACCCGTTGGTGACGAAGGAGGCACGCGTCACCCTAACGCGATACAGCAGGGACTCGTCGGCGTCAAGCGACGCCTCAATGGTGGACGCGGACTCGCGTCCATCATCGCCGGGTCGGTTGTGGCGGAAACGCCTCAACTCCGACAGCTCCGGCCCGGTGGAGGTGAAGAAGAGAGGTCGCCCACCTACAACTGGGGAATACGTCGGCCTGGCGCAAGCCAAGGCCGACTTGAACAGGGCAAAGGAGCGGGAGCTGGAGCTCCGCGCCGAGAAGGAACTGGCGGAAGAGGTCCGACAGCAAAGGGAGTCTTACCTCCGTAAAACTCCCATACAGACGTCGGACCAAACACAATCTTCCGAGCCCGTCAGCGCAGATCAGCTGACGGTGTCCATCGAGGCGGCAGTGGCGGTGGTGCAAACCATCGCCACAAAGAGCTCCAAGCTCAAGGGGCAATATGTGCGGGACCTGAGGGTGGCCTGTAGCTCCATTTTGGAGCTCGCCCACCAACTCAAGGCCCGCACTGCGAACGAGGAGGTCGCCAACCTTCAGGTAGAGCTTGCTGCCGTACGGGCGGAAATGAAGGCTCTGAAGATGAGTCGCGAGGAGATGATCTTCATGATCGATGCGAGACTCGCGGGCTTCCAGGACCGCCTGCTGCCTGAGGTGCGCATCCGTCCGCCTCTCCAGGCGGACGAGAGGAACGCCGCCAGAGCCGCTGGTGCTGCCCGTGATGCGGAACAAAGGGCCTCCAAGTCCAGCCGGAGGCCCAAGTCTTCTGCCGTTCTTCCCACTCCTTCCGCGCCTCCTCAGGCTCCGCCCCTCTCGCCCGTCGCGGCAGACGGGCAGAAGGATTCGGATCCCTGCCCCTCTGGGACGGTCCCGTCGGACGGGGAACCCAAGGGGAAAAAGAAAAAGCAGAAGGCAAAGAAACGGAGTGCCGCGGCGAAGGAGGCCGAAGCTGCCCGTCAGCCGCGCCCGCAGGCTCCCGCCGCCGCCCCGCCACCTGTGAAGGAGGCGTGGAGCGCGGTGGCGGCGCGGTCAAAGAAGACGAAGGCAACTCCAGCACCGCCGAGCGTCAAGGCACCCGCCAAGCCTCCGAAGAAGGCGAAGGCGAGTCGCAAACTCCGCGCCCCGACAACCGCTGCAGTGTGCCTCACACTGCAGCCGGGCGCTGTAGAGAAGGGGGTCACCTATTCCCAGGTGATCGCCAATGCCGAGAGGTCCATCGATATAAAGACTCTCGGCATTGACGGCCTCCGGTTCCGCACTGCCGTGACCGGGGCAAGGATCCTGGAGATAGGTGGCGCTGACAGGGCCACCAAGGCCGATAAATTGGCGGCCAAGCTGGAAGAGGTGCTGGGAGAGGAGGTCCGTATCGCCAGGCCGGAGAGGTGCGTAGAGTTGCGCATCTCAGGCCTGGGCGATGCGGCAACTAAGGAGGCGGTGGCCAAAATCCTGGCAGAAGAGGGAGGCTGCCCTGTCGCCTCCATCAAGGTGGGCGACATCAATCGCCCACCCGGTCGACAGGGCACTGCCTGGCTGCGGTGTCCGGTTGCGGCGGCCAAAAAGTTAACGGACGGCCGCCGCATCGTCGTCGGGTGGTCAGCGGTCAAGCTGACCACCCTGGAGCCAAGGCCGGCGCGGTGCTTCCGCTGCCTGGAGCCGGGACACGTGGGGGCAAAGTGCGCTGCGAAGATCGACCGCAGCGCACTCTGCTTCCAATGCGGACAGGAGGGCCACAAGGCGGCCGCCTGCTCCGCGGACCCCAAGTGTCCCGTCTGTGCAGCGGAAGGTGTGGCGTCCGGCCACAGACTCGGCTCCGCGAAGTGCCGGGCAGCCTCCCGCAAGAGGGGGGGTCAGGCGAAACGCAAGGCGACAGGGGGGGTGGAACCCAAGACCACCCCAACGACCCTGTCGCCACCGTCCAATGAGGAGGAGATGGACACCGCCCAAATTTAATGGCTCTCCAAATCTCCGTGCTGCAGGCCAACGTCAACCACTGCGCCGCGGCCCAGGACCTACTGGCCCAGACCGTGACGCAGTGGCAGACGACAGTGGCGGTAGTCGCCGAGCCGTATTACGTGCGCACCGGCCCCAACTGGGCCAGCGACAGCGACGGCTTGGTGGCTATCGTCGCCCAGCGAACCGGCCCCCACCAACTCGGCAGAGTAGTGAGGGGCCGAGGGTGCGTCCTCGCCACGCTGGGCGACACTGCAGTGATTGGGGTGTACTTCTCGCCCAACAGAAGCCTCGCCGAGTTCGAGCAGTGGCTCACGGAGGTCGGGGCTCTGTTGGCGGACGCGCACCCCACTCCGGTCGTGGTAGCCGGGGATTTCAACGCCCACTCACGGGCGTGGGGATCTCCGAGGACCGACGGCCGGGGGGAGATATTGGAGGAGTGGGCGGTGTCTCACGGCTTGGTGCTGCTCAACAGGGGGACGGTACCCACGCTTGTGCGGCCCCAGGGCAGCTCGATAGTAGACCTGTCGTTTGCTAGTCCTGCCCTGGCTGGCCGCACTCGCAATTGGCGGGTCGTCAAGAATGTGGAGACCGCGTCGGACCATCGTTACATACGGTTCGACGTGGTCTCTCGCTCAGCGGCCATCCGAGCAGGAGATGGCAACCGTCCCCTTGCTGGAGAAGGTCCGCGGTGGCGCCTCGGTTCTCTGAACCGGGAACTGGCCCTAGAGGCGGCTATCGTCGAGCGCTGGGTTGCTGGTGGAGCGGAAAGCGGCCCAGACGCGGACGCGAGGTGCGATAGTCTCGCTGGGAAGCTGACTCGCGTCTGCGATGCGGCGATGCAGAGGGCGAGGCCAGCCCTCCCTCGGAGGCAAGTGTACTGGTGGCGTCCCCACCTTGCCGGGCTGCGTGCCGCAAGTCACGCGGCCCATAGGCAGTACACTCGCAGCCGCAGGAGGGCCGTCAGGGACCTCGCCCGTGAAGAGGAACTGCTCGCCGCACATAGGGCCGCTCGTGCGGCCCTCAACTCGGCGATCAGAGCCGCCAAAGAGGAGGCCTGGAGGGAGTGGCTCGAGAGCCTGGATCGAGATCCGTGGGGGCGCCCGTACAAAACCGTGAGCCAGAAGCTCCGGCCCTGGGCGCCTCCCCTCACCAGAACTCTCGAGCCACAGCTTCTGGGCCGAGTGGTCAGTTCCCTCTTCCCTGAGCGGGAAGAGTGGGTCCCACCGCGGATGGCAGCACCAAGCCGTCACCGAGTGCCGGCAGAAGGCGACGCAGAGGCGATACCTCCCGTGTCCGAGGCCGAGCTAGGGGCGGCGATCCTGGCCCTCAAAGTCAGGAAACGCGCCCCGGGCCCGGACGGCATCCCTGGGAAGGTCGTCGCCTTAGCGATGCCGGCACTCGAGGAGGAGACGCTGTCCCTCATGTCGGAGTGTGTGGCGTCGGGGAGATTCCCGCGGCGATGGAAGACCGGACGGCTCGTGCTGATTAGAAAGCACGGGCGCCCAGCTGAGGCACCGTCGGCCTACCGCCCCATCGTACTGCTCGACGAGACGTGCAAAATGTTTGAGCGAGTGCTCGCTGCGCGTCTCGTCAAGCACCTGGAGGGGGCGGGGCCCGATCTCAGCGACGGTCAGTTCGGCTTCCGTCGCGGGAAGTCGACTCTTGACGCCGTTTCCCGACTGCGGGGCAGCGTCGATGAGGCGATCGCCGGGGGCGGGGTGTTGTTGGCCGTGTCGCTCGACATCGCCAACGCCTTCAACACCCTCCCCTGGCAGACAATCGCCGAGGCCCTGAGGTACCACAACGTACCGTGGTACCTCAGGCGAATCCTTGCGGACTACTTCGTGGACCGGGTCATCACGTACTCGGGCCGAGACGGAGTGGTCCGCAAGGCTATGAGGTGTGGTGTTCCACAGGGGTCGGTACTTGGGCCGCTCCTGTGGAACATCGGGTACGACTGGGTCCTGCGCGGTGCTACTCTTCGGGGAGTCGGCGTACTTTGTTACGCCGACGATACCCTAGTGACC